>JANBXA010000740.1:30192500-30595000 GCA_030556225.1 Cricetiscus sungorus | reverse complement strand
GGGAAGAACAGCCAGTTCTCTTAACCTCTGAGCCATCTCTTCAGCCCAGCAATGTGCATCTTCTAGCAAGGCTACCCCAAACAGCACCACCAACTGGAGACCAAATGTTCAAGTGTCTGAGACCATGGTGGGGACGGTGTGTGTGGGGGGCACTACAGTATTTTATCTGGCAAGCCTAACTGTGCAATATTATTTGACCTAAATTCTAAGGAGTGATGAGTTAATGCACCAAGCACCGCACGAACACATACTTTAAGCGTGCTTCAAGTAAGTAGCACATGGGACCCTAAGCTGAAGATACACTCCCTAGATAGTTAGTGCAAGACCTTCAGCAGCTATTGTTATCTCCTATCAATACAAGAGACTTTGCTAATCGCCATAATTGGTATTACAAAATTGTCTTCTTTGGTAAACCAAATAGAGGTCCATGTGTGTACACTCTACCAGAAGTGTCAAATGCAGGGGCTCTTGCTGTCCTCCTGAGAAAAGTCCACAAACTTAGAAAGTCCAATGACCACACACATTTCTTGAAACAATACCTCAAGGTTCTAAACAAGCCCCATGTATAGACAGTCATCAGAGAATCGATCCTAACTCAGTGCCCAAGGAATGCTATGTTTTCTTGCAGGGAGCTATCTCTCAGAAGGGCTAGAATGACATTGACTTCACTGGATAGATGCTTTGTTTGGGGCCAGCTTGCTAATAAATATTTGTAAGCACAGGCAAGCCAAGCCTGAGATGTGCTTTCACTGAAACGCACCTCCTGGGACTGGGAGCATCCCCCTAGCTATCTACACACACACAAAAAAAACCCCATTGGTTCAGGTCGGTGTGGCTCAGAAGAGAATGTCACAGTGAAAGAAGCAAAATTTAGGTTCTCAAACATGTCTGAATAAACAGAAGTAGCGGACTTTGAAAAAGCCCTGGAAAGTATTGAAAGGAATAGCAAAGCCTTGGGGGCAAAATATATGTGCAGAAAAAAAAATCACTTTTTAAAATTTTACTATTGTGGACCAGCAAGTTGGCTTTGCAAGTAATGACACCTACCGCCAAGACTGAGTTCCAGCTTGTGCTTCAGGATGGAAGGAGGAAACTGATAACTCCCATAAGCTGTCATGTGACTTCCACATGTGGCATGCCACATACATGCCCACACACATTTGCATGCACATACGAAGAAATGCAACTTAGAAATTATTACTTATCACTGCTAAATGTGCAACTCAGCTGCATAAAATATATTCACAATTCCATGCAACCATTGCCACTAACCCTTGTCAGAATTTTTTCATTACATAAATGATAGCCATTCACAAACACTTCTGAACCCCTCCCCATCCACTGGCAACCACTACACTATCTTTCCTTTGGACAGATTTGCATACTTGACAGAGACTCATATGGCAAACATCTCTTTGTTCAGGATGATACAGAATGGTCTTGGCAGTATTGTTGGGGTCAGAAGCCCCTTCCCCTTTAAGTCTGAATGGCATTCATTGTTTGTGTACCCAAATCTGTGTACCAGTCCACCCTTTGAATGTTTGCTCAGGGAAGTTTTTCTAACAACAAGTTTGAGGTTCAAAGACAAGACTCAGTTTAGGTATTGCTATGTACCTTGGGCAAGTCCCTCAGATGCTCTGAGTCCCGTTTGTCTCATCTCTAAACACATGCCTCTTCTTGTTCCTTAGACCTTGGCTACAAAGAGCAAAACAGGGAAGGTATGTAAACAGCCAGAGCCTCATCAGGTAATACAATACTGCTTCTCCTTAGCCACAATGAAAAAAATACCAGAAAACAAAACTTTTTCTTCTCCAGTGCTTGCAATTACTTCCATTTTTCAAGGTTTTGTCTGTTTTCCAAACACGATTGAATGTAAATATCTCGAGGCTCAGTATCTTGTAGCTCAATTTATTATAAAACTTTGAAATATTTAAGAGTAAATTCAATTAGTAAAAGTGTAATTACTGCCGGAATAAACTACACTTTAAATTTTAATATGCCAAAGAGGATCGCTTTCCTAACAGAGCAAGCCCTGTGTGATGGATTTTTAACATTCTTAAACTAACAAAGTGACACAGGACCTAGAAAAGACACTAAAACAATTATTCTATATTTCACTCCCCCCCCAAAAAAACCCTACCCCACCCTCAGTTGATTTGACAAACCCCTTTGATTTGATGGCATCAAGATTCCATTCCGTGTATTTAAGCAAGATCTAGTTTTCTAGGTGATCTTCCCTGCTTCTCTAACTGGGAGGGAAGAGCCTGCAAGGGCCAGGCTCCCCATGGGGAGGAGGGAGAAGGTGCTGGGAAGAAGTTTCACCTTAGACCCTGTCCCTAGGACATTTGGCCCTAGGGAGTCCTCAGCTGTGGATGGGGCTCTGATGGAGTAGGATAGAGTGACAAGGGTCTATGGGGCTATATTGCATGGTCTTCAAAGGTACCTGGACATGTTGCAGCCTCCATGTTCTAGGCAACTCATAGGCCCCCAGGAGCTTTGCAACAGCCTTGAGTTCAGTGCCAGAAAGAGAGGGAAAGGAAAAAGGGAATGACCAGACCAAGAGTCAGTGCTCAGAGCAGCCTACCCTGGTCTGTTCACAGGTCTACTTTTCAATGAAGCTTCCAGCTCATGGGAGCTGAGAGGCATTATGCTGGCCAAATTCTCTCACCCGAGGCTTCCCAGACACTTGGAGGGCCAGTAATTAGTCAGTAATTACCCCGTTTATTGCCTCGTTAGGGGGAATCACCTTTTGGCAAGCTTTTCCAGGAGTAGTGTCTTCTGCAATGCAGGCTTCTTCATGCCAGGGAGGGAGCAGGCAGGCTTGCTGATGTGTGAGTGGAATTAGATCCACTCCCATCCTCACTAGCTCCCAATTGTCCTTGGCCTTCACCCAACCTTCTGCCTTTCCTTTTAACATAACTAGCTGGACAGAGTGGGTACCACTAGACGTGTGTGGCCCTCACTTCCCCCTTATACCTCGGGGTGAGCAAGATGCATCGGATGTCAACTTAGCATTTGGCTTCTCCGCTTGTCCTTCTCTGATCCCCACATTTCACACCTGCATGTGGCTTTAGGCGCTTGGGGCAATGGCCTCAGTTAGGGTTCTTTAGGATCCAGACAGTATCAGGCTTGATAGTTGTAGCAGCATCGTACATTCTCCCTGGGCACCTTGACAGCAAATCAGGGCCACCTTAGGCTTCCATGAGTGTGGTTTTGGGCTAGTGGGAAAGGGTAGGTGGATGGGATTGTGGGGAATTAGATCTGCTACTATCTATGTCCTACATCTTTCAAGCAAGTCACAGGCAAAATTGGGTGAGTCAGAAGGGAATGGAGCTAGAAAATGAACTTGCCTTTCTATTGAATGAGAACACCTTTTGGGGGACAGAGTAGGTTTGTGTAGATTCACTGCTGGTGCCTTTGCCAGGGACCTTGAGGCCCACTATGCCCCCACTTTACAAAGCTTAGCACAAGCGACTAAGTCTAAGGACTAAGGACAGATACATGCAGAGGCCAGTTGAGATGCGTGCATTTGTGAGTGGGCATCTTATTTTGCACATCCCAGTCAAACACTTTCATTTGCTTGTCCTTGCCTTGCCTTCCCTAACATACCCTCTCAGCCTATAAAAGGTCATCGGATCTGTTTCTTTGTGTTCTCTGAAGCCTTCCACTGAGCATCAGCCCGGGACCTCACACAGCTGAAACATGGTTTTATAGGATAACCTTGTGTTTCCCTGACCTTTAGCTGTTTCTCACTGTAGCTGCGGCTACCAAGGCCTCCCATTTCTTACTTTTCCTGGCCTGGAAGGATGTTTCCAAGGGTGGCCTGTCCTTTGATCTCAGTGAGAATTTTGTACTCTTCCAACACTTCCAGAAAGATTAATTTTGCCTACTCTAGAGCTTCCTTACACTCAACACTGGCCCTCCCAGTAGAGTCAAGACCTGCAAGATCCCAAGGCAGGGGTGCAGGCTGCTGTTTGCACAAGCTCTGCACTCAAATGTAGGGTGGGACCTGGCACCTGATCTTATTGTCTGCAGCTTCGTCTCTATGGAAGCTGCCTCTGTTGCTAAGTTACCACAGCCCCTTCCGCGCAGCTTTAAAGCCCAGCGAGAAGTGATGCACAGATGGTATCAGGGTCTTGTACAAACAGCACCCAGAGCCTTGGGCCAAGAATCTTTGTTTAGGAGGGGGATTACATCATTCATTTATCCATCTGTGTGTATGTCCATATGTCCAACCAGCCAGTAAAAGCGTACTGTGTCCTTTCTACTGCTAGATTCCTTACTGCTGTACCATGTAGTGAAGATGCAGGAGCAAACCCGTTTCTCTAGCACTCTCTGGCAGCCCACAATCAGTTTTGTTATTAAACCCTAGCTGTGCAGCTCCTTGGAGTAACAGTAGTGGGCACTGGGCCGTGATTGCTGTGTGCTGGGTACCATTTTAAGAGCTTCAAGATTTTATTTGTATTTGTGTATGTGTGTGTGCATGCCACATGTGTGCATATGCGTGCCACGTGTGTACATGTGCATGATGCATATATGTGCAAGGACAGATACATGCAGAGGCCAATTAAGATGCCCTGGAGCTCGAATCACAAGTGGTTGGTCCTGGGAACCAAACCCCAGTTATCTCCAAGAACATTACATGCTCTTAATAGGTGAACCATCTCTCCGTCATCTGACAATTGATTCTGCTGGCTGTCCTGTTAGGTTCTGGTTCTGTCACAGTCTTCATTTTACCTAGAGTGCATAGGAGTACAGAAATTGATGTAAGAGTATATTAACCAACCAGTACAAAGCAAAGTTGAAGATATTGGTTGCTAAATATGCTCTTCAACCCCTAAACTATGGTGATAAGTTTTTTTGTTTTTTTTTTTTTTTTACCCAGATCGGTGGAGAATTTTAAACTTGGAATTAGGACCAGGGGTTTTTTTTGTTTTGTTTTGTTTTTTGTTTTTGTTTTTAAAGTCAGATGTACCATTGGATAGAAACTAAGCTGTCAGGGCAAGGGTGGATGAAGATGGACCAGCAAGGAGGATATGTAGGAGCCCAGAGAGAAGAGGGTGGAACCATGGACCACCTGCGACAGATGGCAGGGGCCAAGATCAGAAAGAGGAGGCAAATAAAAAACCTTCATGCAACAATATATAGACTTGCTTTAGATTTCTGAGTTTTCTTGTGCCTGCTCTTAATAATGTTCCCTTCCTCCCTCTTGGTACCTTGGCCAGAGACTTATTTATTTGAATAACACAGTTCAGTGAAGTTTAAAATTTCAATCCTGAGCCAGATTCAAAATTCATCTGTTCTACTTTTCTCAGCCCTAACCAGGCTTTGGAGTCTGGCTGGAAACAATGTATGGCCTTGTTTGTGGTACCTTTCCTGCTCAGGTGGCATTTTTTTTTTTTTTTTTTTTTTTTTACAGGAGGTGTGGGCTGGATCTGGATAGGGTACTGTTACTACCCTTTTCCCACTCTCCCTCTGAGTCTGTTCCATCTGATGGTGAAGCAGAGTGGACACACAGAGCTGCTGTTAGAACAGGAGATGCCTTGTAAATGTGGTACCCTCAGATGTCAGTAATGTGCACAGAATGAACGAGGGACAAAATGAATTTGAGAGACATGCATGAATTTATGCTCCCAGTGGCAATGAGATACTGTCTGCTCCAGAAAAGGGCAAGGACTCTGGTGTGTGTGTGTGTGTGTGTGTGTGTGTGTGTGTGTGTGTACGTGTGAATATGCATCTGGAGACCAGAGAAACTTTGAGCATTTTCCCTGCACCTTTTGTTTTTTGAGACAATGTCTTTCACTAGCCTGGCATTTGCCAGCTGGCCAATGAGCTCTAGGAATCAATCTGTTTCCAGCTCCCTGCTAGGATTATAAGTGTGCACTGCCACACCCAGCCTATTAAAACTGTGTGTTCTAGGAAACAAACTCAGGTTCTCATGTTTGAATGGCATGCATTTTTTCACCTGAGCTATGTCCCTGGCCCAAGAGGTCATTTTGAGATTGATGATTCCTGAATTTGTGTTCCCTAATCCAACCTACCTCTCCAGTGTTAACCCCTTGGCATGATTTTTGTTTTTGTTTTTTTGTTACTAGTCACATACATTGCTGTCTAGTATGTTAGGTATGTTTTTCATGGTGGTGGGAATAAAGTGAAGCACCTTTGAGAGTCTGTAGAGAATTTAGGATTGTTGTTCTGTTACCAATTAAAGTTTAAAGCTGCTACAGACAGAGCCACAAAGTCACCTTCAGGAGGCAGAACAGCTCCCTGGGTGGTGTGACTTGACAGTAACCTGATGGAGTGTATTCACACATGTACAGAAGTGTGTGATAATCAGAGGTGATGCTGCCCAGTCATCGTGCATAGCAAACAGAAAGTCACCAAGGCCTGGCCACAAACAGGGGAGACTAGTGATATTCCAGCCTGTGGGTGGATGTCATGACCGTATATCAATTCACTGCTCAGCCCCTCTATACCAGTACACCCTAGGGGAATGCCACTCTATCTTAAGCTTACCAGCCACCCTTTGGATTTTACTATTTAGCCAGAATAAGAACTTGATAAATGGCAGTTGCTGCTATTAATCTGATTGTGAGTTGGCCTCTTATGTGAGGAAAGGACATAATAGCCAAATCAATAGAATGGCTCCATCAAGGCAGGGGGAAAGTAGAGTTCATTTGTGAGTTCCTTACAGTGGAGTCTGTGTCTGTGAGTATCACTTCCTCCACTTGTCAAATGGGGATAATGATAACCATGCTATAGGGTTACTAGGAGAATAACTCAAAGGGTCCAGTCCAATAGATAACGTAGTCAAGAGTTTCTTTTTGATGCAAATGATTCATATTTGTAGCCTCTGCTCTCTACAGCTCTATTGCTGGTTGGTATTAGATATATTGTGATTGTGTGGTAGTGACAGACCATGTAGCTGTCCTCTCTGAAACCATTAGAGCTCATACATATGGGCTAGTACCTGATCTTCTCCAACTTTAAAACTGTCTTGTGCTTTATATTGCCCAGTGACATGGGCCAGGGATCTGCACATCCTTGGGTCTTGGCACAGTTCCTCCCCTCTATTTGAGATGCCCCCACTACACTCAATAAGGTCCATTATAATGGCTTTGTACCCAGGAGGTAGAAGCAAGGGGACCAGGAATTGAAAGTCAGCCTTAGCTACCTAGTGAGTTTGAGATGGGAATGGGCTATCTGAGACCCTGTCTCCAAACAACAGTGCCGCGTATGTGTGTGCATGCACGCACATTCACGCTTGTCTGCATGCACACATATGCTCATGTTTACAGGTGTACAGGTTCACATGTATTTGCATGTGTATGTGAGGATCAGAGATCAACCTCAGGTGTCACTCCCCAGGCACCATCTACCTAGTCTTTTGAAACAAGGTTCCCTCAATGGCCCAGAACTCTCCAAGTAAGTTAGACTCGCTGGCTCCACCTCCCCAGCACGAGGATCACAAGTACATCCCAGCACACTATGATTTATGTCACTCTCCTGGTTTTTTCAAGTGTTATTTTTCTCTGCTCTTTTGATGTCCCACCTCTGCAGAACACACTTTTTCCATCAGTATTTCTTCCTCTGGCTCTGCACAAATCCATCCCATGGCAAGAATCATACATCGTCATTCACTCAGACACACAATACATACATGTGACATATCTACACATATAGGTACACCTGATGCAGAGAGAGACTGCAATGCTTCCATGATTTAGTTTTCAGCACTCAGGAGATGTCACTTAAGAGGGTAAAGTGGCCCCAATACTTCATAGTACCAACCTGAAACTTACTTTCCAGTGACAGAATTGGGTTGCTGATGTAAACAGTAGACAAGCCCAGCACAGAGATGACTCAGAGTAGCTCTTATCACTATGTATATGCATGTATAGAGACCAGTGATATTATGGGACAGCAGGAGGAGATGGAGTGACTGTTGTGGTCACTGCTGGTCTGTGCTCAATTGTCATTGCTGACTGCCTCTGAGAACTGGAACTTCCTATCCTTTGTCTAGACATCCTAGAAAATATATGGGAGCTAGGTATCCACTCTTTGATCTGGGTTGAGAGGAAACAGAGCATATGTTTTGTTTTCAGGGCTCTCTGGACCACTAAGGCTGTGCAAGAGCAGAGACAAGATGGCGGCTGTAAAATGGTCAGGGAGAAGATTGCATTGGAGAATCTTAAAGAGGAGATCGTTACTGATAAACAAACCCTAAAGCAGAGCTTGTGGTTTTCTCTCAAGGGCCCCAGGAAATCAACCAGCAGCCCACACATCTGAGAGCAGCAGGGCCATCCCTCCTGACCTCACATTACAGCTAATGATAAGGGCTGGAAGCCCAGCTCGGGCCTCCCAAGGTGAGAGATGCACTTTATGTTTGGGGATTTTCCATAACCAGTTTATTTTTAGTAAGGAGAGATGCTAAATCCCACAACTCGGTACAACTTGTTTGCTTAAACAAATTGTGTGCATGCTCTCTTCTCGAGAGAGCGTCCAGGACCTGTTGTCTCTGGCCATGAGGGGGAGGGGAAGGTCATTTTTGAAGAAGTTGTACATGGAGAGTTCCCAACCCAATAAGAAGTTTTGGGTACATCTCTGAAAGAAGAGAATTGTTCTGCTCTGGTGTCTCCCAACCTCTTCTTGTTTCTTTTTCAAAATAGTGCAAGGCAGAGCCTTGTTTCCCAGAGTACTTTGGGGATTCATGGTCCCATAAATCATGGCTGCTTGAGACAGTGCACTGAGCTCACACCAGCCACTGTTGGGTACATCCCTGTCTCAGAGCCTTTGCACTTACTGTACCTTCTGATTGGGACAGTCATCTTTGAGATTACTATGTGGCCAGATCCTTCCTTCATCTTTGATTCCTTATTCACAAGTGAGCTCTTCACTAGACACATCCATGGCCTTGTTTCCTTGGTCTGATTTTTTTTTTTAAGCATTCTCATTACTAAGTTAATGAGCTTTTCCCACTTTCTGCCCCACAGATCACACTGCTGAGCTGTATCCTTGGTCACCATGCTGGGAGGACATAAATATGGCAGATTATTGACTGAGTCTTCAGCTTTCACAGTCACTAGCACATGCCAGTTTGGCTTGTGTTTCATGGGACCAATCCAGTCTCAGAGCTCCACTTAAAAGAGAGAAGGATGTGCGGTAGTGCCCTGTTCCCAGAGGGAGAAGTAGTCTTCACCTGCAGTTGTAATGACTCCTATACCTGTCTGATGGCCTCTAGCACACTTGCCACGGTCCGTGGGATAACACACACATTGCTCTGGAGGGCTCACACGTGTCTGCATGATCTTAGATCACACCTCAGCTGCAAGGCCAGTTCCTCCATGAAGTCCTACCTGACTGCAGTATCTGGGAAAATGGTTCTTCTCATGTGCCCTCACAAACCACTGCTTTCCAGCCCACCAGCACTTACTCAGCTCCATCATCCACCCTGAGGTTTCCTTTGATTGGTTGTTTAGTCTTGAAGTCAGTTCCATGGTGCATTAGAAAGAAACAAACAGAACTCACAGTAGTGTATGTAGCAAGGGTTGGCAATATGAAAGTTTTGCCTCAGCTATGCATGTGTGGTTGGGTCCTGTTGCTGAGGGTATAACTTGTAAGCAGCTGTATTTTTAGAGGATCTCTCTCTCTCTCTCTCTCTCTCTCTCTCTCTCTCTCTCTCTCTCTCTCTTTCTCTCTCTTGTGGTGTGTGTGTGTGTGTGTGTGTGTGAGTGTGTGTGTGTGTGTAGGTGAGCTTGGATGCTAGAGAAGAAAGAGTCCGATCCCCTGGAGCCAGAGTTGCAGGAAGTTTGGAACAACCTGTCTCCAGGTGCTGGAATTGAACTCTGGTCCTCTGCAAGAGCAACAGATGCTCTTGTCAATAAACTATAGCTCATAATAAACATCACTCCAGTTGCTCACACTGTGTTTCTTTTTTCTTTCTTTTCTTCCCCCCCTCCTATTTTTTTTTTTTTGGTTTTTTTTGTTTTTTTTTTTTTTTTTTGTTTTTCCAGACAGGGTTTCTTTGTGTAGCTTTGGAGCCTGTCTTGGAACTCACTCTGTAGACCAGGCTGAAACACACAGAAATCCACCTGTCTCTGCCACCCTAGTGCTAGGATTAAGAGCACCCAACACCAGGCTTACACTGTATTTCTTAATCTGCTTTGTGGATTAGTGTTTGGAGCTCTATCTCTGAGGACATGACTTCTAGGGAACATGGGACCATATCTATTTCCTTTATCTGTGTTTTATAGTAACCTTCTAGGACATTTTAAAATTATGTTATGAATGAGTTTTCAGTTACTTTAGACAGAAGTAGCATAGAAGGTAGGACCACTTGTTTTTAGTCTTGCTCCCCCTGGTGAATAAATATCAGTTCGCATTTCCAATGCCAGATGAACACTGCTTTTAGAACCAGCTGAATAGGTATGGGTAGCATCCCACCTACCTCCAGAACCCTCTGGCTTAAGCTTGCAAGCCTGGAAGTGCCACTTTCTTGATTAAAATCCCTGTCAGTTATGTGTGTTTTCCTGGGGAGACATGAATGAAAGTCTGTTTACTCCAGATAGGAGGACCAAAGAAACACCCTCATCCCACGGATCTTGGTGAAATAATGAGTTTATTAGGATTATGTATTAGTTACTTTTCTGTTGCTGTGATAAAATACCATGAACAAGGCAACTTACAGAGAAGGAAGGGTTTATTTGGACTTAAGTTCCAGAGGCTTAAAAGTCCATCCCGCTTGGGAAAGCATAGC
Source organism: Cricetiscus sungorus (assembly GCA_030556225.1). Classification (NCBI taxonomy): domain Eukaryota; kingdom Metazoa; phylum Chordata; class Mammalia; order Rodentia; family Cricetidae; genus Cricetiscus; species Cricetiscus sungorus. The sequence continues at coordinate 30,584,244 of JANBXA010000740.1, read as the reverse complement.
AGCAAGTGGTGTTAGGATGGAAAAATATAGCCTAATTCTCCAGTGACCGCAGGAAGCTGGGAGTCTTAAAGCTGATGGTCACCTACTTTAATGTTTATGGCAGCCTGTAAGTGAATGAACACCCAGAAGCCTGTGCGAAAGCAGACTTCCTGCTAGTTTAAATTAATTGGTCCGCACTGGATGCTACAAGGTGATTGGTTCACGATGCATGGGCTTTGTTGTAACCCTATAAAAGCTGTCTCAATTCTGTGCCGGAGGTCGCTCAGCCCTCTACCCTGCATGGTGTACAGCTGTTGGGCCCCAGTGCACTGGAATATAAAGGACCTCATGCTTTTGCATCAAGACCGCTTCTCATGAGTGATTTGGGGGGGGGCGCCTTTCCTGAGTGGGAGTGCGAGGGACCACGCTCTCGCGGGTCTTATATTGGCAGCCTTGGTAACTTGAACAGGACACTGAGGGCACATACATACAACAAGCACAAGACAGATGTGTGTACTTGAAATGTCCCAAGTCTTTAAATTCTCTAAGCCCACCTCCAGCTCCATATTTCCCAAGCCTTCCCAAAACAACTCCACCAACTGGAGACAGTGTGTTCAAATGTGTGACACTATGGGGAACATTTCTCATTCAAAACACCACAGTTACTTACAGGAGTATGGGCAACTCAGGCATCTGCATCAGAAAAAAGCTGATCCCAGGATGGGCAAGAATTGCAGAGAACCACATCCCTGAGCTCCCCGGTCTCCCTCCCTACATTTGCATATTTGGTGCTTTTATGATTGTGCCCAGAGGGCCTAGTAAGTCTCCTGAGCTGTTTGTGAGTTAAAACTCTTTTGAATATCCCGAGCCTCTCCCACTTCCCTCCACGAGGGGATGCTTTCAATCCAGAACAAATAGCCACACACTGCCACGTCCCTCTGGAAGCTACTGCCATCCTGGTGCAAAGAGACTGAGAGGTTTGGAACCTCAGGTTCTTCCTCTGTAAAAGAGAGGCCAGATAACTTCTTGTGGAGTTGATGTGGGACACCACAATCAGGGCTATTTCTCATTATCATTGCAGTCACTGACGTGTGTGTGTGTGTGTGTGTGTGTGTGTGTGTGTGTGTGTGTGTGTGTTTGCTGGGGATGAAACCCTAAGCTTCCCACATGCCAGGCTAGTGCAGTGAGAATCCCTAGCAGAAGCTTAAGCTTGGGGGTAAGGTATCTTTTACTCTGCACTGCTCTAGCTTGGGTGAGACAAAGATCTGAAACCGTCACCCACATTTTTGTATGAATAGCACATCTCTTCTCAGTGTGAGAGCAGATGAGGTTTGGCTTTGATGGGCAGGAAGAGGAGAGGCAGACACAGCATCGGGGGATGACTGAGGCATGCATGGCCCAAGAGATGTGGGTACCTAGAATATAACAATTCACATTGTTTTGCTTCAGAGGAATGAGGCAAGGTACAGATGATGCCAATTCTCGGGGCCTTGGTTTTCCTTTTTGGAGCACCAACTGCATATTGTCCAGGAAGAAGTATAAGTGCAAATGCCAAAGTGCCCTTATTTGAAAACAGGGCAAAATGAATAGCAACAACAATAATGTAGTATCAATCTCTTCTTCCCCCTCCCCCTATCCCTGGATGAGTCAGGGCATGGGGAACTCACATGTCCACTGCACATGTCAGAGGAAAGCCCTAACAGAAGAGCATGAGAGGCCAAAGCTTGCAATCCTTGGGCTCAAGTCCCTGCTCAGATACTCCAAAAGGATCATGTACTGACTGTTTTCTTCCTTTTCTTTTTGATGCTAGAATGGAACCCAAGGCAGTGTACAAGTTATATGTGCATCCTGCCACTGAGCTACACCTTCCCCAAAGACTCAACCTACCTGTCTATTGAGTGGGTGTAAAATAATCCTGTTTCATGCCTCAGAGATGCTGAGCAGATAAGAAAAACAGATGTTCATCAGGAAGCTGGAGAACAGCTGTGGACTGGGAGATAGCTCAGCTGGTAAAGATGAGAACCTGAGTTTGAGTCTCCAAATAAGAGGCTGGCAAACCAGTGTGTACCTGTATTGCTGGTGCTGGAGAAATGGAGACTGCAGGGTGCCTAGGACTTGCTGGCTCTATTCAGTCTGTGAGTTCTGGGTTCAGAGACCACATCTCAATAAATAAGGTAGAGAAGTGACTGAAGGAGATATACAACATTGACCCCAATGGCCTTCACACACACATGCAAACATGTGCATATGCACCTACACACACTTGACCCATAATGCTCATATTCACATGAACATATTCTTACACACGTATGAGTGCACAGATACACATGCACACACTTTCACATGCACACACACACACACACACACACACACACACACACACACACACTGGTTAATGTTGTGGAAGGTGGCATAGAACCAGAACATAATTCACAATTACAATGCTGGGTTTAGGGTGTTGCTGTATTGTGATTCTATACTATTTTCAAATACAAAAGTCCTGATACTTTTGTTGGTACAAAATAACTGCTATTTTTATAATAGTAAAATAATAGTATCTAACTGTCATAATTTCTATAATCTTATGTCATTACTTGTTAGTATGTTCATATACATAAAAATTTAAAGTAAATTATTATATTATTCTAATAAATACCCAATGCTATCATTTCCAAAGTCATGAAGCATAAACTTTAAGTTATTTGTACCCCCTAGACAAGAGAGAAGAATTTGCTATCCACATTTACGAAGTGTTTGTTTCGAGGCAGGATTTTACTCTGTAGCTTAAGCTTGTGGGAGCTCACTAGATAGCCCAGGTTGTCTTCTTCTGTCTCAGCCTCCTGAGTTCTGGGATTGCAGAGGTAAGCCACTACACCTCAATTTCCATTTTTAATAGAACAAAAGTATATTGTCTTGAAAGCATTTGAATACTAATCTTTCTCTAGGTGAGACTTCCCAGTGTAACCTATTTTTATTTCGCTTCATTGTCTAGCATTACCAGCAGAACAAGGTGGTAGGGGATGAGGAGACAAGAAGGGAATGAGACTCTCTGCTCCATCCTCCTGTGCTCCTTCTTCAGCGTTCCCCAAACTCTTTGATCCACAGGTGTAGAGAGCCGCGAAGTGCCACACCTTAAAGTGGCGCTGGCTTCCGCCTTACACCTTCCCACTGGTGAAGGCTCTCTGGCATAAACAAGCCCTTAATTGGCGAGGGCAGGCGCGTACACACGGGGTCTAACTTTATTCTCTTGGTAGCTAGGAAAAAGGACACCCAGGTCTGGAATGGAGACTCTTTCATTTAACCAGTATCTGAGGATTGAACTGCACAAGAATTGAAATCCTTCCTCTCGCCATTATTAAATACCAGTATTCAATAGTAGATGGATTCACTCTGCTATTTTGGTTACTGTTGCTGCCACTATAGATAAATGAGGAGAATTTAAAGACTGGAGAGATGGCTCAGCAGTTAGGAGCATCAGCTGCACTTGCAGAGGACCCAGGTTTTTCCCAGCACACATGGTGCCTTACAACTGTCTATAACTTAAGTTCCAGGGGATTTGATGCCCTCTTCTGGCCCCCTCAGGTACCAAGCATGCACATACATTTAGGCAAACATTGATACTCATAAATTACAAATAAATATACCAATTTTTAAAAGGGAGAATCTGGTGAATGCTGCTACTTTGTGATTGTTAGCCATTCATGGTACATCGTGGGCCAGTTGCCTTCTTTTTAAAAAAGAACCTGAGGGGATTTTTTTATTTGTGTGTGTGTGTGTGTGTGTGTGTGTGTGTGTGTGTGTGTGTGTGTGTGTGTGTGTGTGTGTTTTGGTATTGCAATTGTTACAGCTCTGGAGGGAAAGGTACCCTGACTGTCAGAAATCAGGTCATACCTGAAGCGGTGAAGGGAAGGTATCCTGGATTCCTACAGCTGTAAGGAGAAAGGTATCCTGACTGCCAGGAAGTAAGGCTATACCTGAAGCTGTGTTCTGATGGGGGACAGTCTCCCCACTGGATGTGGCAATTCTGCCCCCTCTGAGAGAGAGCCATTACAGCTGAGCTCTGTCCCACCCTGCTAAGAGAGTTTCCCAGCAGAGGCTTCGGATGCTGCTCTGCTCCACTCCCAGCAGAGAGGTCCATTTCTTCTCAGCTCCCACACAAGTCGTTACTTTTCTGTTTCACTCTGCTAAGGGAGAAACGCTGTGGAAATGTATCAGTCGGTTCAAGCTCCAGCGAAAGTTGTTGCTTCTTCTGGGTAACCCTAAGGGAGTTTCCCAGCACAGGTGTCGGTTTCTTCTCTGCTTCATTCCCAGTTTCATGAGTTTCCCAGCAGATATTCTGTTCCACTCCAGTCAAAGGAGGTCTTCATCCAACCCTTCTTTCAAGAGATTTATTTGGGAAGGAGGAATCCAGGAAAGTCTCTGCCTCTACCGGGACACACACACACACACACACACACACACACACACACACACACACACACACACACACACACACACACACACACACACACACACACGGAGATTTTCAGTGTGGGAATTGGTCAAATTTCAATCCTTGAGCTTGGATAAACGCAGAGATTAGCTAGATTTCATTCTCAGGGATTGGTTGGTTTCATGCTCAGTTGGTCAGGGTCAGGGTGTGTTTCTTTCACTGGCTCTGGTTTCTTTGGCTGGCCCTTTTACCCTAAACATATGTACATGCTTGTGTATGCAAATGTCAGTATGTACATTTCTTGGCCTGCCTGTGGAGGTCAGAGGACAACTTTTGGTGCTGGTCATTTCCTAAATCAGAGTTTCCCTATTTTGCCTCTTCATAGTCTAGTCTAACTGGCCTGCGAGTTTCTGTGAACCTTCCTGTCCCCTCTTGATGTCTGGTTGTAGGAGTACTTGAGTTGCAAAGCCAAGTTCTACACTGCCCAAAACCAGTTTTTAAGGTATTTATTTATTTATTTATTTATTTATTTATTTATTTATTTATTTATATCTAAACCCATTTCACACTTGCACAGCAAACCCTTGGCCTACTGACTGAGCCATTTCCTAAGCTCCCAACTCCCTCCTTTAAAATGGGACTGAAATAAAATTGACATGTGTCAATCTGCTCATCAGTATGGCATCTGGCCTGATACCTGGTCCACAGCAGACTCATGGTAAAGATAGGCTTTCTTTCCTAACTAGATTGTACTGGTCCACACTAGACCGAGGACCAACTAATTAGAGGTTCCCCTTCAGCCCCACATGTTGCTTAACCACCTCCACTGACATCTCAGTTACAGTGTTTGTAGCACTGGCTGAGGCTGTGAAATGAACTTCTGTCTTTGTAACACAGAGTGCCATTTGTTTTCCTGTTCAGCAAGCAGGATTAGGACAAAACAAGCTTTCAGCCTCTTTAATGACAGGTGCTCCTCTATAAACACTGCACAGCCCCATTTGTAGGAAGAGTAGGTGATTCTGAGCCATGGTCTTGAAGATGGGTTCCATAGTAAGGCTACGGCCACTTAACAGCACTCAGCTCCTCTGCCTTGAGAAAATACAGGTGACAGCTGCAGGAGAGGACTGCATGTAGATTCTCAAATGAGGGCTTTCTAGACCACTCAAGGGGTTGGTTTTGGTTATTTGAGGATCCTCTGCACTTGAGGGTCTCTGAGACGTGTTCTCTCTGATGAGTTGCAGGATTACTGTGGCCAGGACACCCCTTGAGTGTGAGATGCAGGTTCCTGTAGCCAGGATGCCCTCTGAGTAGTAGATGTGGGGTTCCTGTAGCCAGGACACTCTCTGAGTAGGAGGATGTGCAGGATTCCTGTAGCCAGGACACTCTTTGAGTTTGCTGGGGTCTAAGAAGAAAGACTGGGCTGTGAGAAGGTCCCTCAAAGATTCTATTTGGATTAAGATTATCAGGCCTGTGTCCAAGCAGGGCCTCTACCTGCTGACTCATCTTACTGCCCATGTTTGTTTTTAAGACAGTGTCTCACTATGTAGTCCAGGCTAGCCTGGAACTTGAGATCCTTCATCTTCAGCCTCCTTGGTTCTGGGATCACAGGCACTGACTATCATTCCCAGCTGGGACTCTATTCCATATGCATTGTTTTTCTGTTTATTCCCTGCAGCACAATCTCTGCATTATAAGTTAAGAATGTGAGTGCTGGAGACATTAAATGACTAGTCTAAAGTGACTGAGCTGAAACCAAGCAGTCAACCTCAGAGCCCTTGGCCTTCAGGCTGTGCCTCTTTATAATGTGAATGTATTGTGGTCTGTTCACATCATCCATGGCTGAGGGAGAAAAACTCAGGACAATGGTTATGTCACATCTAAGTCACACCAACCAGACAAATTGGATGATAGACAGGGGCTCTGCTTAGCCCTGGGAAAGAAGAGTGGAAGGGAGGAACCCCTGGCATCATCATTAGCTTGGGTTGTCCCATTATATTCTGAAGTCAGTTGTTACCACCAACCCTCCCCCCCCCTTTTCTATACAGCAAAACTGAGGCTAGGAGAGTTTCAGCCATTCCCCCAAGGTCTCAGAACTAGAAATCAAGCAATACTAGTTGAAGCCCTTTGCCCTCCAGCCTAGGCTTTCTGTATCATTGTGTTCCTTTGTAAGGGCATTAAACACGGAGGGAAGGGAGGAAAACTCATGAGAAGGATGCTTAGACTTCCTTCCGTTGTGAGGCAGGGATGCAGCTCAATGGTGGAATGCTTGCCTAGTTGGTGCCTGACCCTGGGTTCTGTTCTCAGCACCAAGACAAACATAGTGATGTTGGGAACTAGGTTCAAGATTTTTGTTGTTGTTGTTGTTGTTTTGTTTTTCTTTTCTTTTCCAGTTATTCAAAGTCTTGGAGACCATAAAAAAGCCAAAATTTCCATAGATGTCACCAAAATATTCCAAGGGTATGTTTGTTAAACAAGGGCTGATGTATAGCTCAGGGTTTAGGTTGCCTTCCCTGCATGTATCTCCACAGTCAGAGGTTCAAGTTCATCTTTAGCTCCAACACAAGTTGGATGGCAGCCTGGGTGACAAGAGACCCAAGGGGACAGAAAGGGGAGGCAAAATACCAGTGTCCAGGAAGTTCAGAATCCATGTTTGGTTCTGTAATCTTTGCTCAGCTGAGAGGGTGGATTGGCATAGCCTGTAGGTCATTAGTGACCCCGGGAGAGTTTTGCAGTGATCCTACTAGCATACGAACTTGGAGGTATCCCACACACCTGGACTGCTGACTGTTCTGAGCAGTCCCCAGACTTTCTGCCCACTCAGAGTTCTCCTTGCTGCAGAGACCCTCCACAATGCATTGCTTAGTCATCTCGTCCTCCCTCCTCTGCACCCCCACCGTACTGGTTTATGTTCCTCTCTAGATTATTGTATTATCTCTTGAGTTTTCTTTATTTGTTTACATAAATGTTTTCCCTCTGCATCGTGAATTTCTCAGGGGCAGGATACAGTGCTTTACTCAGCACACATCCACTCAGCACTTGCCATGATGTGGGAAAATTGTCCCTTCGTAGGGATCTAAGTGCTGACTCTGGACACCTGCTGCTGCATGGGAATCCTCAGTGTGTGCCCTTGGGCAAGATACTCAACTTCTCTGTGCCTGGCCTCTATTGTCTATAAAATGACAGTCACCATAGCACCAACCCTAGGGTTACTGGGAGGGAAAATACATTAATTTTCACCTAGCGCGTAGAATGGTGGCAGGCACTCAAAAGTATTAGCTATTAATAGTAAGTATTATTATTCTCAGTGCCTCACAAAGAGTAAGTGTTTTCTGAATAGATAGATGTCTGAGTGACTAAGTGTAGAATTCCTATAACCTCAGAGTCACCCCCATTAATGTTTTCTAGAGAGCTGGGGTTACTCCAGTTGGCAATAAAACAAAAATCTATTTGTAGTGGACTTGGGTTCTAGTAAGGCTGGGCTGGAAACTGGACGCACATGTTGGGAAAGTTATCTGACCTCTTGTTGCCTTGTTCTTATTTTCCAAGTGGGGTAAACTGAAGTGGATGGTGGCTCTTATGTTTAAAAGCAAGTCCTCACACTTGCCTTTAGAACCCAGTCGGATGCTCTGTGCATGTGGATACAGAACAGCTCCCCTCCCTACACCCCTCCCTCTGTGCATGGAGGGTACCCACAGTTCTGGACTCACTGGCTTTGGTTATTGGCCGTGAGGATTCTGGTGCCAGATTTCTAAAGTCAGCGTTTGCTGAGTGGCCTATTGTGATCGGCTCAAAATAGCCTCATGGCTCCATGTGGGGTATCAGGCCTTTGCCTAATACCCAGTAACTTCATACTCAAAACATCAGCCAGCTATTGTATAACTCCAATGACAGCAGGTTCTTGCTACAAATCCTGAAAGCTGTCTCTTGGATACCCTTAACGTATTCATAACATTGGTATTTATGTATTTATCTCTGAAAACCATAACCTTGGAAAAAGCATTTAGGGGAAAGAAGGCTGTAGTGATTAAAGAAAGCTCTGTTCATTTGAACAACATTAAATACAACTGGCATAATGACAACTGCGAGATCCGATAGAATATAGAGAAGGCTGCAGATAAAGGGCTTGTATTTCCCTGATGTAACATAATGGTCACATTTTTCTTTCACAATGGTTTTGCCGAGATAAAGAACAAATTATACTGATTTGATTGCTACTTAGAAATACTTAAAATTGAAAAAGACAGCAGGTGGGCCTGGTTAGAAAGGATGGTTATTTTAGCATAACAGATGCATGCATGAGACATCGCCCCACCAATTTTTTAATCATGAGACCCCCTAAACTTTTCCCTACTCTTTTTCCTTGGGATATGAGCAAGAATGGGTGGGGGGAGTGAATACCCCGTTGGAGGGCATGCTCTGGGCTCTAACTGCTAGCTATTTTCAGAGAACCTATGCCGGGGTAAGTTCTGGGTGGGAGTCAGCCCAGGGCCTGTCAAATTACAGAGCAGGGCAGGGCAGGGCAGGGCAGGGCAGGGCAGGGCAGGGTGGAGGGCTGGACCCACCAACCACAGGCACTCAAGAACCAGGAGACTTAGTGTTTCGAGCCATAGAAACAATGTTTGGCTCTTTTGTGCTTATCTTTTTCCTCTCTGTAGACAGGCTCTCACTATGTAACCCAGCCTGCTGATCTATGTGGATGTGTGTACACACATGTTTGTTTATATGTGGGTGAATGTACAATCTTGGATATCTTTCCTCAGTACCTTTTCTTTTTTTCACCTTCCTTCCTTCCTCTTTTTTTTTTTTTTTTTTTTGACAAGGTTTTCTTACTTGTCCTGGAACTCACCAGTTAGACTAGGCTGGCTGGCCAGTGAGCCCCAGGGATCCACCTGTCTCTGCCTCCCTGCACTGGGATTACAAGCAAAAACCACTCTGCCCAGCTTTATGGCATGGCTTCTGGAGATCAAAGTCATGCTTTACCAAGAGCTCTCTCTAGCCTTGCTGGCTGGTCTAGTCTCCCAAGTGGTGGATTTACAGGCCAGCCCAGGCTCATAAAATTCAGCTTTCTGATCACCAGGGAAAGGATACATTTGACTTCTCAGTCTCTCTTTCATCACCAGGCCTCTTTTCCCACTCATGATAGGACACCGTTCAACCACCCCATTTGGCTTCAGGCTTTCAGCTTCCAAGAAACACGAATCTGTGATTTCAAAAGAAAGAAGTACCCATTAGCACTCCAGATGATGCCTCATGGCCTGGCAACCTGACTCCCCAACTCCAGTGGGTTCTGTTTTCTCTGTTGGAAGGTGTATGAGCCATTGACTTGTGCAGCTATTTGTTAAAGAAAAAAAAAATGGAAGTATGGCTTTATTCTGGGTGAACGGATAGAAAGTAACACGGGTGTTTGAGTGGCGGGTAAGCACACGTTGGCTTGGTCTTGCTTAACACAAAGCCTTCTGATCTGTGGCCCTGCTTGCTCTGCTTCCAACCCAGATAGACAATTGCCTGTAGATGTAGAGGCTTAGGGAAGCAGAGGCATTGCTGGCAGGAACCAGGCCCAACCTCCAGGCTCAGGATGAAGCTGGCTTCCTGGTTCTCCCTGCCGAGACTTTGTTCTTGGTTTCTTCATGCTGCATCCATCCAATCTGTTTCCCTTAGCCAACTACAAAGGGCTCACACAGCCCAAATCTCTGGTTTCTTCCTTAGACATTTTGTTTTGTTTTTAAATACATTTTTTTAGAAGCTGAGTTGGAGTTTATTAAAAGATATTTTTAGCATAGATTTTAAAGAAGAAACTATGAGAGGGAAGAGAGCTATAGCTGAGAGTACAAGGAAGGGCTTCCTGAACAAGAATCTCAATTAAGTGTCTTAATTTCATCATGGGCATCTTTAAAGCAACCACATAGATTGTTTTTGAGCTTATGAAGTATGTCTCAAGGATGCTGATGATCTTGATTGAGATCCTGGGGTGATTCCTAACACTGGATGAGGTCTCAGCTGAGGAGGCAAAGCCCAGGTCACAACAGTTGCAGGGCAAGATGGTTTTTTTTTTACTACTAACAAAAGGCTAGTCTTGCTTTTGCTTTTATGATTTCCAGAAAATATCTAGGAAAGAAGTAAGGCCGAACGTAAAGGTTATATAGTCTCAAGCTCGATGCATGGTTCATTGCTACTTTATTTTATCTTTTAACATATTTATTTATTTAAAAATTTCATATAACACACTTTGAAAAAATTCTTTAAAATTTTTTATAAGATGTATTAATTTTTTACTTTTATATTTTGCCTGCATGCATGCATTTACACCATAAGTGCCCATTGGATCCCCTGGAACTGGGGTTACAGATGGTTGCGAGCAACCAGGTAGGTGCTGGGAATCGAACCCAGGCCCTTTGTAAGAGCAACACATGTTCTCAACCTCTCAGCCACCTCTCCAGAACCCTTGATTATATTCTTAAATGTAATTTACAATCAATTCTGATTGTAAAATAACTTTTGATTTACAGAAAATCTAGACGACATAGGCGAAATTTCCCATGAGTTCTATTTCAGTTGCCTCTGAGCCAGCTATCTTATGTTTAATATGTTATTCTGACCTGAGATAAAAATGTTGGCACATTGCTATTACCAAAAGTGACACCATATTCTTATTTCCTTAGAATTCATGAATGTTCCTCTCACCTCTTCCTGCCTCTCTCATATGTGGCATATGTATTCATGTGTGTGCCTAACTGTGGATGCCAGAGATCTAGGTCAGGGATCTTCTTTCTCTATGGCTTTCCATTTAAGTTTTTGAGACAACATTCCTTCACTGAAACTGGAGCTCACTGATTGGCCAGACTTGTTGGCCAATATGTTCCTAGAATCCACCTGGCTTTCTACCCCCTCCCATGTAAACCTCCACCCATCCCCAATACAGAATTATGGATGCATGCTGTTGACCCTGGCATGACAAAAACTACACATTAAACCCCCTTCCCAGCCCGCTTTCCAGGCTCCTCCCAGGCCCTTCCCATCCCCTTCCTAGGCCCCTCCAAGGTCCTTCCCAGCCAGGTGTGTGTGTGTGTGTGTGTGTGTGTGTGTGTGTGTGTGTGTGTGTGTTGAATTCCAGTTTCATTCTGTTGGCCAGGCTGGCTTGGAACTATATGTGTGGCTTAGTCAGGCCTCAAACTCAATAGCTTCCTGCCTCTACGATTGTAGCCCTGCACCACCACACCAGACTTTTCTTACATTCACTTACTATTTCTAGTTCAGCCTCCCACCAGATATGTCTCATGGCATCTAGCCATTGTGTCTCTTGTTGGTTTGTAACTGTTTCTTTGTCTTTTTTATTTTGGGTGACTTGAGTGGTTCTAAGAATTGGCCAGGTGAATTATTGAATGGCCCCAGTATGAGTAGGGTGGTATGTGGTAGTGTGGGAAGGGAGACCTCAGGGTGAAGTGGTATTTTCATCGTATCTAATCAAGGCTGTCCTACCTAGAAATACATTTTTGGTGAATATAAAATGAATTTTCTAATGGTTATCATTGCCCAGAGCCATAACTGATTTCCTGAGTAGATAATGATGCCCCTAACACAGGAGGAGGAATACAAAACTTAGACTGGGAAACCTCCAGAACAGGCCGTTGTGAAAAAGACCCAGAACCAACATGAATGCAAAACTAAGATGTCAGAACTAGGAAGTATTTAGACCTTTCAAATCTTACCTTCTCAGTTCTTCTTTGTCTTAAAATTCTCTCTTTGTCTTTTTCCAAGTAATATTCTTGCCCTTCCCCAGTGATCTATCACTGGCTGAAGTTCCCTTACAACCTAGCATTTCCAAAGCCCCCACATAGACCTACTAAAATAATACAAGATAGTTCTGATTGACAGTTAACGAAACAATAAGGTATACCATATGCATGCCCACGTCCTCCTCTGTCTCTCCACTATCTCCAGCATCTTTAACAAAGACCACATTTCCTATTCTGGATGTAGACCCAGCCTCCACATGGTTAAGGCAGGAATGTGGGGCCATGAAGTTACCTAGACCAGATAGGATTCCCAGGAAAAGAAAAGAATCCTTGAGAATGAGACAGATGCTTCCACACATGGTTTGGTGACAGACAGCCACAGGCTAACACAATGTGGTCCAGGGCAGCACTTAGCCACATCAGTATGTGTTGATAAGACCCCCAGGTTCTGGCCATGCCCCTCCTTTTTGCAATCTGCTTCCTTTCCATCCTTTCCAACTCACCCTGCTCATCACCTACTATGAAAATCATTTATGTCTTGGGCTATGTTAACCATTAGAGAATTTAGCTTATGTCCACCCAAAATGTGTTTCTAGGTAGCTTTCTTTTATTAATGCTACCTGTGTCTCTCCCAGTATAGCTACATAAACCAACTTAACTCATGCTCAGCAATCCTTCATATTTTTGAAAGAGTTTTTTTTCTTCCCTTCAGTTCTAATTCTATAGAATATCATGAACATTTTCTGTCTTTAAATATCTTTTGAAAACATGATCCTTAAAGGCTTCATAATATCCCATTGTAGTTATGCACTGTAATTTATTTAACTATCCTCATTGTTGAGACTGAGATGCTTTCCAATTTGAGGTTATTATATATAATATGCAGTGAGTGTCATGTGTATCTTTGTCTGTGTTTCAATGATTTCCTTGGGGTAGATTATTAGAAGTAGTGTTAGTGGGCCAAAGGGTAACTGTTAGATTGTATTTTGACAGAGAGTAGAGTCTTTCTATTATATGGAGAGATTTGGGCATTGCTATGTGGTGTGAATCTAAAAGGCTGAGGTAGATGGGTTGAATGCTTGGTGGCAGTTGAGGACCCTTGGCGGTTACTGAAACATGCAACTTCTGCACTAAAGAAGTGTATTGTCCTGTGTTGAGAAGTTTAGAGAAAAGACTAACATGACATTTTGGATGGGGCTGTATATATCTGTAGGAAAGGCCTTTGTAGATAGAGAAACAACAGAAGAAAGATTATCGTGTGTGTGTGTGTGTGTGTGTGTGTGTGTGTGTTATTTGAAAGCATATGTCTGTGTATTTGAGGGTGCACATGGATGTGGAGATAGAGGTTAACGCTGGATATCTCCCACGGTTGTTCTCTACTTTATACCTTTTGAGGTATAGTCTCTCACTGAACCCACTGTTCACTGATGAGCTGGATTGGGTGGTCTGTCCCTATCTCTCACTGCAGTGCTGGGCTTATAGGTATGCTGCAACACTTGGCTGCTCACTTGGGTGCTGGGAATCTGAGCTTGAGTCCTCACACTAGCACAGCAAGTGTTTTACCCACTGAGCTGTCTCCCTAGCTCTGGCATTCACGTTTTTTGAAAGCAAAGTCAGGCTGTCCACAGTGATGCATGGAACAGTTATGCTTTGGCACAGTGGAAATACTGAAAAGATCAGAGATGTCATGATTCTAATGGGAGGATTATTGAAGAGTTAAAATTAGATAAAGGGGCAGATTCATTCTAGAATGGAAACTGAACGGGAAGAAAGCCCTTGTTAAACTTAGCTATGCATTTGGAGTGATGAAGAGAGTTTAGGATGCCTTGGCATTTGTTCTGACAGCTTTTTAAAAGGTTGTGAGATGAAATGATACATTTTGAAGTATATAGGTGATGTTAGATGACATGTGGTCCTGAGGAAGCATGTAGGCATTGGCATCTGAGAAAACTAGGATTAACTTTGATCTGCCCCACAGCTAGCCAGGCAACCTGGGAAGCTGTGAGTTCCCTCCCTAAGGTTTCTACTGAAAAAGCCCAGTGTGGGGCCTACATAAGATTCAATATTAATAATAGTTTAGTATCTATCATGTAACAGGTGTCTGGCTAATGCTTGAGGTTGCTGCCATGTCGGCTGTGAGCTGGAGGCTATGAGCCCAAGTGTGCCACTGAGAATGTCAATATTTCCTAGAGTGTGGCAAGCGGGAGTCAAGGCCAGAAGTAGAGACAATGTTGACTTATTTCTTTGACTTCAATAATGCTATTCACACAGAACTTATCTCAGAAGGCCAGCTTTTCAATGTATGCATGAGTTTCAATGTATGAGTTTGAAAGAGTTTGTGTTGCACAAAAAGAGTCCAATGTGACCCCCTGCTTTGGAAAGGCCCCGGGGTAGAGGAAGAGGGAGAATTCCTTTTGGGGGGGCTTTTAAGTTTGAAAATGCTTTTGGTTGTGTGGAGAACACTTTTCATGAGATGTCTCTTCTCAACAAATATACCATGTGTCCAACACATTATTGTTGATGGACCAACCGTGTCAGTGCTGTCAGTGTGGCCTCTTTGGGGACAAGCCCTTTGCACGTCCGTCTTACTGCACCCTTAGCACAATTCTGTGAGGTGCCATTTCATTGTATTTAAGCTTACTTTCATAGGAATAGACAGTGCCAGGACCACAACCACATGTTCATTGTTTTACCTCAAAATAAAGATTACCAAAGGCAATGTAGGGCACAATCCATGCTGTGATCTTAGACCTTGGGAGATCTCACACTTGCTGTTGATAATAGCAATTGTGATTCTCCTTCTGAAGCAGCTGGTACAACAATGTAGTATTTCTCACTTTGGTCGCTCACTCTGTTCCCAGTAATTGTCCCTGGAAGATTTCAGATTGCAAACTCTAGTTATACACAGGGATATTTGTAACCTTAAGTTCTCAGGCTGCATCAGCACAGAAGGGAAGGACGTAGATACTTTAAAACAAAATGACCTTCCCTCGCTTCACAGTTGCTGAGCCGTGTCCTCTGAATCATTGGGCTTTTCTTTTCATGGAGGTGGGGCCAAGCTTCCTGTTCCTAGCCTTTGGGTGTCTGCAGTGGCCACCTCAGGGCTCTCAGTCATCTAGCCCTCTTTCCTTGTATCCTGTGGGTTTGATGTCTAATCCCTAAGAGGATACCGTTTGCATTCCAAGATAGCTCTTGATTCCAATCAGGGAGTATACATCACCTGCCTGTCTCTGGAGTGATGGCACGTGAACTAATTATTTAAGTATCTTAATGATTCTTGTTTTTTAAACGTTCAGACCCTTTAAGAACCAGAGGAAGAAAGGATCAAGGGCTGCACTGGAGCACTATGAGTAGTTGGCCCTTCTGGTCCCCAGCATCTCATCATGAATCATCCTATCTCTCATTTTCTTTTTAAACAGGGTCTCCTGTAGCCCATATTGACCTCAAACTCACTATGTAGGCAAGAGTAGCCTTGAACTTCTGATCTTGCTGCCTCTCCCTTTCAATATGCCTTCTTTTGGCTGCACTGGGTCTTCATGCATGCTAGACAAGTACTCTATGGGTTTTTGTTTGTTTTTGTTTTGTTTTGTTTTTTGAAACATGGGTTTTCTGTGGCTTTGGAGGCTATCCTGGAATTAGTTCTTGTAGACCAGGCTGGTCTCGAACTCACAGAGAGATCCACCTGCCTCTGCCTCCCGAGTGCTGGGATTAAAGTCCTCCACCCCCCGGCTGGTAAGTACTCTATCAACTGAGCTATATCCCCAGTTCCCAGAGTCTCCAATTTCTGATGACACCTACCAGAGCCTTCTGATAGAAAAGCCACTTACTTCCAGCTAGCATGTCCGGACGCCTCTGAAGCACCCCCAGGAAGCCCCTTTCTGTACCTATTTGCCCTTGAACAAAATCTATTCCAGCTCATCCCAGAACAGATGCTACAAACATGCTAAAGCACTACAGCCTTGTGAGAATGGGAAGTAGCTGATACTAATGGGGTTGGCTGATCCATGTGTGTACGGACAGCCCAGCTTCTCATTTTCCAGCTGAACAGCCCTGGCAAGCCATCCAGAGCCCACAAGGAGTCTCATTTCTCCACCTCTGAAATAAGGATAGAAAGGAGACCTTTCTGGTGGTGCTGGTTTGGAAATCAAATGAAAATAATGAATGGAAAGTGTATTGTGAAATGTCAAGCATGTTTTAATGTTAACTATTAATAGTGATGTGTAATATTATTAGCCTATAATTCCACAGGATGCTTTAGCAGCAAAGAACAGAAACCCAGAATCCAGCTGATTGAACAACAGGGAGATTTATTCCCTCGAATAACTAAAGATCTGAAGGTACAGCAGGCTGCAGAGTTAGTAGGCTCAGGGCCTCGTGTGTAGTACTAGGGGTCCAGGTTCCTTCTGTGTCTGTGTTCCACTGTCATTGGTGTAAGCATCATTTTTGGTCTTGTATGAAATGCTTAACAGGTCAGGGCAACCTGTGGATACAGCAAGCCTGGAGGAACAAAAAAGCTTTCTCCTGGGAGTGAGAAAGCTTTTCTAGGCTCCTCTGGCAGCCTTCTCCGTTTTATAGAAATTTGTTCATATACCTAATTCTAGAACAATAAATGGCTATGGGATGTTTGGATTAGTTAGGCAGACCTACAGATGTCAAGGCAGCATGGAGTCATACTATTTGGGTGGAACCAGGATGTGTTAGGTTCCTGTTGCTATGAAAAAGTATCCTATACATCAACTTAAAATGAGGGGTGCTGGCTGCTTCAGGCAACAGTCCTTTGGCCCTGTTGCTCTGGGGCTGTGTTCATGCGGAAGAACATGGCTGCAGCTGACAATGGAAGAGAATATCACCTCATGGCAACCAGAAAGATTGGGAGAAAGATGACTGTGGGAAAGGCCGGTATCAAGGGGATCTAGCACCTTCTTCTGGCCCCCTCAGGTACCCATACATATGTGGATTTGTACAGCACATAGGCACATATGCACACATGCATGTATGCACACATATGCACACACACACACACACACACACTCACACTCACACTCATACTCACACACAAATAAATCTTTGAGAAAAGAAATGGTTGAGCATCTGTTTTACTGAGCATCTGTTTTCCCAAGCATTGTAATCAGGAACATTCCCAATGACCTCACTTCCTTCCACTAGGTCCCACCTATCAAAGCTTTTGATACATCCCATAGTGCCACCAGCTAACAGCCAAGCCTTTGTAACACTGGCCTTTGTGGGGAATTTCCAAACCCCATTGGGGGCCACATGGGGACATAAATCCAGGGTGACTAAAGACACCACAGCAATAACTCATAAATTAAAAATATATATTCTTATATTTAGAGTGTACATTTTATAGGTAGGGCTCTTTACATGTGCCTCCCACAGAATCTAACACATTCTGGTAGCTCCAAAAATGTTTGCTTTACTGCCTTTGATACCAGTACTGGGTAAATAGAGGCAGGCAGATCTTTGTGAGGCTAGCCAGAGCTACATAGTGAGACCACGTCTCCAAAAATAATTCTTGCTGTTGAATGAAATAAATAACAAGCAATGTGAGATTTTATGGGGACACCATGGGTATAGGAATATGCTCAGACATATCCCATTATGTAGTAGGCATCCCTTTCTGGATGACAGAGCTGTTTTTCATGTTTGGGTGCTTTCAGCACTAAACACAATGTCTCCCACACAGTAAGTGCTATATAAAAATAGGCTAAGGATGGGAATGACACATATTTGTGGAAGGAATTGGACTTTTAATGCTGATAAGAGATGTTTATATCCTGCTTCCTCCAGTAAGGGTGTTGGATTGTATAAACACAGTCTAGCTCCTATAATCCTCTGAGGAGTTGGACACTGTAAATATCTCTATTTTAGGAGAGCCCAAGGTGGCCTCCAACTTGAGACCCTTTAGCCTCAGCTTCTAAAGTGCTGGGATTACAGGAGTGTGGTACCTCTCGAGCAGCTGCTCCAACATGGTACCCTGCAAAGCTGCTCCTCTAATCTGGCCTTCGGCTGCACACACCCAGCACAGGTCAGCCTGGGGTCTGCATCCTCTTCTGCTCATAGGCTCAGGTCACTCTCTGTCTTTCCTTAGTGGTGAGTCTTCCCTAAAGGAGTGCACCTGCTTTCCAGAGAATCTGCCATAGATCAGTGTTTATCATGGAATGCCCATTTCAGGCTATCCCCGATGCTTGTCATGAAAGCTTTGCATGGCCAGGAGGAATGAGGCTGTACCATGGCTGTGTTGCTGCTCTCTGGCTGCCAGACTGGGCTGAGTCACCTGTTTGTTAGTGGGCCTAGCATGTTGTGGGGATGAGTCTTCAGGAAGAGTCAACAATGACACTAGACAGGTAGGCCTCTTCTCAGATAGTCATGAGGAACTAGCTTCATTTTGAGCATCTCAGACACAGTCACATTGTCAAAGGGATATAAATGAACAGTCTTGAGAGAAGCACCCATAAGAAGTCACTCAATGGTCATTCATTACACGCTTGGCACTATTTTATGTTCCAAATACTTTGCATATGTTGAGCCATCTACTCTGTCTTAGAATTTTCATTGTTGGGAAGAGATGCTATGACCACGCCAACTTTCAAAAAGAAAATATTTAATTGAGGGTGGCAGCTTACAGTTTCAGGGGTTCAGTCCATTATGGTCATGAAGGAGATCATGACAGCATGCAGGCAGATATGGTGCTGGAGCTAAGAGCGCTACATCTTGCAGTCAACAGGAAGTTAACTGACTGTCACACCGAGGGAAGTTTGAGTAAAAGAGACCTCAGAGCCCGTCCCCACAGTGACATACTTCCTCCAACAAGGCCATACCTCCAAATAGTGCCACTCCCTTTGGGATGGTTTTCTTTCAAACCACCACATACTTCTAGAAGCAAGAACCTCTTTTCGCATCTACTCTGCAGATAGGGAAACTGAGGCACTGAGAAGTTCTGATACTAGTAAGTGACAAGGGTGTGCTTTTTCAAGGCCTGGTATCTGGCTCTGGAGCTGCACAGTCAGCCACCTTCAATGTACACTGGATCCTAGACACATGCTGGGCTCTACTCTTGGGACTTCTAAGTTGTGTTTAATTTAGTTCTCAACACAACTCCAGGTAATCAGAACTAGTGGTGTCAAAAGGAAATAAGGCTGAGAGAGGATAGATAGCTTTCTCCAGGTCAGGGGTAGGTAAGATGTGCTTGTATTCAATTCTTGGCCACCAATCTTGGCTCTTAACCACAGTACGAAATGCCTCTTAGCCCCTTTCGGGAGAAATACAGTCGAATGTCAGTAGAAGCAGCTCAACCACGTTTGTTCCTTGCATTAACTTTCCTCTGTCATTTTAATCTTTTCCTCTGGGAAGCCCTTTCTTGGGTCCACAAAGAATCTGTCGCATAACTTAAGAATAGGACACTCTCAGCATTGATCTTTCCAAGCTGGTGTTTCATACAATCTGAGACCCCTTTGGTTGAAAGGGGCTCCCTGAAAGCACTGTGCCTATTGCTGGCCTCGGGGTAAGGCTGTCTCCAATACACCCCTGCTGTCCTGGTCTTCTTCTTCCTAATTGTTTCCAGGGAGAGAGAGAAATCTCTAGGAGGAGACACATAGGGCTGGGTCAGGATGATGGGAGTGTCTGAAAGTGCAGGTGACAGGAGAGTATGGGCCAGGACTACTTGGGGGAGCACCCACCCAAAAAAAAAAACCCTCACTCAGCATTCAGACCCTCCTCCACCCCATCTCACCTCATCAAATGCAGGCCATAGCCTGAAAACAATTTGTCCAGTCTGTGACTAATGTCTAGTCACTAAATGCTAATTAATTTGCTGTTGCATTTGAGTTAATTTATAGGGTGTTCTCTTCACCAAGTAAATTTTAATTAAGAAGAGTAAAACAAATGACAAAGTAATTTCCAAAAAATTAATTTTCAGTAAACATAAGCCATTGTTTCCTCTTTGTTATCGTAATAAAAGTCAAAGTGGAGCTTCCCTGGCACCCCCTCTCCAGTGCCCCCATTTCTAAAGATGAAGTTTGAGCCTAAGCCAGGCTCTTGGGGTGGAAAGGCAATGGTGTAAATTATCAGCCAGGCAAGGCCAAAGTGAACTGGGCAGGCAGCCCGAGAGAAATCAGGCAGTAGGCCTCAGAGAAACGCTACAATTGCTTCTTTGGAGTGTGTTGTATGTAATTTTCACTGAGCTCTGCACCTCTTTAGGGGCTCAGTAGGGAAAAGGTACCTTGTACTTGCTCAGGTAGAAACACAAAATTTGAGAGAATGAGGTAGAGATGTTTTATAGCAATTTTTAAATTAATCAGATGGCACAAAACTACTAAGAAGGAAAGAGGAAAGAAACTAGTTGACGGCTAGAGAGATGGCCCAGCGGCTCACAGTGCTTGCTGCTCTTACAGAAGAGAGTTCAGCTCCCAGCACCCACACCAGTAAGCTCAGAAAGGCCCTGTAGTTCCAGGGGATCTGACGCCCTCTTCTGGTCTAGGTAGTCACTACACTCACACACATGCGCCTAAGTAGTTGAGCATTCATTTGGGAAATTATATGTGGCTACTCTCACTGTCTAACATCTTTCTGAGGTGTCTGGGCCCACAAAGATGGCTCAGCTTCATCCTGACTTAGGGCAGAGAGTTCCAAACTGTCCTTAGTCTTCCAAGGTTAAAGCTGTAAGACCTAAAGGTCTAAGGCCTACTGTGGATGTTTGATCTTGGTCGTGGATGTCTCATCTAAATAACAACAGACTTGGTCTGGGGTGTGGTTATTCTTGATCCCCAAGGTCAGATAATGAGAAATTGATTCTAAGGTGTGGTTACCAAATGTTTGGAGAATTAAGGAAGAAAGTCTATTCCTTGTACACAAGGAAGAAGTCTTCTACCATGTTCCCCTTTTTGGTTGGGGTATTGAAGAATGTTGAAGTATTTACCAATTGCCCTCCTGACTCTATCCCACATCTCTGACTTTTTCTTAGCATCTTTACTTGCTTTTTCTCAATCCACATCCTCTTCTCAGGTACAAACCGGGCAAGTCAGATCCGACTGAAGCCCCACAAAAACGAGTTACAACACTGAAGTAAATGATTCATACCCCAATACTCCCGTATTAGGAAACTGAGTGAATTAGAGTTAACCCCATTACCCACTCTAGCAAGTCAGATTTGACACCTACTTTGTAGCTCCTAAGTTGTCCATTAACGCATGCTTTCTCTTCAGTGACTCCTGAGATGCATTTCCCCTCATTGTGCTGCATGCTCCTGCTACACAGAGGCTATGATCAGTGAAGCACCGTCTGGAGTGAAGTTCTGGGGGAGAGTCACGCAGCTTTGATCACAGTGCAAGGCTGAACTAGAAACAGCTTTAGGAGTGCAGAGGGGTGGACTCCTTCCATACTGCACCGCCACCGCCCGCTCCCGGAGTTCCATCCATCCCTTGCTTCCCCAGCACCCAGCAAGGCTGCATTGCACACAGGTGAGCTGAGCCTCCTCACTCCATAGAGTAGAAAGATGCCATTCAGTGTGGAGAGCTGGGCAGAGGTCAGGGCTGGCAGCTGGGAAGCTGGGCTGTCATCGTGGTGACACAATGCAGGCGCTAACTGCAGAGCCTGCTTCTTTAGAACCCTGATTGTCCTGCTGCAGTCACTGGGGGCTCCTATGAAAGTATGGATTTGTGTGGGTTTCTCTGTTTAATCCCAAATCTGTCAGGCCTTGTTAAATTTGATGGGGCCTGAAAGGTCTGGTGTTAAGCAAATACTCAGTGACCAGGGTCTTTGATGAGAATCAAACTGAAGCTTAATCCTGAGGTAATGGCTTTCCCCATAATCCCAGGAGGCCGGGGATAAGTGAAGGGGAAGTCGGGAGGCTGCCTGAAGCAGAGCTTGCTGGGAGTGAGGTGGGAGGGGAGAGGTAAGTGGAGCAGCTGCCCCTCACTTAGGAGTTCCAGAGGACCCTCCCCCCCAACCTCCTGCCTCTAGCAGGTTAAATAGACAAGTCCCTCAGAGAATATGCTCTTCCGAAAGTGGGATAAGACAGTTTAAGGGATGTGCTCCGGTCCCTGTTTATGCAGATGGCTTTGGGATAAAAAAAAAAAAAAAAAAAAAAAAAAAGAAAACAGAAAGGTGGCTGGGAAGAAAGATAAAAATCCACTTCAGGTTTTCAAGTGTGCAAAGGTCCCCTGGGTTTGGGTGTGGGGTTGGAGAGGCTGGGCTGGGCACCCTCTACCTCTTTCTTCTCACAGGGTGACACTGATCCACAGGTGGTATGTCAAGAAAACAAGGACTCCTAATCTAAGAGATTCATACAAGGTCCCTTGCAGAAGGGGAAAGGAACAAGATCTCCTGAGCATATTGGGAGGGGGGCATATTGGGAGGGGGGAGAGGGAGCTAGAAGAAAAAGGACAGGAGAGGAAAGCACATGGGACTAGGAAGATTGAATCAGGGGAGGAAAAGATGAGAGAGAGAGAGAGAGAGAGAGAGAGAGAGAGAGAGAGAGAGAGAGAGAGATACCATAAAAGAGGGAGCCATTATAGACTGACTCTAGAGAAATGTCCAGAGACCTAAGAGACTGACCCCAACTAACAATTTGAGCAACAGTGCAAAGGCTACCATAAATGCCCTTCCCTGATAATGAGATTGATGACTAACTTATCCACTATCATAGAGCCCCCATTTAATAGCTGATGGAAATAGAAGCAAACACCCACAGCTAAACGCTGAGCCCAACTGGAATCCAGATGCAGAGAGGGAGGACAGGACTAGGCCACAGAAACCCACAAAGACAGCTGACCTGAACAAGGAGGAGCAAATGAGCCCCCAGACTGATAGAAACCAGCATTGGACTGACTCAGACCCCATGAACCCCGGTCTCAGGAAGGTCTGGGTAGTCTAAGGGACCTCTGACAGTGGAACCAGGATGTATCCCTGGTACACAAAAGGACTTTGGAAGCACATTCCCCATGGAGGGATATTCCCTTAACCTAGAGGCAGAAGGGAGTGCCTAGTCCCAATTCCAATTGACTTGACAGATTTTGTTGACCCCGCCTGGAAGGCACCACCTTCCCTGTGGTGTGGGGTGGGGGAATGGGATGGTAGGGTGGTGGTGGTGATGGGGCATGGGAGGGAGAGAAAAAGAAAGCGAGGGAGGGAGGGAGGGAGAGAGAGGGAGAGAGAGAAAAAGGAAGGGGGAAAGGAAGGAGGGAGGGAGAGGGAACAGGGATTGATATGTAAAATAAGAAAAAAATAGTAAAAAAAATAATAATAAGAAGAAAACAAGGCCTCCTATATACCACAAGACTGCAGTATCTGGAGTCACCTTGAGACTCTCAGCCATCTTGGGGAGTTGGGCACCTTGGCTTGCTGCAGTGGTGGAGAGATCTTTGGAGGGGGTGGGGCACAGACAGTGCAGAGGCGGTGGCCACACTCCCAGCTAGCCTATGTGACAAATAGGACTGATGAAGCCGTCTCCAGCAGTTCTCTGGAGATGGCTGCTGTGTGCTTCGTCAAGCCACCCGATTAAAGATTCATGGGGAAAAAAATAAACATTTTGCAAAGAGATGCTTAAGCAATCAGGCGCTTCAGGGGGTGGGTTACCACAGCACAGCAATCGCATGCCCCAAGAGTAATCGGCATTTAATGTTGCCAGCACCTCCTGGGTCCCCACATGGAGGCATGGATGCCCATCAACCTTCTCAGAGGCCCCACCCACTAGGGGAGGCTGGGATCTTCCAGAAGCTTAGGCTTTGTTATTTATTCTTTCTTCTTCCTTTATTTTGTGTATTGTGCACAGTGTAACTTGGGTGGGAGGGAGGCGCTGGCTCTTAGTGTCGAAGAAAGAAAGATGGGGGATTATACAGCAGATTCTTATTCCTGTGAGGAGCAGGTGTCTGGAAGCCTGGCCTGAGTGTGGTTCTCAGACCCAGGTTGCCCAATCTTTCTCTGTCACTGAGTGTGTTTGGAGCTGTGACACAGACTTGCATGTGATCCCTGCCTTCTCAGAAGTTGTGAGTCAGTAGACACACCACATCAGAGACTGGTCCAAGGCACTTGGATGTATTATCTCACTTATTTATTTATTTATTTATTTATTTATTTATTTATTTATTTATGGGGGTGCATGTGTGTGTGGGGATACGTGTGTGTGTGTGCATGCATGTATTTGTGTACATGTTCACACGCTACAGTGCACAAATGGAGGTCAGAGGACAACTTTCAGGAGTCAGTTCTCTCCTTCTGCCATGTGGTCCCTTGGAATCAAACCCAGGTCATCAGGCTTGGCTGCAAGCACCATTCTCCACTGAGCCATCATCCAGTCTTGTCAAATCATTTTGTAGATGTGAATGGCTGGGCACTGAGAAGGCAAGAACTTGTCCACAGGATTGGAACCCAGAAACCTTTTGACTTCTGGCTTGTGTTTCCCCGTTAGCTTCATCTGGTAACTGCAGACAGAATGGTGTTCTGAGTTCCTTTCTCAGGCGTAGGTGGCCAGGAGATGTCCGCTTAGGTCCTCAGTCACACTGGACTCTGTTATTACCAACATGGAAGGGGAGGAGGGATGGCATTTGGAATGCCTTGCACACAATATCAGTCACAAGCTCCTTCATATCCCCATGAGACAGTCACTGCCATTAGAGGCCAATGCTGCATGACAGAAACAGAAGACCCTGCTTTTATGGATTTTTCAGGGGCCACTTGAGCAGCTGCCTCATTTCTGCCATGTGCCTCATAGGAGGGGTGATCCTGACACCCAGAAAGCTGTGCAGATGTTTGACCAGTATGTTGGGTAAAGAGGGAAATTAGCCTGGAATGTCACTCACACCTGTAATCCTAACTCTCGGGGTGTTGGGGGAGGCCAATACTGAAGTAGGAGGATCGCTATGACTGCAAGGCTACCTTGGGCTACATAGCAACACTGTCTTAAAACAAAAAAATAAAATAAAAGAGAAGCAGGTATCTGTTCCACCGAGGAGCCAGGGCTGAGTGTCTGGAGGCATCATCTCTTAAGACCAGAAGAGCTTTCTTCACAAATTAAAGCAATTCATTGCACAGCCCTGGTCAACTGCACACCTGCATCCTTTTATTAATACAGCTTTCTCCATAGCTAATTACCGGCTAGTAAAAGGTTCCTCATTGCACAGAGGGCATTTAGCCAGCAGGGTATGGGGGGAGGGAGCCAAGGCCAGAGCATTGAAGTTACCTTCACCTCAGTGTGGGACACGGGGCCACTTGAGGTCTTGAATGTACTCTGGGAGGGGTCACCTTGGGATGGGACAGAATATGGTGGAGGAAAAGACTCACAGATCGCTTCAAACTTATCTATCCATCTTTATCTATCCATCTAGCCATTTGCCCATCTTTTTCCTGAGTCAGGCCAGCAGGAGGAAGCTGGGGTGTCTGCAGGTCTCAGCGTTCCTGCTTCTAGGCAGCAGCTGGGCTCTTTTACTTAGGATTTCATGTGGAGTAGTAGGAAATGAATTGCTGGACATGGGGGCTCTTAGCACCTAAGGTGGTGTTTAGTCTTGACTTTTCAAAGGCAGTGAAAACCCAACAAAAGCAAACTGCTTGAAGACCCACAGCAAAGTTGAGACTCAAACGCAGCTCCAGAATCCTCCTGTGCATAGCACTGGGGCTGACTGTGCAGGCTGGCTAAGGGGGCCCTGCATTTTCTTTTGGACCTATGTGTTCTTCTTTTTTTTCTTATGAAACATGTTTTCTTTTCGTTGTTGGAGTCTTTGGGCGGGGGAGGGCTTGCTGTGGACTTCACTGTCAGTATCTGTCCAGCAGAGTCCATTAAGAGAGACAGGCTCCTTGGAGGTGAGTGAAGAGTGTTGCTCTGCTGTCAGAGAGGATGAGGCTGACCTGGTGATCAATGGCTCTGATGGTGACATCTGGGTGAGGCAGCTAGTGAGGGCTGGGCCCTGTGAGTCATGTGGGTTGAACCTTCCAGGCAGGCTGCAAAAAATCTGCTGAGTGTGTGTGTGTGTGTGTGTGTGTGTGTGTGTGTGTGTGTGTGTGTGTGTGTGTGCATGTGTGTGTGCTCACACTCACTAGAGGACTGTTGCTGGGGCAGTGGGAATGATTCCTTTGCTTCTCTAAAGGCAATGATACTGGATGTCCTAAGGATATTCCTGCCGTCTCTGCTGTTTAGTTCCAACTCCTGCCCCTGATGGTGGTCCTGAGACCATCATCTCTCCGCTCTTGGGAGGAAGAGTACGAGGGCTCATTGATACACTTTCAATTGTACAGTCAAGGGCTTAATAGAAAGTGCACAGATGAATTCAGATCCCAGCGTTGCCTCTTTATAGTCACCTTGGGCCACTCACCTCATCTCCCTGTGCCCCAGATTTGCCCTCTTTGCCACAGGACTGTGGTAAGAGGACAAAGTTACAGAGCATAGTAAAGTGCTCTCTGTGTGTTAGTCCTCATGTATGTCAGCTGATTCTGTGCTAGTCTATAGCCACAACCAAAGAGTCACCTGGTCATTCTTCAGATAGAACAAATAATAGGTAAGAATACACTTTGTTGGGGCTGGATAGATAGCTCAGTGGTTAAGAGCTCTGGCTGTTCTACCAAAGGACATAGGTTCAATTCCCAGCACCCACATGACAAGACCGCTCACAACTGTTTGTAACACCAGTTCCAGAGGATCTTATACCCTCACACAGACAGGCATAAGGGCAAAACACCAGTGCACACTAACTAAAAACAAATAATTATTTACAAAAGAATACACTTTGTTGTCTCTATAGATTTATCTATGGATAAATATAATTCCATTGTGTATATGTGTCACATTCCCATTCCTGTGTTGATGGGCATTTTAGACTGTTTCCATTTCCTTGCTATTGTGAGTAGAGAAACAATAAACATGGATGAGCAGGTGTCTTCACTGTAAAATATAGAGTTCCTTGGGTGTATGCCCAGGATTGATAAAACTGGTTCATATGGTATCTCTATTTTAATTTTTTTTCAATTTCCAAAATGGTTGTACCAGTTTGTACTTTGATCAAGAGCAAATACGGGCTCTTCTTTCTCTACATCCTTGCCAGCATTTGTTGCCATTTATTTTCTTGATGGTAATCATTCTGACTGGGGTGAGATGGAATTTCAACTTAGTATGAATTTGCATTTCCCTGATGGCTAAAGCTATTGAACACTGTTAAAAAAAATGTTCATTAGACATCTATAATTGATCTTTTTAGAATTATCTGTTCATTCCATTAGTCAATTTATCAACTGGGAGTTTTTGGTTCTTGTGTCTAATATTTGCAGTTCTTTATATGTTCTAGGTATTAATCCAATGACTGAAGCATAGCTGTCAAAAACTTTCTCAAATTCTGTAGGTTGGGCCTGGGATGAGGGGGGAGGATTTGGGGGCAAATATAATTAAATCACACCGAATGAAATTCCCAAAGAATGAAGAAAAGCAACACACACACACACACACACACACACACACACACACACACACACACACACACGGAATGATGTGCATCGACTAGATGAGACTACCCAGGAAAACTTCTTGAATGCTCTGTATCTGTTTTCTCATCTAAAAATTAGTGACAATAAGTATCCATGCTCTCCATGAGACCTAAAGCTTAGTTCAGGGACAGCAGCGGGGCAGTCTTTGTGTACAAGAGGCCCCCCAAAAATAAAAGCTGATCTTCCATTCTTATCTGTAAGCTTGCAAGCTTATGCTCTCTCTGTGTGTGTGTGTGTGTGTGTGTGTGTGTGTGTGTGTGTGTGTGTGTGTGTGTGTGTGAGAGAGAGAGAGAGAGAGAGAGAGAGAGAGAGAGAGAGAGAGAGAGAGAGAGACATGTACACATGGAGAGGCCAGAAAAGACATCAGCTGTCCCGTTCAGTCACTCTGATTTATGTCCTTGAGACTCTCTCTCTCACTGAACCTAGAGCTATGCTGACAGCTGGAAATCCCAGCTATCGCTGCCTTTGTCCCCCACAGCACTAGGGGTTTCTTCATGTACACGTGCAGCCACACACAGCTATTTGGGTAAGGGCTGGAATGTGAACTCTGATCCTCATGCTTGCCCAGTAAATACTCTTAGCTTTTTTGTTTGTTTGTTTTTTTTTTAAATATTTATTTACTTTTGCTTCATGTGTATGGACATCAGGTCCTATATATGTGTGTATGCCACGTACATGTCTGGTCTTATGGAGGCCAGAAGAAGGATTGAATTGAATCCTCTGGGACTAGAGCTGCAAATAGCTGTGAGCCACCATGCGGGTGCTGGAAATCAAACTTGGGTCCTCTGCAAGAGCAAGTGCTCTCACCTACAGAGCCACCTCCCTAGGCTCCTGCAATCTTGCGGGAAGCTCTTGGTGTTTCCCAAGGTGATTTTGTGTCTTTGACATGAGTTGATCCCACAGAAATTCTGTAAGTGAAAGTATATATTACTTTTCTTGATTCCCAAGTGATCAGAAAAACAGTGACTCAGAGATGTTAAGTGACTAGCCCAAAGTCCCCCAGTAAGCTAACTGCATATACCCAGGTCCAAATCCATGTTCCCCATTCAGGACTCAGGAAGAATACTGGACACTTCTTCGCTGCTATATAAGACTTCATTATGTATGACCTCATCTGTGGGGTAGCTTTTAATATCATCCCCCTGCTGCAGACCAGAGAGGCTAAGTGACTCCTTCAGAAATGCTCAGCAAATAAATGATGGATGTGATTTTAAATAAAATTATATATATATAACAATGAAAAAACTATAGTCAGCTCTATGGTCTCTCTCTCTCTCTCTCTCTCTCTCTCTCTCTCTCTCTCTCTCTCTCTCTCCTCTGAGGCTGGTTGACCATGAAACAAATAAAACACCCCCTAAAACAAGAGCCAGCCACACTGTAACTTTTTCTGACAACAGCAAGGATCAAGATACCCAACAGAAAGCATGGAAATGTACCAGGCAGCTCACCACTGAAGGGTGTAATTAGAGGGCTGACAGGCTGTACATGCAACACCATTAATGGGTCCACCTGTGAGGGACCTGGCGCGCACAGGTAATTTGGACAGAGTAAAGCACTCAAAGGAGACTCAGGCTGCAGGTGCCCAACCTGACCCTGGGGCCAGCAGCCTCCCCAGGGAACAGGAGGAAGGGCCTGGCCTGGACTCTGCTGGTGGCACAAAGCTGTTTGCCGTGGTGCTCACTGCACATTATGCTAAAAGTGTGACAGATTTTTGAGGCAGGCTGAGTGGGAACCATGGAAACAAGTTAGGGGAGAGGAAAAGCTGATTGCTGCTGCTCCTGTTAGGGAGGCAGGGGTGAGTTGTAGGGATGAGTCCTCCCTCCTCTACCGGCCTTGGCTTCTGCTTTCACACCCAACTCCCCCAGCTGTCCATCTTCATGGCCCCTCCCAAGCACGCCAACAAAGGGAGGTGGGAAACATCGTGGGATCGTGGGGACGGTGATAATTTGTGTGGTCTTGCGATCTGTTTTTTTTTTTTTTTTTTTTTTGCTCTAACACAAAGCCTGGGCATTATAAGAAATATCCTTTGAGAAATACTTACCATGTGCTATGCACCCTGGAAGCTGTCTCCCCAGCACTGTCTCCAACTCTCTCACCAACTCTGAGTACCCTCATCATGCGTGTGAGAACTCTGGGGCCTGAGAGACTAAGCAATTTGATCAGCCATGTAGCTATTGTTAGAGCACATGTGAATGTAGAACTGTCTTGATGAGCCATGCTTCATTCATTACACCACACACACCTCCATGACCTTGCAACCCTCTACAAACATTGACAAACCTAGTTTTCAACCCAGTCACTTAGGGCAGAAAAACAGATCCATGAACTCTTTGTTTCAATATGCACAAGGTCACTGGGTTTTCCCACAGTGATGTCCTCTCTTCTGTAGAGGGTGGAGACGGTATACACTCTCCACTTTGAAGCTGCCCTGAGACAGAAGGAATTGATGAGTTATCTTGCAATCAAAGTCCCTTCCTCTCAGAGCCTCTACCAGCCCCCTCTTTCTCTATGCTTTAGCCATGGCCATCACCATGGTTTCCAGCCTCTTGAGCAGAGAAATCTGCCTCCTCTTCATGTCAAGAGTGCAGGGGAAGGGTGCTGGATGTGGGGTGGACAGAGCAGACTCTGGTCAAGCAGGGAGGGGATGGCCTTCTGATGAACAGGGCTCCGAACAGAGCAGTGGATGCCAAGTGCAATCTTAGCTCTGGATTCAGGTAGCTGCTGGATAGTGAGGGAGGAAGAGAGTTGTCCAGGAGCTTGAATCCAACCCGGGAAGACACCATACAGATGTGAGATGCCAGGGAGGGGACAATCAGTGGCCACCGAGGGACTCAGCAAGCAGGACTGCACAGTGCAGGAGCACTCTAGGGGCAGTGAGGAATACACCGAGTAGAGGAAGAGCACTCTAGGGGCAGTGGGGAATACACCGGGTGGAGTGGAGGACCCCTTGGGCTCTTCTGGCTCTTTAGAGTCTGGACTGAAGTGAATCTCTGCAGGAGTGAATGGAGGTCACATGGAGTGGTGGTGTTTCAAAGAGGAATGTCTTCTACAGGCTCATGCATTTGAACACCAAGGCCAGCGCTAGTGGCATTCTTTGGGAAGGCTGTGGAACCTTGAGGAGGTGGAGTCCTTCTGGAGGATATATGTCACTGGGGGTAGGTTTTAAGGTTTCATAGCCTGACCACACTTCCTCTTTTCTCTCTGCTTCCTGTGTATGAACAAAATGTGACGAATCAGTTTCCTTGACTGCTGCGGCCGCCTCACACTCCTGATGTCTGCTGTGATGGCTTATAAACCAAAATAAATCCTCTCTCTCCAAAGTTATAGAAAAGCAACCAATACAGGCTTCCAGGGTAGAATAGGAGACAATATGTTCCCTAGGGGATGGGGAGGGTGTGTCTTGGGTCTCATGAAGCAGAGTAAAGGACCAAAACCATTTTAGGTAGATGTTATTTACACTTCTCTGGGAATGAGGTTGGAAACTATTCACAAAGAACCTCTCATTTATAAACTCAAGTTAAAAAGCACACACACAGGAGTTAGGGCAGATGAGACAGCTCAGAGGGTGGTGTGCATATGTAGGACGGATGTGAGGGATCGGATCTCTTCTGTCTTTTGAAGAGAGATAAAGCTCTTCACATAAGCCATGCCCAGCGTTATCACATGCATATACCCCTTTTGTGCCATCACATGGCTTCATTCTCCATTGAGTCCCCTTTATACCAGCAATCTCTAGACACATCTTCCCCCTGTTGTATTTCCTTTGGTGACACAGAGGCTATGTTTGTAGAAGCTTATTCCTATCTATAGAGTAGGGTAGTCAGACATGGATCCAGATAACACCTATAAATGCCAGATTACAATGATGGTAAATATGTAGACTTCATGAGACAAAGTATTCCATGAGTAAATGGCCAGTAGATGTGATCTAACTCCTGGGCTACAGATGATGTTCACTTATCAACTTATTACCAAGTTCAATACTTGACAGTCGTGAGATAACAGTATCTCCTGAAAGAGTGCTTCAAGGGACGTTTTGGGTGCAGATGGACTCATATAGAATGGTGCACCTTGGGCTGATGATGGAACATGTGGCAGACCATTTGTGTGTGTGTAGACCACTTGTCTGTGGTCTGACACACATAAGGCTCTGGGTTTGATTCTGAGAAGTACAAAATCAAATCAAAACAAACAAAAACTGGCAGCATGCCTGAATCCACAGAACAAAAGCATTTTAGGGAGGTAATTTTTGGGGGAGGGTGCCCGTCACCTAGAATGTTTATCTTTACCTTGTGATTTGCCACTTTCCTTTATTAGAGCATCCAATTTATACCATTTGTTGGTGATGTCTTCCCAAATTCTCCATCACATCCCAACTGACTCATGTTATAATCAGTACTAGGTAGGCTATGTCCATGATGTAGTTCCCACATGTGGGCTGGGGTTTAGTTTTGTGTGTATTTTCCTTCTTTTTTGGGAGTGAGGCAAGCAAGGAACTGAGCAGAATACAAAGTAATTCATCTTGTGCTCTTGACCCTTGCTAGCTCCTCCCCTCTGCATAGCCTCGTGTGTGAAGAAGAAATGGAAGAAATGAAAGAAGGAGGGTGACTGAGGGAAGTTGGGAGGATGGGTGATAAGAAGACAGACAAATGGATGGGTGATGAGTGGGTGGGTAGAGAGGTGGATGGATGAGGGATGAATAGATGAGCGGGTGGAATAATGATGAGTAGGAGGATAGATGGGTGGGTGGACAGATGCCTCTGAAGTTATATGAAGACACAATTTGATAGGCAGCAAGGTGTCATGGAAGGAGCAGAGGATGGACACTAAGAAGTTCAGGGTTTGGGATCTGAATGAACCTCTAAGAGTTGTCTCACTATCTGCATTTTTCTTTAACCTCTTGTGCCCAATTTTCCAGTGGATGAAGTAAGGAAATGAAATTGTTTGATTTCCTAGGCTCCATCACACTCCATATTTCTATGCCTTCTCATTCTCACAGGCAGTGACAACAAACTCTTGGGCGGAATATATGCTCCGGGCAGATGCACACATGGTGTTCATGGGCTCCCAACAGAAGGCTTGCAGCGGTATGATGCTACAGAGTTTTACAAAGGTAAGAAGAGGGCATGCTCTCTGTTTCAGTGGAATTACTGTTTGTTTAGAGAGGCAAGATTTGGCAACCGTCCAGGTCAGGAACAACGGCTTTTACCAGCTTCCGTCACTCTCAGATACTATGATAAATGCCATTTTGACCCAATGTGCACAGTTACCCCACTTCCTTAAGCAAAGCTTTGGCTTTTTCCAGCTCAGTGCCCATGTACCACAGATTCTGCTGTGCTTGGGAGATGTCTGTAACCTCTGAGGACCTGTCCTGCTTGCTTAGTCTATAATCTAAGCTGACAACAGACTTTCTGTTTTAAAATAAAGCCCTATCATTTTCATCCTCTCGGCTCAGCTACTTCCCTCCCCTCTCTCTCCCTCCCCCAGCTTCATCATCCCTCTTCCGAAGTTGAAAGTGAGTCTTATTAAGTGGTGCTGTGTCATACACTGTTGAGTTGTGTCAGCTGGAAATGGAACATGATTAAGTCTATAAAGGAGCCCCAGCTTCGCCTGCCACAACATTACACAACAGAAGCCTTGGCAACCTGAGAACATCTTTTCTTTCTCTTTTCCTTCCTGGTGAGCAGTGTGACCCAACTCTCACTTTGTGGGTCCTGATGCTGGACTAAGATGCCTTTGGAATAGGCGTGCCTGGACAGCACATTGATATAAGAATAGCCTCATTATACAAGTGTGCCTTGAGGCCAATTGGAGTTCATACCGAAATATGCCTGTAGGACTTCCTCCAATGTTTGTCAAGCCCAGAAGAGTCCAAGGCATCTGGATAGCTTGTTCCCGAGGGCACTAGGGCCAGGTGCACTGCCATGGCACCCTCTAGTTGGGCGTCTCTTCCATTCACTTTCTTTACAGCCTCTGCAGGAACATGCTGTTTTCAGACAAATCCTCCTAATGGCAGCCCTTGTCTGCAATGCTGTAGGGACCGATCTCTCTTGAATGCTGGCCTCACCCCAATCAGCTGGTTCAAGCTCTGTAGGAGGATGCTAAAGATTCTGGGGGAAGCACTTCCAGACAAATCTATAGACAAACCTATTTCTAATTTACTCTATTTTTTTGTCTTCTTGTCTTTGTACTCATCTGGTCAAATCATGCCCTGTATTTGTTACGGCAGGTTTCCCTGCCGGCTGCCGCTGGTCCTGCCGCCATGGTCCCACAACCACGTGTGCCCCAAATAACACTCAGAGACTCTGTATTTGATACAATCCTGTTGGCCAATTACCATTATTGTTAATGGGCTAGCTCTGCCTTAATCATTAACCCATTTCTACTTATCTAAGTAATTCCACGTGGTCGTCTTATCGGGGAGCCGTGCGGCGGGCGTCCTGCTTCTTCCACGGGCTACATCTCGACCCCTACTTCCCATTTCCTCTTTCCTTCTCCTAGTCTCCTAGCCCCGCCTATCTAGTTTTCTATTGGCCAGCAGGGCTTTATTAATTAGTATGAGAAACATATATACAGAATAACATCTCCCATCATCTCCTCTTTTCTGTCTAAAGTAAAGAAGGGGTTTAACCTTAACATAGCAAAATATATCATACAACAGTTATCAAATAAGAATCATAGTAAACAATATTTAGTCCATTAACATTTTGTAAGACTTTAAGAAAATATCATCTATCCTATCTTTGTGAGTCTAAAGTCCTATATGTAACTTATCTTTAATCCTAACTAAGGAAAACTATAATCATAACTACCTGTCTTCAACTCCATCAAAGACCACAGAAGGATAATATATAAACTCTAGAAATGACAGAGACAATTCATTGCCTGGTCAGTCACCTGAAGTTCTTTGTAATGTTCCATCTTCAGCCCATAGGCCATAGTGTGTGTCCAGACTCCTCAACAAGGCAGGAAACTTTAAACTGTCCACCTGTATTGACAGTGTGTCAGTCATTTTTCTCTGTGTCCTGTAGACTGTCTGGCTGTCTGGCAGCCTCTTCCATGAAGCAGGAATCCTGCATCAATGTCCATCTTGCATCAGCAGTCATCTTTTTGGTGGGTCCTGCATGTCCAGTTTCTACAACATAAAGTCAAACAGTCCAGAAGAGCAGTACCTTGCCCAAATGGCTAGTCTTGCCATATTAGAAGCAAACTTCGTAACGAGTTTCTTCAATGTCCATCTTCCTTTCTTCTGTAGGTGGTGTTACCAGGAGCAGTTGTGCCTCACTGTCAAGAAAATCCCTAAACCATTTTAAATGCCATATTCTGTAGGTCTTTGAAAGGTTTGAAGAATGCCTATTCATCTCAAATACATCTCTGCATATCTAGAAATCCTAACTAACTTAACTATAAGTTTTGACTATCATAGGTAACTCTCTATAATCTGTACTAAATTATACATTACATTTTCCAATGAGCTATATAAACACAATACCTAAACAAGAGGAGAAATATACATATCACAAAATTGACCTTAAATTGTATCAATAAAAGAAAATCCATTCCAAAGCAAAGTATTCATATCTATACCATAATTCCCTTTTTACCTTTAAAAAGATTGTTTGTGGTTATAGCCATTTATAACCAAGTCCATTTAAATGAAAACAAACATTTATAAACAATATTTGGGAATTTGGGCGTCGTTCTTTCCAAACTACTTCCTGCTGGTAGAGGGCGCTGTCATGGGGGTCCAAAGAAGACGCAGAAATCTTGGCAGTAATCTGCAATGCTTTGTCTCAACTGCTTTGAATGTTGGATCACGTGGGGCGCTGTTTCAGGGGGTCTGGCTTGATCAAACCACATAAGTCTGGAAAGAATCCATAGCTTTTCATTTTCTGTGGAAACAAAAATAGAAATCCTTTTCCCCAGTAGCTTGTTCTTAGGCTTAAATTTTGGAGTCAAAGCATTTTTAAAATATATAAATTGAATTAATCCAGCAGCATTTCTTTTATTAGTAGTTGTTATTTTCTCAGCAATCAAATAATTTAAAGACAACAGAATCGCGTATAGTATCCAAAATTTCTCTGTGCTTTCCATTTTTACGTGGCTTTTTTATTACTCTTTCTTCTACTTCTATTTTTACATATTTTGAGACAGGGTTTCTCTGTGAAATTTTTATCTGTCCTGGAATTCACTGCATACCAGGTTTACTTTGAAATCACAGAGATCTGCTTGCCTCTGTCTGCGGAGTGCTGGGATTAATGGCATGCCCCATTACACCCACTCATTCTACTTTCTTTTTTCTTTTTTAAACCATTGTATCCCCTTTCTTTTTCTCTCCCAAGCCAGCATATTTTTTAAAACACAGTGTAAACCTTCATTGCAGCTCTTGTACACACCAACGAATTGTTAGCAGAGCTTTTTAAAAGCAAGGCGGCTTTTTTGCCGCTTATGCTAATTTTTGAAACCTCCCTTAAAGGAGCCGCGCAACTCTCTGTCTACAGCAAAACAAATCCAACCGAGAAAATGCTGCTACTAAGAAGTCTTGCTAGTCTCTGTTCCTTTGTTTCCAAAAACTATTTTTTAAGCTTTTGTTAAGTTTTAAGTGAAAGTTCTTATAGCCACATTGGGCGCCATTTGTAGCGTGTATGTTTCTGCCAACCCGCCAACCCGCCAGTCTATGCCCTCAGCTGCATCAGCCCCAAATAACACTCAGAGACTCTGTATTTGATACAATCCTGTTGGCCAGTTACCATTATTGTTAATGGGCTAGCTCTGCCTTAATTATTAATCCATTTCTACTTATCTAAGTATTTCCACGTGGTCGTCTTATCGGGGAGCCGCGGCGTGCGTCCTCCTTCCTCCCTGGGCTACATCTCGACTCCGCCTTCCCATTTCCTCTTTCCTTCTCCTAATCTCCTAGCCCCGCCTATCTAGTTTTCTATTGGCCAGCAGGGTTTTATTAATTAGTATGAGAAACATATATACAGAATAACATCTCCCATCATGTATTCTGTAGTGGGGTATCTGATGCCTCTAGATAACCCTCAGTCTAGTCTTGTCCCTGGATTTCACACCTTGGTCTATGTTTGGACTTGTATGTATGAGCATGTGTACACATGTTCCTGTATGAACAGGTATATGTACATGTTTCTATGGAAGGGTGTGTGTCTGTGTGCATGTGTATGTGCATACGTGTGTAGGTCAGGGTTCAATCTCAGACCATCCACAATTTTTTTTTTTTGGAGACTTGGGGCTTGCTGATTAGCCTAGGCAAGCTGACCAGAAAACTCCAGGGATCCTCCTGTTTCTTCCTCCCCAGCACTGGGGTTATAAGCATTCCACTGAATCTGTCTTTCTAACATGGATTCAAGGGTCTGAACTGAGGTTGTCTTGCAACTGAGTGAGCTATCTCGTCCCAGTCTCCTATGTCTGGACTTTTAAGGATCTTACTTGTTTCAATCAATACCACCTTCATTCTGTATACTACCTCTGGTTCCAGGAACTGCCTCATCTTAAAACGAAACCAGGACAAGGCAGTTGGCACAGAACCTCTGTTTCCTATCTTATTCTTTCTGTTTTACGCCACAGCAATCTCTGCTTTGGTTTGAACCATGGCAAACAGTCATTTGCATCATGGCTGTCCTCGGGGAAATAGGACAGTCTCGTCTCTCTGTGACCTTGAGCAGAGGATGCAGTGTCCCCAAGGTCCCCAGTGCTTTCCTGAATCTCAGACCCTGATTTTCAAAATGCCTGCTGGGTACCTCTGCTGCAGATTGGTTCTCACATCCTCCCGTCCTTATCGCTCCCATTCAATCAACGTCAAGTGCTCCGGCTTCTACTGTCTAAATACCTCTTAAATCAGTCACTGTTGAATGGGCTGTGCAGCCACAGCCTTAGCTCAGGCTTGACATTCCTTCTTGGGATTATTGCCTCTCAGCCTCCTCCCCGCTCTCCCTGCCCTTGTCTTCCTCATCTTCTTTCAATCTCCCATATTGCTGCTATAGCTATCTTTCTCAGAACACACTTGCTATTGCTTGGAGGGAAAACTTCCAATGGATCTCCATCAGTTTTAGTGTGGTGTCCAAGGGCTTTCCCACAGGCTGACCCTGTCTTTTTGGATTTGTCTCCTGGCACACCCCCTTCCCACTCCACACTCTAGCCACGCTGAACATCACACCAATGTCTTGACATGCTGATTTTACCCATATCTCTATGGCTTCTGTATAGACTTTGCTCTGGAACTGGAATACCCTCCTTGCCTTTCTAGCTCCCTACCTGGCTAACACCCCATTTTCCATATGAGGTTGCACTGCCTCCTTCTGTAAAAGGCCCCCTGACTCCGTGGGAGGGAGCCAGTCTCCCTCACTACGCTCCTCTCACATTGTTCTTCTCTCCATCATCCATCCGATTGATTTATTTGTAATTATTTGCACATATGCACCTCTCCTTCATCAAATAAAGACCTCCCCGAGTGCAGGAACTCAACTCCTAGCACAATGTCTGGCATAGACTGTAGGTGTTCGATAACCATTACTGATTGAATGCAGGAAGTTTGCTAGAGGAGCTGGAAGGGTTTGTAGGGAAGCATGTGGAGCTGAGGGGAGACAGAAAGGACAGCTTTTGTGTCCCCACAATGTCCCTACTGGTTATCTATCATGGATTTTCAGGGACACTCCTAATGTAAAATATTTATTCATGCTTTCTTTTCATGTACCTATCCACAAGTCAGATAAAATCCTTTGTCTAACCACGTGTTACCAGCTCAGCTTTAGATAGCAGTCCAGCGATAACCAATGGAGGATCTGAGCTGGTACAAAGCAGTTCTGCGCCTCTCCCCAACGCCTTCTCTTTTGCTTATTTCTGCCTCTCCAAGCTTCTACTCCATTTTTTCAGAGCTCTGTGGGCGCCCAGGACATTAGGTTTGGAGGTTTGAGCGATTCTGGGTTGAAGATACCATCTGAAGCACCAGAACCCATGAGAATTCTTATTGGTTAATCTTAGTGGCTGGGGTGGCCAAGAGAAAAATTCACACGTGCTTTTGTGAGCAGGTTCTCACCTCTGCAGCCCCAGGGGATTTGACATTTAGCTGGCTTCTATTTGGCTTGCAATGTTTTTGTCCAATTCTAATACATGGCTTTATGTGTTTAGCTTGTGTACAAAGTTTATGCTCATAAATGGCTTATATTCTGTCTAGAGGGACTATGAGTCCTGGGCTAGAGCCTGTGAACAGAGTGTAATGTAATTCTGGTGTTTTATTAACCATAATAACCAGAAGTCTCCAGCCACTAATATATCTGCATAGAGGTTTGTCTGGATTTCCAATTATTTTCATTTTCAGCACAAACTGGACAGAAAATTCATTTCAATGCAGTTGAGCTTTTTATTCGTCCTAAGCTTAGATTAAGTCATCTGCCATGTGAACCGTGAGTCCAAGGGCAGTGAGAGTAAGTGCCTGGGCGCCTCTCCCTGGCACTATGGGAGGTCCCTAGGGCCATGTGGGTTGCATAGGCTTAGAGGAGTTATTTTTCCATTTTCTACCACCTTTGAAACTGACATTCTTAGTGCCTGGCTTCTGTCCTAGGAACTGAAAGAAAGGAAGAAAGAAAGAAAGAAAGAAAGAAAGAAAGAAAGAAGAAAGAAAGGAAGAAAGAAAGGAAGGAAGGAAGAAAAATCCCAGAGATTTACTTCCAGTGTTTAGGTTCACACTGTGACATTTCTTTTATCTTTAAAGTAGAAAACAAAAGCAAAACAAGACATTCTGTCTAGTGCACAGGGAGTGGGGGGTGTGGTTGGGGGTAGGAGGGTGACTCAATTGTAAAGCATTTGCCTTTGTGAGCCTGAGGACTGTGGTCCCCGACATCATGAAGAAGTACTGGGCATGGTGGTGTATGCTTGTACAACCTCAGTACAGAGGATGTAGAGGCAGAAGGGTCACCCCGAGGCTCACTGGCTAGCCAGCCTAGCTTAACTGGTGAGCTACAGGCGGATGAATGGTGTTCCTGAGGGCGACACCCTGAGTCCTCCCCATGCAAGTGCACGCGTGCGAATGATCACCTCCACACACAAGAACATGCACACACATGTGCATTAAAAACTGTCTATCTCTTCAATCAGTGGTAAAATTAATTGACTCTGGCTGCAGATGACTTTAGACTATGACTCAGGATGTTATTGATCTCTTTCCCTTTATAAAGCTTTTCTATAAAGTAAGAACCTGACGACCTTAAGTTACAAAGTTTGAGTTAAATTATGAGCCTTTTAGCTTTGCATTAGAAGTGGTATCTGGAACCTGATTTGCTAGATCAGACCACATTAGTTGTGTTATGTTATTTTCTAAAAACACATTTCAGAGAAATAACTCCAATCTGCGTTGCATTTTATAGAGCAAAATAATTGAATGGCGGCTGTTTGTAATTTTAGCAATCTCTTAACCTTAATCATATTTAATGGCTTTTCTCTTCAGGCTAACAGGAGAGAGAGAAAAAAAGGTTCCAGCTCCCTTGTATAATGGCGTGACAGTAATGCACCCTGGTCCTCGGCAGCACAGTAAATTCCTCCTCTCTGAATTGTTGGTTCGGGACAATCATTCAGCAGGGAATTACTTTCTCATCTATGAAATAAATGAGATGTTAAACTAGTTTTCTGCTTCCTGTGGTACAAATGTATCAGTGTGTAGCCCCGTGCAGCGAGAAAACAAATGCCTAGGGTCTTGGATACTGATGGCCAGAAGGGGAGAGGCACTTGGGGTCCTGGGATCAAAGATGGTGAGCAGGGCCTGGGGAAAAGAATATCCAAAAGAAATGAGATGATGGTAGAGAGTAGAAGAGTGTGCCAGCTACCAAAAGTGCTGGGATGCAAGGAGGCTTCGGGAGTGTGTGTGTGTGTGTGTGTGTGTGTGTGTGTGTGTGTGCTGTCATCTGATTCCAATGGAGAAGAATAAGTGAATGGGGGGATTTGTGACAGGTGACACTCTAGGGTATTTCTAGTCTAGAGTCTGAAACATATTCCTTCAGGACTCACTGGTTTTAGGTCCTCAGTGAGATGCTGAAAGGAGCACTGGCTCCTTGTTAGTGCCAGAAAAGCCCAGAGAACAACAGCCACAGTTGGGGTGAAGGTGAGATTAAGCTCAAGTGCCCCAGGGTGTGTAGGCTGTGAATCTCAGCTTCCTGGTTCCAGATTTTGGGAATTGGAGCTCTGCAGTTGGAATTCTGCAGAATGGAATCTCCTCTCCTGACTCCATATCCTCGCCTCCAGACTCATATTCACTCACAGAATCCTTCTAAGGGGACTGTGTTATGGGATGTGTGTCTCTATACCTTGTTTGGTTGTTTTGTCAAAATCTGCAGATTCCCTTTAGAAACAGGACTTAGCTCTCTCGGGTGGGTCCCCATGATACTGCTGGGATAACTTGTCTGTCTCTTCATTGGGAAGAGAAAGTAAAGGACCAGTCTTTGTCTCTAGATATTTCATCAGCCACAGGTTGAAAGGCTCTTTGAAATCAAAGCAATAATTGTTTTTATTCATCATCTGGTATGTATCTCAAACCATGCAATGCACTATAAGTACAGGGTCTTATTTGATCTTTATGTAGTAAACCTATGAGGTACATATTATGTGACCATTTTATAGGTGGAACTTTTGAGGCTCAAAAATGGATATAGCGGTATACAATCTGTATTCCTAGAACTCAGGAGGTTGAAGTTGGAAGATCACAACTTTGAAGCCTGACACATTAGCACCTTGTCCCCAAAATGAATAAATGCCTATGCACTAGCAGCTCCTATGCCCCAACAGCCAAGTGGTCACTGAGGCTCTGGATCTGAGTCCAGTAAGAGACTCTAACTCCTAAAAGTCTGTACCTGAGCATCCTAGCCATTTCATGTGACCCCAGACACAGAAAGAAGTCAGATACTTTAACTCTATCCCTTAAGATTGCTCCCAAGCTATCCATCCCTGTAGGGAGCAAGTAAAGTCCCGAGTGAATATGTATTGGTAGACATGGGAATGACCACGGCAAGTACCCTAGGGCCTCATCTCCATGGGAGTGGCAAAGTCTTCCCTGGGCGAGCCTCAGAGGGATGGTAAAGCCTTTGGTCCAAGTACAAATGTGGAAAGTATATGCAGGAAATGTCCACTGTAGCTTTCTCTCTTTGATGTTCACAGCCTAAAGACTGAGCACCTACAGATAGAGCTCCTACCAAGATTGCTAAACCTGCATCCTTGTTCAGCTGTATGCTGTAAACCCCACATCTTTGTTCAGCTCTATGCAATGTCTCCTCCCTGTTCAACTGTATAAATAAACATACTGAGCTTCTTGGGTGTTGTGGCTTCTCCATCCAAGAGCTCAGATCATCTAATCCAGGTGGTTCTCAACCTTTAGGCTGTGACCCCCCCTTTCACAAGGGTCACATACAGATATCCTGAATATCAGATATTTACACTACAGTTTACAACAGTAGCAAAGTTACATTTATGAGGTAACAACAAAATAGTTTTATGATATGGTTGGGAGTTACAACATGAGGAACTGAATTAAAGGGTTGCAGCATTGGGAAGGTTGAGGACCTAATTCTGCTTTCTCTCTCTTTCTCCCTCCCTTCTCCCCTCTCTTTCTCCCTCCCCCCTCTCCTTTCTTTATTCATTCACTGTCCCTAGTGAGGGTTCCTGGACTCAGGCCATGCAAGAATATGGGACAACATAGTAGACCAAAGACTCATATAAATGACAATCAACACCCAAGTCTCAGATGCCCTGGCCCCACTGAAAATGTTCCCTTCCTCAAATCACCAATCCCAAGTAATCCTCCCCAAGGAGAACAACTTATATGGCATTCAATACACGTAGCTCAAAAGAATAGATACAAAGACG
The DNA here is from genome assembly GCA_030556225.1 of Cricetiscus sungorus. Taxonomy (NCBI): domain Eukaryota; kingdom Metazoa; phylum Chordata; class Mammalia; order Rodentia; family Cricetidae; genus Cricetiscus; species Cricetiscus sungorus. The sequence goes on along the minus strand of JANBXA010000740.1, from coordinate 30,541,749 downwards.
GTCAATGAGTTCAAAGAATTCAGTGAGGACACAAAAAACACCCAAAGGTACTTAGGAAAAGAAAAACCAAAGTACAAGAAAACACAAACAAATGGTCAAATGAAGTAATGAGGGCAAATCAGGATGAAAATTGAACTCAATAGAGATAAAACACTTAAGAAAACACAAATTGAAATGAAATAAGAAATGAAAACTCAGTAAGTTTAATAAAAAGTTTAGGGGGAAGTGCCTCACCAACAGAATGGACCGGAATAGGGTTTGAAGACAAGTAGAAGAATCAAATCATCTAATAAAAAACCCCATAAACTAAAAATCACACAAATGAGGTATGCGGCAAATTTGGGACATAGTGGAAAGGCCAAATTTCTGGACTGTGGACATAGAGGATGAAGAATTCCATACCAAAGACACAACAAATATTTTCAATAAAATCAAATAAGAAAACTCACCAAATTTAGAGAAAGAGATGCCCACCTAAGAAGAGTAGGCCTACAAAACATCAAGTAGGTAGGATCAGTAAAGAAACTCTCTATGGCGTGTTATGGTTAAAACACTAAAATCACAGACTAAAGCAAAGAGAAATGTAGAAAACCACATGGAAATACCTTGAAAACCTATATTCCACTGAATTAGAGACTCCAAAAGAAATGGATGAATTTCTAGGTGCACTTGATCTGTAGAAATTAAACTAACAGGAAATACTTAATCAGGTCTCTAACTAGCAACAAAATTGAAGCATGAATAAATAATTTCCTAAGAAAAGCTCAGGACTAGTCATCTAATGACACACAATCAAGGTCTTGGAAAAACAGGAATAAAACAATCCCCAAAGTAGTAGATGAGGAAAATAATTAAGTTCAAGGCAGAAACTAATGAAATATAAACAAAAAGTAAAAAAGATTAATGAAATGAAAAGTTGGTTCTTTGAAATGATATACAAGACTGGTAAACCTTAGGCAAATTAGAATTCACTGCAGAATTCTATCAGACCTCCAGAGAGAAACCAATGGCAACACTGCCCAAATCTTTTCATAAAACAGAGCATAAGGAACACTCCCAAACTCTTTTTATGAAGTCAGCATTACTCTGGTAAAAAAATAAGAAACAAAAACCAAAAATTACAGATTAATCTCCCTGGTGAACACAGTTGTTTTTTTTTTTTAAGTCTTACAAATGTACTTTCCAACAAGTTTGATGACCTGAGTTCAATCCCTGGATGGCGAGGACTGACTTCTGTAAGTTTCCCCTTCTCTCTCTCTCTCTCTCTCTCTCTCTCTCTCTCTCTCTCTCTCTCTCTCTCTCTGTCACACACACACACACACACACACACACACACACACACACACACACACACGTACACACCACACAGTCACAGACAGAGACAGAGGGGCAGAGGCATGGAGAGACAGACACAGAGACAAAAAGACAGAGACAGACAGACAGACAGACAGACAGACAGACAGACAGAGACAGAGCTAAATTTAGAAATAAAATGTAATAACAATACTGGGCCAAGCTGTAACTGAGGGTTATGTTCAAGTCTGTGGCCCTGCTGCAGCCAGGGTATGTGTTGATGTTCATGGCTTCTGGTTACTACTAAAGGCAGTTCAGATGCCTGGGTTCTAGGCCACCAAAGAATCAACAAAACATTATGTTAAAAAATAGTACAAACTGAATTCAGGATTATTTTAAAAAATATCATTTGTCATGATAAAGTAACTTTTGTTCCAGAGACAGTTCATTTGTGAATCAATAAATGATTCATCACATTAATGGACTCTATGATAGAAATCACATGATCATCTAAAAAGTGCAGAGAGACTGACAAAATCCAACATCCTTTCATTACCACAGTCATAGAGAAGCTTGGGATGGAGGTGTGTGTGTGTCAAAAGCATAAAGGCAATATGTGACAAAACTATAACCAATGTCGTGCTAAATGGAAAAAAAAATCTCAAAAGCATTTCTTCTATGATCAGAAGCCAAACAAGGGGGTCCATACTCTCCATTGCTATTCAATATAATACTTAACATCTTGGCTAAAGTAATAAGACACGAGAATGAAATAAAAGGGTGTACAATGAGGAAAAGGAGAGCTCAAAATGTTCTGATTTGAAGATATGATTTTATACATAAGAGATCCTAAAGACTCCACCCAAGAGCAAAAGCCTATCAGAGCTGATAAACACTTTGTGCATAGTGACAAGATGCAAAGCAAACCTACAAAACCGAGAAAGAAATTAGGGGGACAATCCCATTCTTGATAGCCTCATTCAAAAAAATAAAATATTTATGAATAAGCCTTATGAAGGAAACAAAAATCCTCTACAACAAGTTGTTAAGGTACTAAAGAAAGAAATTAATGATGATACCTAAATAGGAAAAGTCTTTTACACTTATGAATCAGACGACTAAATATTGTGAAAAAGACCACACTACCAAAAGCAACCTACAGATCAACGTGATCCTAATCAAAATTCTAGATCTGTTCTTCACATACACATAAAAAAATAGTCTTGGCTGGGCATGGTGAAACATGCCTTTAATCCTAACACTAGGAAGGCAGAGACAGGTGAATCTCTGTAATTTTGAGGCCAACCAGGACTATGTGGTGAGACACTGTATCAAAAAAACCAAAACAAAACAAAACAAAAATCTTAAAATTAGTACTGGAGCACAAAAGACCCAGGATAGCCAAAGCCATCCTAAACAAAAATGATGCTGAGGGAGATACCACCACACACAATTTCAAATTATACTACAAAACAAAATAAAACACATAAGTCAATGGAATGGGCTAGAAGACTCAGATATAAGTCCACACACAAACAAGCTACCTGCTTTTTGACAAAGATGCCAGTAATATATTCTGGAGAAAGGGAAGCATCTCCAACAATTGATCCTGGGAGCTTGGATGCATGAAGAAAAACAAGACTAGATTTCTCCCTCTCACCTTTCATGGAACTCAACTCCAGATGGATCAACAGCTTTAATGGAAGGTACTCTGAAAACTGATCAAGGAAAAGTAGGAAGTTCACTTCAACCTACAGGCATAGAAGATCAGTCAAAGAGGGTGTCACGCAGCTGAAAAAGGAAAATGTCACTGCCTCGAAGAGGCAGCCAACAGGAGAAAATAATCACTGATGATGCCTTGGATAACAGATTAGTACCAAGGATGTACAATGAAATAAGAAAATGTGGACTTTAATAAAACAGCCCAATTTAAAAAGTGGTCTCTGAACCTGAAACAACGTTCTCAACAGAAGTAATGCACGTAGTTAGGAAACACTGAGAAAGCATTTGCCACAGTCAGCTATCAGGGAAATGCAGATCAAAAACTACTTAAGATTCCATCTTACTCTAGTCAAAATGGCCGCCATTGAGACTATAAATGAGTACAAATGCTGGCATGTGAGGTGAGTATAACATCATTGGTGGGAGTGTAAACTAGTATAGTCATCTTGGAAATCAGTCTTGGGTTTATTAAAAACAAACAACTATGAATAAAACAATGGCATGACCCAGATATACAACTTCTAGGCATATACACAAAGGGCTCTGTACTATTCTACAGAAATACTTATACAATCATGTTCATTACTGCTCTATTCACAGTAGCCAGGAAACAGAAGCAGTCTAGATGTCCATCAACCGATGAACAGGTAATGAAATGTACATGTACGCAATGGAATTTGATTCAGCTATTAAAAAAAAAAGTTAGGAAATTTGCAGGTGAATGAGCAACTGTGAAAAATTATGCTGAATGAGCTAACTCAGACCCAGAAGGACAAACACCCTATGTTCTCTGTCATATGGGTTTCTAGCTTAGAGCAGCTGTGGTTACTCACACTGGTCCTGGACTAGACTAGCCCTGTCAACAGTCAGATTGGAAAAGGGCGTTGGGGCCCCACCTCTTACTGCTGAGCTCCAGGCTACAGACAGATTCCAAGAGTAGGAGAGCTCTGTCTTCTATTGAGTCCTGTCTGCTAAGCCCACCAGGCTGCAGTGGATAACTCCAAACCCATGGTCACACAGACGGCCCTTGTTAAACTCAGTGGGTCATAAAACCAAACAAATAGCAACTTGAGATAGATTTGTAGAGAAAAGGTGGAGTAGGTAGAAGCATGAATGGATTTAAAAAGGGGTAGGAGAACAGTCAATATTATGATACACATGTATGACACTGTCAAAGAACAAATTTAATTAATAAGCAAATAAAACCAGAGAAATAAAGCAAAAACAATCCCATCAAAAAAAAGTGGTTGGGTAGTTTAGAGAGTATGATTAAAGAAAAGTTACACCTAAGGTAAGTGATGTGGCTGGGACCTAAGTCTGCTTCATTGTGCTTAAACATCACTTCTGCTGGGAAATCCTTGGCAACTTCCCAGTCTGGTTAGGATCCTTCTCATAGCCTGTTCTGTACGACTCAACTGTTTGCAGTAATTTCATATTTTGCAGGAGACTGTTAGCTCCTGGAAAAGCTATGGAAAAGGACCATGTCTTTTTTGGTCACATTTCTGAGGAATCCTTGGCAAACATCGAATGGATGGATGCATTCTTTGCTTACTAAGCCCAGGGAGGTATTGACCCTCAGAGGAGGGGCAGATCTGGTGCCTGACTGTCTATATGCCCACACTTCAACCCAAACCAAGGTCCTGAGATTTCTTTAGAGCCCGTGGTCTGGATCAGGAAGATGTTGCTGACATATTCAAACTTGGTATAGTCCAGGACCCAGCTCCAGCGAATGGAGTGTTCACAGATTGTGGAGCCTTTGTGTGTCGTTACTAATTAGAAAATTGCCTTTGGAATTGAAATATGTTTCACAGTGAATTTCCTGAGCTCCTTGCCGAGGTGTGATTCACTTGTGCGTATTGCGAGACAATCCCACTCCAAGGTGGCATATGGAGATGCCCACAGCTCTGCAAATTACAGAGTCATCGGTGTTTCCAGAAACAGGCTGGCTTCTTGAGGGCCGGCAGTGAGCCAGGCTGACCCAGGTTTGGAGTCTGGCTTCAGCTGTGCAGAGGGACAGCCGCTGGGTTCCGCCAGATTGCCCCTTTAGTTCAAGGCCTTTCCTTTGCTTCTCTGTTTCTGGCCCTGGGCTCTCTGTGAATCCTTCTAGAAATGTCATCTAGGAGCGTGATCTGCAGTTTACTCTTAAGCCAACTGTTGAGTTAAAAAAAAAAAAAATCACATCTTTACTTGATCAAAATAGTACTGGCCATATCATTAATTGAGATAATATTTTGGGCAGTATTCTAGAATCATTTCCAAATGACTATGGCTGTGTTTGAGGCTTGGAATCACCTTTCTTATTTTTTATTTTTATATAAACAGAAAAAGGGGAAAGGTTGGGAATATGTACTAAGAATTATCATTAAGACATGGCTGGAGAGAATTTTTGAGCTATTGGTCTGTGTCATAGAGCTCAGGAAAGGCACGGGGACACATCTTCGTGAGTGATCACTGGTCACCCAAGATGGCAGCACATATGAATTCTCTTCATATGTGTAACTGCTATCACCATGGCACTCATTATATTTTACTTGATTTTATTTTCCACTCAGCCCTTGTTTGGGTGTGAAATATCCCTCTTAGGCTCATGTGTTTGACTCTTTGGTCATCTATTGGTGGTATTGCTTTGGAGCCTTGCTGCAGGAAGTGGGCTGCAGGGGGGTGGGCCTTGAGGTTTTCACAGCTTGGTCCCACTCTACTTGTCAGCTCTCTACTTCCTGATGAGTAATACAATGTGAATAGCCAATCTTAGGCTTTTGGCCACCATGCATCCCTGGCCATGACCAACTCCCTTCCCCCTAGCTGAGTCAAAATAAAATCCCCATCCTTTAGGGGATTTTTTGTTTATTTGTTTGTTTGTTTTGTTTTTTTTATTGCCAGGTCTCAGAAAGGGGGAGAATAACTAACAGTCTCCACACCAGGGGGAAAGTCTCTGGGTGGTTAATTGCCAGGTTCACACAGCTGGTTTGGGAAACAGCTTTTCTGCTGAGACTGAGAAAGGGCCACAGAGACTGTGGTGAGCAAGCCTGAGAAGAAGCTGTGGGAGGAGATGCTGAGCAGCCAGCACAATGGGTGTCTTCTCATGACTCCTACCTGGACCCAACCACTACCTGGTCACCATGGCTCCTCACGCCTTCTGTGCCTTTTCATCTCATCTCTGTTTCCGCCACATTCTTGTTAATAAGCGTTTGGTGGATACAGAGGTGGGGACATCATGGATTACCACAACCCCATCTTCAGAGGCTTCTCCATGGGAAAGTGAGAAGGGTAGTGATTGTAGGCAGACTCTGGGTTTCCTCTGGCTGCTATAACAAAGGACCGCAAGCTACGCAGCTTAAAAGAATGGAAACCTTCCATTACCACAAGGCAGGAGATTGAGAGTCTGGAATCTTGTTACCCTGGACTCTAGGTAGAGCTCTTCTCTGTTCTTTCCTGGATGCTCATGGTGGCCAGTTTTTGGGTTGCAGCCACACCACTCCTATAGTGAGTGACCTGAGTGTTTCTGTCCCTGTCTGGGGAGGTTCTCTTGTTACAAGGTCATTAGTCACAGTGGATTGAAGTCTTAGTCCTAAGGACCTCATTTTAACTTGATTGTTACAAAGACCCTATCTCCAAGTAATATCGCATCCTAAGGTACTGGTGTTTAGGACTTACATACATCATTTAGGACACAATTAGTCTACAGGAGGTAGAGTAGTCACAGCTTATCTCTTGTTCTTCCTTGGAGAAGAGGAGAAATCTAGACAGGTTCTTTAGGCTTCTACAGGACTAGCCTGACAACTTAATGAAGCAGGACGCAGGCACAATGGCATAGTCAGTGTAACTTGGCTCCGTGTGTGTGTGTGTGTGTGTGTGTGTGTGTGTGTGTGTTTGTGTGTGTGTATTGTTTGTATGCGTGAGCATGAATATGAGTGTGCATGTGTGCATATAGGTACATATGCATGCCAATGCACACACACAAGTATGTATGAAAGTCAGAGTCTTCCTCAGTTCCTCCCTGCTTTATTTTTCTTTGAGACAGCGTGTCTGGGTTCAGAGGTCACTGATTTGGCTAGACTGACTGGCAGCCAGGAATCCTCAGGGATCTGCTATGTGCCACCCACGCCCATCAGTGCCTCTCCTGACTTTTTAGTTTGATACTGAGTGTTCTAACTCGGACCCTCAAACTTGCACAGCAAGCAAGTTACCCACTGATCCATCTTCCCAGCCCCCAGTTCTCAGGCCACTTCTGGAAGGCAAAGGCCTTGGTTTCTCTGCTATGCCTGTGTGAGAGGGCTGACTCAGAAACAAGGGCTCACCCATATCCCTTCCCTCACTCACATCCTCAATTCTCGCATCCTTCCATGGCTCCAACCTGCTGGGCATGATAGCAGCTCTTCTCTAGTCTTTCCATTGCAGGAATTTCTAAAGCATTAAAAATGCATCTATCCTTATCCCAGAGCATAGCGTGGTGTGTGTGTGTGTGTGTGTGTGTGTGTGTGTGTGTGTGTGTGTGTGTGTGTGTGTGTGTACTTGCATGAGCTTGTCTTCTCAGCTCCTGTCTGACATCAAAGGGAAAATATTAAAGAAGCCAGTCACCCCCCTCCCCTCTTCAAAAGTACAAATAACTTAGTTATCTGGTGAGCTAATGGCTTGGCTTCCCCCACTCCCTCCACAGTCAGCTCTCGGAGCTACTTGCCACCATCCTAATTGTTTTTAAATGTCTGTGCTAACCATTTCATATGGAGAGCATCAATCTGAGTGTGGGTAACGGAGAACCATGCTGCCTCTTACAATGACATTTTTTTTGTTGTTGCAGTAATTAAAAACAAGTGTGAGAACACTCAAGCCCTCTGCTGTAGCACTCTGCTGGCTGGGGTTAGGGGTTGGAGCTGCATTTCCAGCCAGTGGGCCCTGTGGGAGGGCAGCTGAGCTCAAACTCTCCTAGTGGGCAGGAGGAACCTGCCTGCTGGGGCAGCTGCTCAGGGTAGCAATCCACAGGCCTTTCTTCTGAAAATGGTCTGTAAGCCCCTCCGGGGTAGGGACAGCAGGAGGTGAAGGGTTGCTATTTCTTCCCCACACCCTGGTTCCTCCAGGAGAAAGAGACAGAGCTCTGCTCAGGGTTGGTACTCAGTGATTGTCTGCTTGCCTGCACGAATTAGTTGTTGTTTGGCTGCTACTGACGGGTTAGGGACCCATACACAAAGCAGAGCCTGTGCGTGAAGCTGAGAACCAGTAGAAGGCAGTTCTGGGAGGAACGAATGATTTTAATTTCCCTTTCTGTCTCCCGGGAGTCCTTGGAACCTCAGGGGTGCAGAGTCGGGAGAGTTCTCTCTGCACTATATTCGGTGCTTAAGCACAGGATGGGAAACCAGGGAGAGACCCCTGGTGTGTACAGTACCCACATCAGGCTTCACTGAGCTGGGGCGGGGCAAGGCTGGGCGAGGCGGGCCTGGGGCGGTGCTTGGCTTGGCTAGGGCTGGACTGGGCAAAGGCTGGGCTGGGTGGGGCTGGACTGAGGGCTGGGATCTAGGACAGTCAGAGGACCACCTGCTCTGGCGAGAAAAATATAGAGCAGTCTCAGGAACAGACAGTGTCCAGCTGGAGAAGCAGTTGTTGCCCAGCAGATTCTGATGTTCCCACCAACAGCCAAGGCCCGAGACACACTGTAGAGCCTGAGACCAGGACCCAACACCAGGCTTTCCTCTGCCAAGTCGCTCCTGGCTCCAGCTGTAGTTACACACGCGGAGGCCAGGCTAACAGAAAGCAGGGGGCTGCATTGGGGGGAGGGGGAGTTCCCTCCTCTCTGGACTCCAGGCTTAGAAAATGCCATGTAAACACAACTTCAAGCCCATTACCTCCAATCGATAGGGGATATATATGTACACGTGGGCATATGTGTGTGCACGTGTGTGCATGTATGTATATATGTGAATTCAAATAACCATAGAGGAAGGCTCATACACACATTTGGTATAACTTTCCACTAAAATTCAGTTACACATCAGCCTCCAAGAACACGTGAACCTCAGTCATTGTTTAAACATAAATTGCATTGGAAGCAGTAATCCCCCCCCCCCAGGTCCCAGGGAACAACCAAGTGAATGAAGGCAAACAGGGATAGCATTCACAATGAGCAGAGCTCTAAAGTGTGTCTGTGGCTGGAAGGAACTGACCCTGGTGGCCCCTCCGTCTTCACGGGGAGGTGAAGCGAATGGAGGAAGATGCAACCCAGCCTGACTCCCCAGCAGTTTTTCTTAACCAACACAGTGTGCATTAACCTGTAAGACAATATGTTTTCAGAGAACCACATTCATCACCTCAGAAAAGTCATATTACCATAATTTCTGGGAAAGAACAATGGGGGGAAATGTTAGTCATTGTTGACGGAGCAGGTAAGTTTCAGTAGCATGATCTGTTGAATATTCATTCGATATTGTTTTTGACATTTAAGAACTCAATTATCCGATGACTAATCAGTCTTTTACAGTACGTTATTTTTGTGACTAGAGCTGAAGCACTGATCGGCCCCAGGAGAGCACAGTGTTCAGATGGATTTATTAGTGTGTTTCAACCCTGGCTTCTGCTGGCATGCATGTCCAGGGGAATTTAGTACCTGTGACAGTCAGGGGCCGAGGGTCTGGCTGGAGCCTGGAAGTGCATGGAGACCAGATGCTGAGCTGACGAGTTAGCTCTGCTGAATTTCTCGGTTAGGGAGGGTCAGCCAGCGTTCTGATGTGCCCTAAGGCTTTGGGCTTGGAACCAGCTCACCTCATCCTGGCTACCACATCATAGCAGAGCAGCAAGGAGCATGATTGCCAGACCTTCACCCCAACCCCCAACCCCCCACCTTTGGGCATTGCCTGATCTGCATAGGAAGGCAGTTGGCTGCTATGACAGTTGAATGAAGTCTATTTTGGGAAGCTGCCAATGATAGTTTTTCCTTCGAAAACTAAGGTCCCTGTAGCGATCTAAAGAGCGCAACAATCTCACTACTCATCTCACACAGAGAAAGTCTAAACCTTCTCTCTCTCTCTCTCTCTCTCTCTCTCTCTCTCTCTCTCTCTCTTGTGTGTGTGTGTGTGTGTGTGTGTGTGTGTTGTGTTGTGTGTGTGTATGTGTGTGTGTGTGTGTCCCATGTATGTGGAGGATAGAGGACAATCTTAGATGCCATTCCTTAGGTGCCATCCACTGTTTTTGGAGACAGGATCTCTGTCTGGACTGGAGTTTACCAAGTAGGCTTGCTGGCCGGTGAGCACCAGGAATTTACCTATCAGCTTCCCCCAGACCCAATGCAGGGATTATAAGAGTGCCACAACTTTCAGCTGTTTTTAAACAGCTCATGTGGATAGAACTTGGACCATTATACTTACAAGGCACTTTACCAACTGAGCTAGCTCCTAAACTTAATTCCTCTTTTGAATCTAGACCACCTTTTATGATTTGATGAGCCAACAGAATTTAGCGAAAGTGACATTCTGGAATTCTCATGACAAGGCTGAGAGAAAACTTGTAAATCTCTTTAACATAGTTGTCTGCGGAAGCCAGTGTCGTGTTGTGAGGCAGCCCAAGCATCTCTATGGAGTGAATCAAGTGAGAAGGACTCAGGAACCCTTGGTAACAGTCCCAGTAGAGCTTTCCAAGTGACAGCCGTCATAAAGGTAGAGCCCCCAGGTATAATCAAACTCTTCTTACTGAGCCCACATGAATTAGATGCCACCACCAAGCCCAAGCCAAGTGGCAGGCTTAAAGCAAAATCAGCAATGCCTTTTGTCTTAGGTTGCTATGTTCTGTCATGGTTTGCTTTGCACCAAGAGCTCACCAGAATTGTTCTCAACTAGCCTGTGACAATTGCTCATCAGACTTTGAGGCAGAAACTGGCTACATCCTCTGTTCTGTTACCATGTAGATGTCTGCGTGTTTCTGGTCAAGTCTTTTCTCTCAAGTCAGCCTACATAATGCAAACAGCTTGTGTTTCTGGGACAAAGCATGCTAAGTTCAAATCTGCGCTCTGGTACTTATATTATTTAAGGAACTCTATTTACCTCTTGCTTCTCTTTGCTTCCTTGGTTGGGCATTAAGTGTGGGCTGTTAACTGTAGAGCCAGCAGGCCTGTGGTTGCCTTTAGTGAACATAGATCCCATGTTCTCTTCTGTAGAGTAAAGCTGCTGGCATGTTGGCAGGGTACAGGGCACATGTGGGAAACTTTTGGACTCTGGGTTTGGGTGAAGTCTTGTTCCCAGTGAATAATAATCACTTATTTGACACCCTTGCCTGAGGAAGAGACAGGCAACGATGCTACCTAATGGGTGATACGAGGCAAACAGACTGCACCCTTGGACAGTCATCAACAGGTGCACCGTCCCACAGACTAGATTTCAACTCTTAATACCACTCTCACTGGAGCACCTCCACCCAAAACACCTTAGCAATTATACAATTACACTTGCTGCTCCCAGACCAGTTCTTGTTACTCACAAACTACCCTCTTTTTTTTTTTTTTTAATTGGGTGTGTGTGTGTGTGTGTGTGTGTGTGTGTGTGTGTGTGTGTGTGTGTAGAACAGAAAACAGCCATCTGGAGTGTGTTCTCTCCCACTACCATGTAGGTCCCAGGGATCAATTTCAGGTGACTTGGTGGCAAGAGCCCTTTATTTACTGAGCCATCCTGTTGGCTCTCTCACTATCTTTAAACAAATATTTTGTGCTCTGTTTCCAGCCTCATAGAAGGGCCGAAGCCATATTTCCAAATCCCAAAGAGCTACTGTGAGAATTGAATGAATACACATATAACATGTCCAGGAAGGGGCCTGGCACGAAGCACAGAGTTAGTTTTCTTCTCCTTCCTTCATGAAATAATATTGGAGGCTTTAAACAAATACATCTCCTGGCTATCTAGGCGTGAGCAGTGGAAGACAGAAAAGTTAGCATCAGCCTCTGCTGTTATCAAAGGACCAGAGGAGGTGGAAGAAGGACAGGGTAGCAAAGTCTGCCAGTTGCTTTTGGAAAATCCCATTCCTAGTATCCTGTGTTCTATGGCCTATTGATATTGAATGCCTGTAGAGCTAGTTGTTGTCAATCAGAAATATATATCATTGGTATAGTTGAAGGATCTAGGCTGGCTGAGCCAAGTCAAGAATTCGTGTACATATAAGAGTCAGATGGTCACAAAAGTAAGTATCCCCAGTATTTTTCACAGCCCCCACCCTACATTTTTTATTGTTCCCTTTGTCTTGTTTTGTACTGTTATTAGCTGGATGGTTTGTCCTCCACCCATGAGCACCTTGAGGGCAAGAGCTATTCATCTTTGTTTCCCCAACACCTAGCATAATCCTGCGAATGTTTGCCTTCACAACCCAATGCACCTGGGGATGGTGAGAGGAGCTGCTATTTATTAGGTGGCATAAATATTCAGGAACATTACTTAAGTTATCCATTGACTCTTGACAACATCCCTATTTATGAGAAAGTAGAGGAGAGAATAACATTTGCTGAACCTGATCTATGTGCTGGGAATTCTGCAAGGGACTTCATATACATAATTTAATCCTTTAAACAAATTTGCAGCCAGGCCTGGCAGAATAAGCCTGCAATGCCAGCTATTTGGAAAGCTAAGGCAAAAAGATTACAAGTTCAAGGGCAGCCTAGGCTGTAGAATAGGTTCAAGACTAGCCTGCTTCAAAGCATAAAGAGGGCTGGGGAATATATCTCAGTGGTAGAGTGATTTCCTATCATGCAGGAGGCGCTAGGTTCAATTTCACCATCCAAAAATGGTTTGTGCGATAAGTATGTTTCATTTCAAAGACAGGAATAGATGCTCAGATTGGGGAAAAACCAGGCATATTTAAGGGTGGCATAGTTGAAGTTTAATACCACCCCCTCCCCTGTGGGCCAAAGCCAGGGCTTGATGCTCAAGATACAAACATCAGAACCTAGGGTCAAAGCCAGGGAGAAACAAGGAGAAGGGGTAGGGGATGAGTACTCATTGAGCATCTGCTTTGTGTCAGGCACCCTGGTCATGTGGGCTGTATCACTGAAAGTCTCTGCCATTGCTGAGCCTGTAATCTACTGAACAGTACTGTATAGGTGCTAAGCTGAGTCTTAGATCTTGGGTACCTATTCTTTGTTTTTAAATGTGTTTTGCCTGCACACACACACACACACACACACACACACACACACACACACACACACACAAGCGCGTGCGTGAGCAAGGGTGGCAGATGCCCTGGAAATAGAGTTACAAACAGTTGTGAGTGGCCATATGGGTTTTAGGAATTGAACCTCACATCTTCTGAAAGAGCAGCCAGTACTCTTAAGCACTCTATATCCATGCTAGGTATCTATTCTAATCTGCAGATGTTCATAGAAAGAATTGGAGCTCTCATGTTATAAGCATACAGGAGAGTATTATTGCAGTTCGGGCTTGGTTAATGAGTATACTACTACTCATAAAATGTTAAATAGCAAACTTTCTCTGGAATCACTCTACATTGGAAAGGACAATAACTAAGTGATTTGAAATGTGAAATAAAAGTAGGTGGTATAAGATAGGGAAAGACTCACTTACTAATGAGACAGACGTGTCCTAACAGCACTCTATAGCCGCTGGGATTGATTTTTTGACATTAAGGCAAAGGGAACGTGTGGTTGTTTGAATGAGAATGGTCCCCATAGGCCCATATATCTGGATGTTTGGTCCCAAGTTGGCAGAGCTGTTTGGGAAGGATTAGGAGGTGCAAACTTGTTGGAGGAGGTGTGTTACAAGGGGTGAGCTTTGAGGTTTTAAAAGACCACAGCATCCCAGTTATCTCTCTCTACCTTGTGGTTGTTGTCTTAACAGGTAATCTCCCAGCTACTGCTCCAGCACCATGCATGGCTGCTTGTGCCATGCTCCACACCATGATGACCATGGACTAATCCTCTGAAATTGTAAGCAAGCCCCCAACAAACTATTTCTTCTACACGTTGCTTGGTCATGGTGTCTCTTCATAGCAATAGAAAAGTAGCTAAGATAGGATGCCATGGGATTATGTAATGGTTTGAACCAGGGATGTTCCCCTTTGGCTCATGGTTTAATGCTTGTTCCGTGTCTGATGACATTGTTTTGGTGAACTATAGAGTTCATATGAAGTAGCGCCTGGCTAGTAGAAGGATCTTGGAGGCTTGCAGGAAGACTTTTAAGGGAAAGCCTTAAAGACTATACACTATGCCATGGGGTTAAATTCCCTACAGGAGCCCCTGAGTGGGCTGTGCATGAAATTTTGAGGGTGGAGCTCAGGTTGTAATGAAGACCTCAGGGTGTTTTAGACACCAGTAATATGAGATGTCTGCTAAGGATGCTTACAGGTACTGAAGAGAGCAAGCCCAAAACATAAGCCCATAGATGTTATAGGAAGTGTGGCAATAAACCACTAATGTCCAAAACTGTTGGAGCTCACATGTGCCCCAGATGCTGGATATGAAACTACAAGATAGGGATGATTTTTTTTTTAAGCTGGGGTTTGGTCTTGCCTTGACTCAGTCTTTCCTTGCAAACCCTCTGCCCCTCTCTTGGAATGAGGATGTTTGCATGCAGCTGTATGTTGGAAGTATGCAACTTTGATTCTTTGATTCTTATGGGGCCCACAGCTAAGGGCTTTCTCTTGGTCTCAGAAGAGACGTTGGACTTTTGGAGCAGTGTTGAGGTTGTTAAGATTGTAGAAACTCTTGAGATTGAACTAGATATATTTTCAATTATCAGATAAGCCATGAGCCTTGGAGGACAGTGGTGAAATGTTTTAATTTGACTGTCCTCCATAGGCTCATGGTTTGAAATTTTGTTCTCCAGCTGATGGTGCTTTCTTGCGGTGGGTGGGGGTGGGGCTTTGGAACCTTTAGGAAGTGTGGGCTGACTGGCAGAAGCAGGCCCATTGGAGGAAAGGCTTTGAAAATAGTCCAGCCCCTAAATAACATACTTCCTATTTCCTAATTAACTCTACCTCATGTCTAGCCTGCCAAGATGGTCTGAGACCCTCTGAAACTGTGAGCCAAATAAATCTTTCCTCCTATAAACTGTTTCTATCAGGTAGTTTTGGGTTACAATAGCATCAAAGTAGTTTATCATTGGGGCTGGGGAGATGGCTCACTGGGTAAAGTGCTGGCTATCCAGACACAAAGACCTGAATTTGGATCCCTGACCCACACATGAAAGCTGGGTGAGGTAGCATGAACGTTCAACTCCAAATGAGGGAAGTTGTTACATCTAGTGACAGGTGTATCCCTGGAGCTTGCTGGTCAGTCAGTGTAGCTTCTGTAAAGTCTCTGAATCAGAAGGGATGGTCAAGGAGGATAGAGAACACCTGTCATGCCATCAACTTCTGTACACATGTATACATTCACATACAAACAAACACATACTGCACTTACACACAAATGTATAACACACACCCGCAAGTAAGAAATACAGACCATGCACATTTTAAGAATTAGACAAATTATTGCACTTGGAAGCTTCTGGAATATGAGACCAGCCCACCACTTCAGAGTACCAGCAATGGCCACAGACCTCTCCACACAGAGAAATTTGGAACATTTACTCACTCTCCCTATCCTGAACCTCCACAAGCCCCTTGGAATATGAGGGGTGATTCTCTTTGAAGTCAAGCTGGGGGGTCTTTGTTTTGGGAACTGTTACAAGCCAGTCATCCAGATGACCACTTCTTGACTATCTGCATGATTTAGATTGTCTTCCAAGCATCTCCTGGGCACAGGTAACTTAAAATAATTGGGAATCTAAAAACCATTTACATTTGGCCTTGGGATGTGTTCTGTGCTTTTATTTTTTCTTCCAAGCTGGTTTACTTTCATAATGATGTTTGACTTAGGATGATATTAAAATTCGTTAGCTTTCCCAGAGCACACATCATCTGGGGAGTGGGAGGAAGGAAATAGAGAGAAGCTCAGGGATGCTTGGGGAGGGGGCGGCGATGGTTGACCCTGCATCTGTAGCGGATAATCCCTGCTGCTGACAGTGCTCTATTCAGGGCTTGGGGAGGTCAATATTTGATCCCTCAGATTCTGATCCAACAAGATTTATTGGTGTGCCAGACACTGTGATAAGCACTTTAACATTTTTATTTAATTTAATCTGCCCAATGGCCTCATCACACAGGCATTATTACCCCCAAATTACAGAAGAGGAAATTGGGTCTCAGAGAAATGAAATGCTTCAAAGTTATGGAGCTATCAAACGGTAGAGCTGGGTTTCGACCCGGGGCTTTCTCATCAGAAAGGCCACCACTTTCGCCATGTCTGCCTCACACTTGGCAGCCAACATGCACTCAGGCAGGGGTCAGTGGCCATGTCTGTGTCAGGCACAGCAGCAGGCACCAGCCATGTGGAATACAAGGAACCTTTGCTTATGATGTTGGGTGAAGCGCTGAGCTTTGCCTTCCCTCCAAAATTCAGATGAAAGTAAGATAAGTGTCATGAATTAATCATAGAGAATTTTAAACAAGTCCCTCGGTGGCTTCTATCTGGAGGTTGATGCTTCTATGGGAAAGGGGAGTAGAAAGGGGTAAAGGTGGTTGACTGCTCCAGGTGACTCCTCATCCTGTCACAATTCCTCAGGCAATTACAGATCATCCTGGTCCCATGTCCAGTTTTCATTTATAGACCCCAGAATAGGCTATTTCTCTCCCTCCATCCAGGTGGCAGAGAAAACAGATAGAAGAGGTCGGGTGATGGTCTCCGGTCTTCCTCATAATGGCCAAACTGCTTTTCATTTTGTTCTGGAATCTATCCCACCAGCCCTGCTGACTTCATTATCCTCTTTATAGACCACAAGGTAAGGGGAGGGAGCCGACATTCTCCAGCTGGAGAATGGCTGATCTTTCTCTCTAGGGCACTTTCTGCTTTCTGAAGAGAAGCAAGTGGAGGTTTGGGTCTCTCCGTTGAAGCCACTCTGTCTTGGATAAAATGTCCTGGGGCTGTAGAAGTCAACAGCGACAGCAGCATTTACAGTAACTGCCAAGCTTAATAGCAGCTTGTGATGAAGTTTTACTGTAAACAGCCAAGAGGGCGGAGGTGGGGGGGAGGCTCATCCTGGCAGTATTGAGTGCTTTGTCCCCACTCAGAAATAACACTTCTTGTGTGTGCTTCTTTGTCAGCTCTTTACATTGCTCCATGTGTGAGAGTCCTGGGATTAATACCAGCGTCGCTTGCTGATTTTGTTGTTTCTTAAAAAAAAAAAAAAAAAAAAAAAAAAAATTGAGAGGAGAATAGGGAGGGAGGGAAGGAGAGGGAATTTGTGGAGACCTTTTCTTGTGAACTGACCTCAGCCACTGCAAATACATTCCCCCCAACCCGTACTCCCTCCCATATCCACCTAACCCTCATGGTCAATGAGGGAGAGACTGTCAAAGGCAGAAGTAATGACAAACCAAGCAACCCTGGGTATCACTCCTGTGTTTTCAGGGTCATCTGGGACTCAAGAAAGATGTACTTTCTAGATGGTTCCACCAGCCAATGAATCATTTAGAAATATCTGTGAAGCCCTACCCTTCCGGGCTTGTGTTTGGCATGGTTCCTTGGCTGCTGGGATGGGCAGAGTGTTTTCTGGAAAGGAAGCTGAGAGGGGGATGAGCCACAAAGGGCTGGGTGCCCAGGATCAGTTCCTGGGCTCTGAGCAGCTGGCCTTTGGCTTTTCTATAGACCTGCTGAGGGAGAGCCTCCAGCACTACATGATGCAGAAGGGCAAGCCTGCCGCTCAGTTCCCAACAAGGCAACTGGGATGTGCATGTCAGCTGTGTCCTGGAAGTATTGCCCCTGATTGCCATCACATTTATGCTCTGCTATCATGGGCAGAGAGGCAAGAGTGCACTCCTTTGCCAACACATAACCAGTCAAGAATAAGCATAAGAAGGTACAAGAGTAAGGCAGCTTTCTATCATTGAGACAAGGAAAGTTATTAAGTGTTAAGAATTGAAGGCCAAGATCAGCTAAACGAGATTTGCCTCTAAGATAGACCCACATCCATGATAAATCAGCTTTAAATGCTTGTTTGGGTTCACGGTTTCAGAGGTTTAAGTCAGTGGTTGCTTGGTTCTGTTACCTCCAGGTTTGTGGCAAGGAAGGATGGACATCTTGGTGCCAGCACGTGGCAGAGGAAGATACTCATTTCATGGTGGCCAAGAAGCAATAAAAGAAACAAAGGAGGAGTTAGGACCCCAATATCATAACATCTGCTGATGAAGGCTACTTCTTTCTACTAGACCCTATTTCCTAAGGGCAGGTCCTTTCCCAAGAGTACCACAGGCTGGGGACTCAGCAATGTGCAGACATCCAAGGTCTGAACTGTATCATTCAAGATTTTCACTCTCTGCAACCATCACAATTATTTGTGTCACTGGGCAAGGGTGGCAAAGGTCACCTTGGGGGAATAGAAGTTTGTAAGAGGAAATAGCTGTAGATACAGGCAGCAAATACAGTCAGACCTCTGTCTAACCATACCTGTGAGGCATCTGAAGGAGCCAGAGGCAGAGTGTGGGGGACTCTTGGGGCATCAGTCACATAGAAGAACCACCAAAGGTGACAGTAATAATAGAAATAACAAATTAGTTCAGATGTCCCAGGCATTTTTCTTCCTTGCCTCTACTTTATCTTTGCTTCTGTTTTATTAGGGTGTCCAATGCTGTGAAGAGCACCATGACCATAGTAAGTCTTATAAAGAAAACATTCAACTGGGTAGCTTACAGTTTCAGAGGTTTAGTCTATTATCGTGGTGGGACATGGCAACATGCAGGCAGACATGGTGCTGGAGAAGAAGCTGAGAATTTTACATCTTGACATGTAGGTAACAGGAAGTGGTCTGTCTCACTGGGTATAGCTTGACCATATCAGATCCCAAAGCCCACCCCAACAGTGACATATTTCCTCCAACAAGGCCATAGTTCCCATTAGTGCTACTCCCTTTGGGGGCCATTTCTTTCAAACCACCATAGTTTCCCTTCAAATTATCAACAATTAGAAGCTTGGAAGCTTCTGTCTTTGTTATTTACATAGAGGAAAATTAGGTCCAAGGTAATTCTGCTTATCTACAGTAGGGCCAATAAAACAATAATCTTGAACATATGCTTACTGTGTGCCAGCATCCACCTCATCTTTCCTTCAGGACACTGTACAATCTTCTTCCCACAGGACCAATTACTATGACATGGTCATAGTGAGAAAACAAAACAGAACAAAGAGAACCAGCCTTGATGTGGGCCCAGTTCATATCCTTAACTCCTACACAACACTGCCTTGAAATCACTGCACTAATTTGTGCCAATCTTTAGAACTGGGATAGTCCTCCTTTGTTTCTTCTAAGATACTAGGGTGAAGCAGGTGTATCATTCCGTTTGGGCTGCCATGATCAGATATCACAGACTGGAGAGCTTAAAAAAGAGAGATTCTTTTTCTCTGAGTGTTGGCCTCTGGTGAGAGCTATCTTCTTAGGTTGAAGATGGCTACTGTCGGTTTATTTGTGCTGTATCATAAGTACCCTACAGAATTAAGTCATTCTTAAATTATATGACCTTATTACTCAGAGTCTTGGAGGCTGGGAAGGTTGAAGATCAAGTTTCCAGCAGATTTGGTTTCTAGTGAAGGATTGCTCTCTGCTTCAGAGATGGTTCCTTCTTCCTGTGTCCTCCCATGGCAGGAAGAGGAAGTGGGAAGGGGGCCTCGTCTGAGATTACTTTAAGTGGTCACTTACCCCATCAGTGAGAGTGGGTAAGTGACCCACTTAGTGGGGGCCTTACCTCTTAATACCACCTGCACTGGGATTAGATTTCAACAAGGATTTTGAACCATCCTTGTTGCACCATCCTTCAGTTCTCAGCTTTCATCATATGTCCTTCCCTTTCTTCTGAGGGCACCAGCTCAGGTGGGTTAGGATCCTACACTTAAGCATCATCTAATCTTCACTGCTTCCTTACAGGTCCTGCCTCTAAACAGTCAAATGGGCATGGTGTAGAGATTCATCTACACATTTCAGAGAGACTCAACCCAATCTGTGACAGTGGGGAACTGGGAGAGCAAAGAAATTGAGGCCTGGGGTCAGTACCATGCACAAAGGGGAAAGACCTCAAATAAAGACAGCATCAAGTGTTCAACTCCAAAACAACAACAACAACAACAACGAACACTAACCAAGCCTTCTCAAGCAAGCCTGATTTTCTCTGAGATTGGGGACCCAACTGTGGTATAGAATCTCATTTATAGAGGTCACTAGGAGCCCTACATTTCCTTCCGTATCCCCAGGGTTAACGAAAGCATTTGACAAGTGACCCTGCCCACTAAACCCATCACTGAGAACTTCTAAGGTATGGCAGCTTATGTCCTTTAGCCTAGACCCTAGACACTTTCAGCTTTCTTCTGGTGAGCGTTGGCAAGGGGAGTGGACCAGGCCTGCAGAGGCCAGCAGGACAAAGGGTCTCCCGAGACACCTATGTGGAGATGCAAGGCACAAAGATGAAAGCAAGCTAATGCTCTCACTGAATGTTTTCCCAAGGAGGCTCTCCTGGACGAAGTGGGCTTGATGTATCCCACAGGAGGAAAAGCCATCAAGACTGTACCCTCAGCACTATTTGTTTCAGTTGCAGCCCTTTCATCAGGGCTTCTAGAGACCTCTATGGAAGAGGAAAGACTCCATTCGGGGTCCTGCATAGGGGCCCAGAGGAGACAAGAGTATCACCAGCCCCTTTCTGTTGGAGCTGCTTTGCTCAATGCAACTCCAGGGCCCAGGGCCCCCGTAGAGCGTTCTCAGCTGGGTGTCAGGTTCCTTTTCTCTTTAATGCTTGGTCTTCTTCCCACTCAAGAGCAGAAGGCGTGAAGCTCAAATAAAGGTGGCTTTTCTTTGGGGTGACTATGAGGGCCGGGAAAGAGGTCAAATCTACAGGCTGCTGGGAGATTTGGGGCTTATCTGTGAGTTTTGAATACCCATGTTCTTGCCTGAGGATAAGCGAGGCAGGCTTGTTCTCGCTTTTGCATTTACCGCGGTGACAAACCTTTCCCCGGGACAATTACTTACCCCAGTCTGCATGGCTGGAGGAAAAGTTGTCTGAAGAGAAAGCTGTGACTGCCAGCCTTGGAAAATTCCCCGTTGGTTGGTTTTAATCTATAGTAGAAAACCTCCACATTATTCTGCCATCCTGGGATGTGACAGGTATTAATAACCCTATTAGCTACAATCCCATCCGGCGCTATTTACACAGGCCTCGCCGCAGTCACAGCAGCCACTCGGATGCAAGGGACTGTGGTCGTTCAAAGCTAACGAGACGCTGGCTTCTGTTTTTCTCCTCTGAGCCCGGGGTGTTGACAAATTAGGTTTTCAGGAGGAGATTCCCCCATCCCCATGTGCACACGCTGCATATGGACCCATGCCAAATAGCTTTAGAAGCTCTAAGGTGGTTTCATAACTCGGAGGAAGGTTTTCCAGCCCGATCCCCCGTCTCCCCAGCCTGGGGGGGGTCTCTGCAGCCCCCTCCTTTTCTCCACACCCGCAAAACCTTTCTATCCTTCAAGATCTGGTTCAAAGTCACCTTTTCTCTGACACTTCCCCAGAGATCCTCAGCCCAAAGTAAGCTCCTTTTATCACTGACATCACTTCATTTGGAGCTCACTGGTAGAGCTCATAGAGTTGTCAACCAGACTGGACCATGGGATGCCCAGGGAGCCCGGCGGCAGCTTCACTCCTGATTATGTCTGGGAGGGTGTTTCTGGGTAGCCTCAATGAAGGTGGGTATCATCTACTTCAGGGAGGACAGGGTAGAAGAAGGAACAGTAACAGTTTCTTTTCTTTTCTCTACCCTGTTTGAAATGCTTTTTTTTCTTTTTGGCAATTTCATACATGTAAACAATGTATTTAGATCATATCTGCCCCTACTCCCTACCCCCAACTCCTCCAAGACCTCCCCTACACCCTCCTCCCAGCCCTCTAACTCACTGAGTTTAATCTATGCTGCCTCTTTGCTCATGGGTAATGGACCATCTACCTGAGCATAGGCAACCTACCATGGGCCACACCCCTGAAGAAAATTACTCTTTCTCCCCCACCAATACCTAAGGGTAGAGCTTTCTGAGCCCATCCTCCATCCATGCTGGAATGTTAACTGGCTTGATCCTGTGCAAGCAACCAGAGCTATTGTCAGTTCATGAGTGTAACAGCCCTGCTATCCAGAAGATGCTATTTCACAGTAGCCCTACCCAATTCTGACCGTCTCTTCACTGCCTCTTTCATTCTCTCAAAGTGAGAGTGTGAGGTGACAGCAATGTCTAATCAAAAGCCATCAGTTTCTTGCCTCAGAAATCAGAGCTTCTGATTCTCCAGCCTCTGGACTCCAGGGGACCTATCCTACTGGCCTCTCCTGGTTCTCTGAGACTATCACACTAGCACAGAATTTCATTGCTGCCATCCCTGGCTCTTTAGTTTGCAGATGGTGAGACTTCGGGACTTCTCATTTTGCATAACCACCCGAGCCCATATCTGTACTAAAAGCCCTCGTATATAGATCTCACTGCAGAGCCTTGCCTCATACAGACACCAATCACCTTCTGCTCTGCATTTTTCATCCTTTTTCTTACCTCTCCTCTTAGGGAGAAATGAAAGCTTTGAGAGTATTTTGCCCTCCTGCCATCTGCATTCTATTTTTCTATCTAACACAGTTGATTCACGCCTGCTTGGGGGGGGGGAGTGGACAATGCAGCAGGGAGTCAGTCTGGGAATGGGGCAAGACTTGCTAGCTCCTGTGGCCCTGATGAGCTCAATGCTGCATTTGCCATACCAAATGGCTCTTGGGGTTGGGAATTCCTCCAGCAGAACACTGTGCAATCATACTGCTGGTCTTGAGCATGGGAGAAGGCAAGGGTGGAGTATTGAGTATTGAGAGAATACAGAAAGAGCTTAGATGGGCTGGATAATGAACACAGGGAGCAGGTAGGGCAGTTCCTCTTTCCTCTGTGTGTCTCTCTGTGTCTGTCCTGGGTGAGACAATGACTAAGATACACAGAGCCGTCGTCAGATGTTAACACTAGTTCTCCCTCTACAGATCAAGAACAAAACACATGCTGGCCAGGTCCAAAGTCTAGGAGAAGGGAAATGTAATTAGCCTGTGTGATGAGAGGCAACATAGTCACATGTGACAAGATGTAGACTTGAAGATACCAGTGCAGGGAGGTCCGTGTGGACAGGACACAGTCTCCTGTCCACATGTTGTAGCTCTCAACCATTGCATTTCATCCTGTGTCTGCCTTCACCAGCCAGCTTTGCCCATTCAGTTGTGATGTGTACTTCAGCTTGCATAGGACCTTGTCCCTTCAGGCCTCTCTCCCATTGTCCTCCCATAGCGGATCACCCTCTGGCCACTTAGGTTTATGTCTCTGCCTCTACTCTCCATCCTGCCCCTGTAAGCATCCTCTTCCCTTTCTCTCATCCCCTATTGAAGTAATGCTTACACAGGACATGTTCTGAAGGTGTGTCAGTTGGGAACTCGGGAAAGAGGGACAATAAAAGACATCACTGGGAAAATAAGATGTTTTCTTTCTCTCTGAGAAAGGATGATTTTTGAGCTGACTTGCAGAGTACCTTCCTGAGTCCATCCCCCAAATACCATTGGTTGTCAGTTCAGGGGCTAACATTCAGGATGTCTAGACACTCTCTCCAACACCTAGCTCTAAAGCCCATTGTTATTGAAATCTACTCTGATTTTTCTTGATCTTTGTGTTGTTTCATTTTCCAGAATCTATTTGATGCTTAAACTGTCTAATTTCCCTTTTTCTGTGAGGTAGGTGCATATTTGCTGTGTGTGTGCTACCCCATCAAGTAAAGACCCAGAGTCCCACATAAATACCTCTACCCTAAAGCAGAGAATCCAAACATTCAGTGCTTGATGTCTAGACCCCACTTTATTGCAGACCCTGATTTTGTTCACTTACCTTCTCTCGATACACATGATTCCTTCTTTATGGAAAAGCTCCTCTGTTTTCTCAGTGGACACTTTGGGGGAATCAGGCACTTGCTGCTGCTTTTTGGGCTATTACACTGTCACATTTTCCCACTTTACTGAGAGAACATATTAAGCAAAACATAGTTCTCAGGAACAAGGATTGCTATTGTTAGAGAAACAATACTTGGGAAATAATTCCCCCCAATTCTGTCTTCATCTTTTTCTCTGCTGTGCAAAGAGAAGAACAATTTATTAACAGGAGGCAGAAAACAATGCTGACAATGCTGAGCCTTTTGGGCAATGGACATTTACGGGGGCTACAGTTATTTTAGTAGCTAAGAAAGCAAGAGACTTCAGGAACTTGGGGAAGGTTAAAAAAAAAAAAAAAAAAAAAAAAACAGAACTCCCAAACTCCCAGTGGGCAGGGTTGCCAAGGAAAAGAACCTTATTTGAATTTCACAAAGGTTTTGAAAATCGAGGCGATGGTGCCCTCTTGTTTGTACTGTGGGCCTTTATTGTTTCAGCTTTTGTCAGTTGATGGAAAAGGGGGCTGTGGGGAAGGAATAGGGTAGCCTCAGGATTCTGTTTGACTTCACCAGTGCCATTAGGAAGGCTGAACCAGTGCACCTCAAATAGTGACTGTAGCAAGCATCTCTGTGTCTCCTGCCTTCAAGCTTGCCCTGGTTCTTTGCTATTTGGTACTGTCCAACCTGACTTTGATTTTTTTTTTCCATATCCAAACTTGACCCTGAACCTAGTGCTGGAGTGGAAGTTTCTATTTGGGCAGTGGCAGCTGTTTCTTGAACACAGGTGATGTTCACATCTCTGGCATGTGTGCCTTTGGTTGTTCTAGACCACCTTAGCTCCACAGACTCGGAGTCTAGGGTTGCTTCTTGGCTGTGGCTCATGAAGCCACACGTTTGTAAGCTTTTTTTCCAGCTCCACTCTGGATGCTGACAATCACTTGATCAGTATGAGGGAAGTGACTTCTTAGGGACCTAGTCAGGTGAGATATACAACTGCCTTAGACTATAGAAAGCTGCCGGGTTGAAAGTCAACAAAACTACAGGTTGAGACTTAAGAGACAAGGAAGATTCACCAATCCATTCTTGCATTAACCAGGTTCAAAACTGAGAAATTGCTGAGGTCAGATGAGATGGGATGTGCTTAGTGTAAAATGGCCATAGCCTGAGGTTTCTTGAGCCAGTGTTCAACCATCTCATGGAAGGCCTTTGCTGCTAACTTTGGTCAACCTGAAGACCCTAGTCTGGAAGTTAGGGATAGGTGCACTAGGGGTCTGCCTTTAGCTGGAAGTTCAAACTGCAGCCCAGTCCTCGACAAAGGCTTGGAGGCAGAAGCCTTACCCAGCTCCACAGGAGGAGCCCGTGTGACTCTATTAATGAAGCAAAAGATATTGGAATCCAATTGTTGATGGATCATCACACGCTGGGAAAACTCTCAGCTGCATTGACTGGGCAAGCAGGGGGTATCATTTTGAACTTCTGGAGTTAATGAACTATGGCCTAAAATTTACAACCTGGTTGTGAGTGTTATGGATTTAACTCTAGTGCACACATGACTCCAGAAAGCTGGCATCGTCTTTTGGCCTTTACTCTGTGTGGGCCAGAGGCCTTCAAGGGTTTGGCTTCTGTATTCTCCCATCATTCTATAGTGCATTAAAGGGAGCCTGCAAGACCCAGTGTGTCCTGGTGTGCCACCTCCCCACCCCCAGTGGGCAATGGTAAGACACACTCACTTCTTCCCCCATTACACTTTTGTACCAAGGTACAGATAATGGAAAAGTTGAACTGGGGCTGCTTGTTCACTTGCTTGAAAGAATTTACAACATTAATAGCACCTATGATTTAGAACATGGTTTTTTTTTTTATTTTTTTTATTTTTTCCTGTTCAGTCTGGGCCTACTCACTTAACAGACTTAGACCACGAAGAAGTCTGGAATTCTGTGAGCAAGAAAAATAAAGGAGAGCTTGTGGCAGTTGACTGCTAATCTTACCTGCAAACCAGTTATGTACACAGATGCTCAAATTGTACCTGTTCTAGAAACATCTCTGACAGGATATAAAAAGAAACACAGAGAGATTCATTTCTACATGTAAAAACACTTACTACTAAAGCAGTGGTCAGTAAATATATTGTATGTATAAATAATTAATGCTATAATAATGTTTGCCTTGGGAAGACTTAGAAAGGACTGGCTTCTACTATGAATGAGACAAGATGAGCTATATTTTGACATCTTTCCTTTTCCGTTTGTTTTCATTGGCTTTTGATGCTCAGCTTCAGGACCAGTCAATTTCTCTTTTGTAAATGACCTGCTTCTCCTTGATGTACTTTGGTCTTGGCATCATTCCTGCCTTGTTACTAAGTTTCATCTTTTAAAAGTAGCCAGTGCTCCCTGCCACACTGAGACCAGAGCTCTACCCGGCTTCTACCTGTCTTAGTGCTATTAGTTATCACCCCCCCCCCATCTTAAAGTTTCTTTCCCACAGATTGGTAAGATAACACACTGTGTCCAGTGTTGCCTGGTTGTCTAGCTATTTCTTGACTTCGTTTGTTGATTTGTCTTCTGCTTGTCCCATTACTATTGGCATAAAAAAATTAAAATTCAGGTCTGGGTTTCTCTTGGCATTCTGACTTTTCCTGTCTCTCTATTCTGTTTCATCACTTTTGAAACTTCAAGCTCTGCTTCTTAAAGAAAAGAATAGAGAGATGGCTCGTTCTGTATTTGACCTTTCTCCCAAGTGCCAACTCCATTCATTTGGGAAACATTTATTGAGCATCTAAGAAAGTACCAGGCACTTTCCCAAGAAAGCAAAGAACAAAACATACGACACTTCCTTCCATGAGGAAACTTGTGTTCTATCGTGAAGACATATAATAAACATGACAGCCAGATGCTAGAACTCTCATAGGGTTTTCTCTATGTCAGTCATTATTCTAAATGACATGTACACATTGGTTTAATTGCTACAAAAACTTCATCTTGAAGATGAAGAAACTGAGGTACAGGAAGGATAAGTAAGTTATATATGATCACATGACTGTCCATCAGTGGATCTGGGATGCAGCTCAGGTTATTTGGCACTACTAGTTGTGTGTGTGTGTGTGTGTGTGTGTGTGTTTTCTAGGGATGAATCATGAAGCCTGAGGCCCACAGATGCCAGGCAGGTGTCCTATTACTGAGCTCTCAGCCTGGGCTTGTGCTGCTGATCAGTTAGTTGTTCATTATCTCCAGACACAGTATTATATGGTGCAAGGCACTGCTCTGAAAAACTGAAAATGATGCATGGAGATGTGGTGTGCATGTGTGAGTGCACCTATATTTTTGGACAGGTAGTCACAAAAGGACCCAAGAGCATGTGATCTTTGAATCTTAGAAGTGTGAGGGAGACCCTTGAGAAATATGGAGAAGCGGGAGGTGGGACAGGCTCCTGGGTGAGCCTAACCTTTCTCTGGAAACAGTGAGGGGAGGGGTAGGAAGGGAGAAGGGTGAGACTGATAGGAGCAGGGGCAGAGCAGTTGCATGATTCAGCTTATGTTACACCTCAACTTCTCTCTACTGTGTGAGAGAGAAGCTGTGAGAGAAGCTGAGGTACATCTGGACAGGGCATGTGTGGGTGCAGCTTTGAAAATCAAATGGGAAGGTTCTCAGAGCCAGTTTTAGGTGTCCATGTGTCTTTGAGCTGGGTGACAGCAGAAAAAAGCAGAAGCGGATTCATTCTTGGGCTACATCTAAGGGAGAGGTCAAGGGTTTCTTGAAGGATTGGGTTTAGGACACTGCAGAAGGGGGGAGGTTAGGATGACTGTAAGTCTTTCAACTGTTGGAGTTGCCATTATCTGATATAGCAGCTGTGCGGGGTTACAGAGGGGAACATTGAGTTCAGTTAGAGAAATATTGGGGTGGCTTGTGTTGGTAACAAGCTGCAGGTTGACTATATGAGTCTGGGGTTCAGGGAAGAGTCCTGACCTAGACATACAAACAACTTTAGCACATAGGTCCTTAAATGTCATAGAGTGGGGCTTCCTAACTCTTTCCATTTACAGTTCCCTTTCACCTGAGAAATGTTTGCACAACCCTGGGTATCTAGGTCTACAAACTGGGCAAACATTCCAAATATTTACTTGTAATAAACCATAAAGAAGCTTATTTTGAAATTCTTTGGAATATGTATAATTTTATGATTAAAGACAAAAGTGTATACTAACAGGAGGGATATGACTGGATATTTTTACATCAAGAATTTAATCTTGGCTGAACTTCTGATCCTGTAGGGTGTAGAGCATCGTCAACACTCTTCAGAGTGGATCGATATTTTGATTTTATAATCATCAATGCTGAGAATGTCACTGCACATAAATACATAGTACAAAAAGGCAACTCAAACAGCAATTTTAAAAATCAAACATTCTAACACAATGTAATCCGAATACACGTTAATTTGATTCTTACAAGATGAGGGATGATGATAGGAAATGTTAAAATCTTTGTATCCCATAAGCCACTGTTTCTATGGGAACATAAAACTTTGGTGTGTGTGTGTCCCTGTCCATGTATCCATGCATGTACATGTATACCATGGCATTTGTGCATCGTGTAAGAGTGTGGATGCCAACCTCAAATGTTGATCTTTGCCTCCTGGCTCCATCACCTTCCATCTTGCTATGGGAACCATGAGATGACAGATTCATGCTACCATGTCCAGCTTTATGTGGGTTCAAGAGATCTGAACACAGGTCCTTATGCTTGTGGGGCAAGCACTTCACTCACCGACCCATCTCTTCAGCCCCAGAAAATTTAATATGCCCAGTAAAAGTGCTGCAACTCATAACACAGGAGTCTTGAATCTGAGTTGGCATTGCATGATTTGAAGGTATGCACAGTGGAAATGTGCATACTGTGTATTCAGAATCAGGGCTATGGTGAAATCACATGATGTAACAGAGAGAGGCCCTTCCAGAAACATGTGGATTCATTGGGTGCTTGATTTTGAATTAGTTTCTCATATCACACAGTTAAAATCCTTTTACTATTGCCTCAGATTTTTGTGACTCCTTCATTTAGTCATGTGACCCCCTACAGTGACTCATAGTTTAGAAGCTGGGTTTCAAGGAAACCTAAACTAATACTCTAATTTTCTTCCTTACCATGGAAATATTCGTTATCAGGTTCTCCTTGTCCTGCTTTGATAATTTAATCCTGTCGCTGACTCTTCAATGATACTGTTCTTTCCATCTTGCAGATGAGGAACTAGAGACAGGTTCACTCTAGGGTACCATTAAGCCCACCAAAAAGAAAGTGAGGTCACAAGAAAATGCATAGGCAAGAAAAAATTTAAAGCTAATAATATAAAGACAACATAATGCCAATTAACAAAGAATGGGCACAATGATTACAATTATGCCAGAATATTTGAATAAGACTCTATAGACAAAAAATAAAACTAGCCCCCGAGCTTCTTGGCAGCAGACATAGAAAACCAAACAGCATGGACATGAGTTCATCAGGAGGGGAAGAGTTTTCTTAAGTGCATAGATACTTGGTTTTTAAAATAACCTCCCCTGAGGGAGTAAATGCATTCTTGGAGGTATTATTAAGAGGTAAAATCAGTTATAGAAAGGACTGAAATTGGTTAGATTACTCTCTCTCTCTCTGCTTCTCTATGTTAGTAAACATTTATTAAGCAATTACGTATGCAAGGCTGTATATAATGGTGTTAATACTGTGAAAAATGCAAGGATTTTTAAACCTGGCCTTGGCCTTCAAGTATCTTATGATCTAACTTAAAGATGAAGTGCAGGCACCCAAATGGAAGACAATTCTAGCAAGATAAATGAACTAAAGTCTGATGACACAGAAAGAAGTTTATTGAAGACCTTAGAAGAGATCTAGATCCATGTTCCTGGATTTCACTTCCAAGACTCACCCTGACAAGTGAGGTGTCCCTAAGCAGATTGCTTTACTCCCCGTGGTCAGTTTCTCCCCCACTCTCAAACAAATACAGATAGTATCACCAGACTGTATTTTGAAAGATGTGATCAAATGGGTTAGTGCAACCTACATGGTTAGTCTAGGGCCCAGAGTATACAGCAAACATCACAGAAAACATTGCCATGTTGTGAGATGGTTTGACCTCATGATGAAGCTGAGTTCTACTTATGGAGGTGACATCTGAAGAGGTGTCTGGGTCATTAAGAAAGAAGAGTAGCTTCTTCACAGACTTGGGTTAGCTGTCTCAAGAGTGAATTGTTATGGCAAGAACTCCCTGCTAAATTTTCTTCTAGAGTTGCCCATGAGCCCTTTGTCTTTCCACCATGAGGTCCCTCACAAGCATCATGAGGTCCTTGCTAGATGCTGGTGCCATGACATGCCTTGATTTTGATCAGGTCTCTGATTTTGATCAAAACAAAATTGTTTTCTTTATACATTTTTTTTGTCCTAGAAATTTTGATAAAGCAACATGAAAACACACTAAGATAAGACTAGGGCATCAACAGGAAAGCAATGGGAGAGACAGAGAGACAGAGAATGTCCTTCTCTCTCAGTTGCACTGGGCCAGATTTATAGTAATGACATCTGAATGCCCTGCAAGGTCTCTGAACATCGATATGATTAACTTCTGCCCTCATGACAGGCTTGCCATCTCTACCGTTTCCATCTCTGTTGCCACAATGGCCATTTCTACTTTGCCAGTGCATCTTTTTGGAGCAGTTTTTGGAGTCAATGGGATATTAAAGCGAGCTTGTTGAAAGCAGCTAAGGAAGGTTCCGTGCCAGGTCTGAATCACTTTACAATGATCATGGGGAGGAAAATTGTTTACCTCTTTGAAAGCAGCTCCAGTCCCATCCTTCTGCACCTAAACAACAGACAATAGAGAAGTCCATGCTGAGTCATTGTGAGAAGACAGTAGCTGTTCAAATCCCAGTGGTAGGACTCCAGACTCAGCAGTGTAGGAGAGGCCCGGTAGTATAACACTTAAGAGCTTTGACTTCCGCCTCTGGGAAGCCAAGGACCACACATGTACACCCATTTGAGGACAGAGTCAAAGTCAACATCTAATCAGTTACTTTGTTCTAATGCAGAAAGGAATCAGTCATTAAGCAAGACCTGGAGGAGACAATGAGTGACAGGGAACTCAGTAGACAAGGGTGAGGATAAGGCAGAGGGTAGTGCAGTCTGGGAGGGAAAAGGAGGCTGAGGAAGAGTGAGCCTGGCTAAGCATTTTTCTGTCATTACCAAGGCAACACTTTTTATCTTTTACTATAAGATGAGCCTGGAAAGCTGAACAATGAGTGGCTGGGGGCAGGGGCAATTGCTCAGTGCTTGTCATGTATTGTGGTTGCTTTTCTGTTGCTGTGATGAAATGCTGCCACCGAAGGCAACTTAAGGAAGCAAGTTTATTTTGGCTTATGGCTCCAGAGGGATGAAACTTCATCATAGCATGATGGAGGTATGGAAGCTAGCAGGAGCAGGAATCTAAGATCATGTCTTTAATTGCAAGCATGAAGCAGAGAGTAAATGGGAAGTAGCTGAGACTATAAATTCTCAAGGCCCACTCTGGTGTTTTGAGTGAAAATGGTACCATAAGGAATGGGACTATTAGGAGATATGGCTCCTAATTGGAATAGGTGTGGCTTTGCTGGAGGAAGTGTATCACTGGGGTGGGCTTGGTGGTTTCAGAGGCTCAAGCCAGGCCCAGTGTCTCACTCTCTTCCTGATGCCTGCTCATCTGGATGTAGAACTCTTAGCTATCTCTCCAGTACCATTTCTGCCTGCATGCCACCATGCTTCCTCCCATGATGATAATAGACTAAGCCTCTGAACTGAAAGCCAGGCCCAAGGACATATTTTCTTGTAAGAGTTGCTGTGATCATGGTGTCTCTTCACAGTGACAGAAACCCTAACCAAGATCCTCACCCGTAGTGACTCACTTCCTTAAGCAAAGCTACATCTCTCCATAACCTCTTCAAATAGCACTAGCAACTAGGGATTAAGTATTCAAATGTTCGAGTCTATTGGGGACTTTGCTCATTCAAATCACCATATCATGCATGCAGGAAAACCTGAGTTCAGTTCCCAGCATACAGTTAAAGAGCTGCATGTGTTGATGCAGCACCTGTAATCTCAGGACTGGGGAAGCAGAGACAGGAAAATCTCTGGGGCTTGCTGGCTAGCCATTCTAGATGAATCAGTGAGCTCCAGGTCCACTGAGCAGCTCTGTCTCAAAAGATAATGTGTGGAACTGACTGATTAAAATACCAGATATCATCCTCTAGAAATGGTACCTTTGTAAAGGGCTAGCTTACTTTGACCTACGCTCTGAGCACTCATAGGATGCAGGCTGCTGTGGTGGTAAACATGCCACATAGGAATGCCCTGCTCAGCTCTGGCCTCCGAATCTCAAGAATCTTGTCTATGGCTCATTGGAGACAGTAGCCCAGGTGGGTCCAGGAAATAGGAAAAACATGGTCAGCAGCCACAGACAGAGATGTTTTGAAGCTCATAGCTGCAGCTGCCAACTGAGGGCTAGCATGACTTTCAAATTAGTTTTGGAGATGTATCAGATCTCTAAAAAAGCCAGGCCATCATAGGTATAGAGTAATCACAAAAGGGAACCAAGGAAAAATAGGTAGGATTTTTTAATTCTTTTTTCCTAGAGCAGCTTCACTTCTTAGGAGACTCCTCTCCTACCCTTTCCTTGTTTCTTAGTTGAGCACCATATGCTTGAGGCCGAGGCAGATAAATGAGGTGTCAGGTCAGATCTAGGCTGCCAGGCTTTGAGAGGGACAATTTTGTGAAGGTGACTCTACCCAGACTCTCACTTGTACACATCTTGTATACTTGTATACAGCCTCAGCTTTTGACAGGTCAAGCTGTACTTTCTGGGATTCGGAGCTGAACGTTAACAGAGAAAGCAAGCTAGCCTACTCAGTGGTCCAGAGACTGAAATACTGAAGTGGTAGCAGTTCAGTCATACAAACCAAAAGAGAAGACACAGACACCCGAATGAGTGACACATTACCAGCTCAGAACCAAAGGATCTGAATAAGAGTGTGATGCAGATCCAGGCTAAGCCAGGAACCGAATGGAAGCAAACTGGAGTGGGGCCCATCCTCCAATAATGGAGAGAACAGGATTATCAGGGCGTGTCTGACTGTATTCACCCAAGTTGGACCGTTGATGTGCACTGGTGTAAAGGCATAGGAGAAATGTCATTATCCAGAACATCCCATCATCAGGTTAAGGTAGACAGACATTGCTTTGAGTGGGTCATTGTGACCACTAAGAATTGAGGCTGCAGAAACCTGACCGACTCCAGGAAGCCCTCTCCCACCCTCTGCAGTGCCGAGAGAGTCAATACTAGTTTTAATTTTATTCATGGTGCTTGTACTTGCTCTGTGCTGCAGCTCCTCAGTGAATACTAATGCAACTCCAGATTGTTTTAAGTGAAGATCTGAGCAAGACACCTCCTTTCATCTTGTCAAGAGCTGTCATTTCCAACAGAGGGGTTTGGAGTTTCCTTTCTTAACAGATTCAATGCAAACTCCTCCCTCCAAAGAGCTGTGCATGCGTTGCCGACACTGGGCATCTGCAAAGCAGCTTCATGGAAAATGAAATCACCCTTGGCCACCTGCCCCCATCATGGCCACTGTGGATAGAGAATTCTCCTGTTGGAGGATGGAAGGAATGAAGGAGGCAAGCAGGAGGTGGCTCAGAGGACATCTCTTAGAAGGTGCTGAGAGCTGGGACTCTCCCTTGCAAGGTTGTTTTGATCATTTGAAATGTCGTTTCCATTATTTTCATAACCATGAGGCCTTTAAGGTTTAGGAGAATGGCTTCATGGCCATTTGAACTACTTCCTTAATTCCCATTGTTCCTTGTTCCAGTCCATTTTGCATACAGCTCTTGTGATTAAAAACGTTATTCATAGCTTTAACCTACTCAGAACTCCTTAAAGGTTACAGTGTCTCTCTTATTTCTTCCCTGGCTGACCCTCTGCCTCTCCTCTTTGGCTTCTATCATCTTAATCTCTCCCATCCACCCTTTCAGCCATCTTCCTACCTTGCCAAGCTGCCTAGGGTAAAACCTTAAGTCCTTCTAGACTGACACAAAGTTAATGGATTTGCTTTTCTACCAATGAATACAGGCTGGTCAGATTTCAGTCCAGAAGCCTCACACTATCATCCAGCTGCTTCCTTTCTGCCCACCTCCCACCACCCTTAGTCTTGTGTCCTCAAAACCCACATGACCTGGAGAGACATGGTCTGAAACATACAGAGGCTTTTTTGACTGCCATGTTGTGTCTGGTTCAGAAACAGAACACATGTGAGAATTAAGCTTTCAGATTTCATTGCTATCTTGCAATAACTACTTAACCCAAGTCCTATTGCCCTATTGATAAAGTCAGGATAATCTTGGCACCTACTTCATAAACTTGCCAGGACTAAGAAGATGGGTGTGAACCAGCCCCACGGCACACAGTTCAAGGTCTGAGAGATGGAAGAAAGTATCCCACTGCTTCTCAATTGGTGTTAATCTGACAATAAATGAATTAGGCAAGGTTTAATATTAGCATAGCTAAGGATCTGTTTTGGTTTGACAGTCCTCTTTCTTCCTCAGACATACTACTTCAAGCAAACAATATTAACAATGATGATGATGGTGAGCTGTAGAATCTACAAACAGTTTTCTTTTCTGACCACAACACAGCAAGTACTAATGTTGGTGGAATGGCCCATTGGCCTGCTGGCATGATGCATCTGGTAGACACACTCCTTTGCCTCCTCTCTTGCCTTACTCTTGGGGGTGATGCTGTAAGGGGAGAGTAACATCTGCCCATGTTCTCTCCCTCTAGTTAGCCAGCTGCCCCTGTAGCTGAGCAATGATATGCTGCAATGGACCACAACATTATGTCTCCCAGGGGTCTCTGGCATAGGAAGGCCAGGGCTGAGTAGACTGTGAATGCTCAAGGGCACTGCTGGGTGGCCGCTAGCCAGAGTGGCCCATCTGTGAGGATGGCCAGAAGGCAGGACATAGGAAGATGATTTCTTTGTTAAAAAACAAAACAAAACAAAAACTCAGTGTGTAGACTGATGGTATGGGTGTCAGTGAATGGGATCTTACTTTGATAGTGGTTGTATTGTTCTATGTTGTGAGAAGACGGCTCTGTGTTCTCTCAAAGATCTGATCTTAAGGGTTGGGGAGATTGTTCAATCAATACAGCTTGTCTTGTAAATATGAAGATCTGAGTTCGATCCCCAAAACCCACACAAGGAAGCTGGGCATGGTGGTGCACACTTGCAATCTCATCACTGAAGAAGCTAAGATAGGTGGATCCCTGGGGCTCACTGGCAAACCAGTCCAATCAGAGATCACCAAAGTTCAGTGATAAACCTCACTTCAGAAAACAAGGTGGACAGACAACATCTAAAGACCTACATCCTCAGGTGTCTTATGGCTTCTACATGTAGCCCCACACTTGTGTAGGGGCATGCACTACACACACACACACACACACACTCTCTCTCTCTCTCTCTCTCTCTCTCTCTCTCTCTCTCTCTTCTCTTTCATAAACATTGCACTGTTATATTTCTATTCAGATATAAACAATCATTTGCTCTCTTGTCACCTGCCGCCTCCTCTCTTCCTCCAAAGCCTTCTGGTTGAGAGGTTACTGCTGCCCATAGTTGGGTGCACAGTCATTCATGTCTACATGGATGTGTAAGCATGTCTGACTTTTGTGAGCTTTGTGCCTTATTCACTTTTTACTTTCATCAGTTTTATATTTGTATACTTTAGAGAACCAGCCATTCTTTTAGGCTTACTATGAAGTGAAGCCCTCCTCCACCCATACACCCCAACTCTCTCCATTCAGAAACAACCACTCTCAAATCTCTTAGCTGATTCTTTTGGCAGTTTCATATCTCCAAATACATTTCTTTATTATTACATTTCAGGTATAAGTCACCTTGCCCTCATTTCTTGTCTCTCTTGTAACATGTTTTTTCCATGTTCCCCAGGCTAGCATTGAACTGGGATCAAATGATCCTCTTGCCTCAGTTTCCCGAGTATCTCATATCACAAGTACCTACCACCTTGCCCAGCATCACATTGCTAGACTACCCTCCCCCATGCCACCACACAGAAAATGAGAATTTGGCTGTTTGCACACCTACACAGATGCTTTGTTTGCACAATGTTTGCAATTCTGCTCTTTCTATCATAACATGAAGTTAATAGTTACTGTAATTGTTTATTTTTCCTGGTACTATCAATAAATCAACCACAAATTCATTCTCAACTACAGGCAGATTTTTTTTTTTCAATTTGTTCCAACATATTAGCTATTTAGTCTGTATCTGTTATGGACCAACTGTTTGTTTCCACCCTTGAAGTGGGTATACTCAAATCCTAAACCCTGGGAGAATGTGCAAGGAAGAGGAAGCTTTGGGATGTGATTAGAGTATAAAGACAGAACCCTCAGGAATTTCACAGATGCATAAATGTATTTGATCATACTCTCTCCTCATGCCCCATTTCTTTCTGGACCTCTTACCCTCACATTGCCTCTTCCTCCTCCTCCATAATCCCCAAATCTGATGAGTACTGTGTGTATGCCCATGGGAGCAGCACTATCCAGGAAGCACGCGCAATCTGCCAGAGGTCACATGCTTGAAAAAAACTGACTCCCTCCTCCAGCAGCTATGAACTGCCACAAACTCCTTAGTTAGGAGTGGTGCCTTGTGTGACCCTACCTCATCCATGTCAGAATGCTTGTCTGTCTTGATCTGGTGCCTTTATTCTACTCCAGAGGCTTCTCTTGCCCATTTCTGTCACATGGAATATACAGTAAAAACTGAGCAGCCTGTAGTCTGAAAGAGGCCCGTCACCAGAACCCAGCCATGCCTATCCTGTGAGCTCAGGCTTCCAGCTGCTAAAACTGAGAATGAAAATTCTGTTGGTCAGAGTCCTGCCACTCACTCCAGGATACTTCTGTTATTGTCTAAATGAACTAAAATAGGTTTATCAGTTCAATGAGCTTGGAGATGGCACTGGGGGCTGAGGAGATCTCTCAACTAGCCTTGTAAACACAAAGATCTGAATTTGTAAGCCCATTAAAAAAAAAATCAGGAACAACAGTGCTGATTTCTAATTCCAGATGGATCCCTAGAGCTCATTGGCTAGCTAGTCTAGCTTAATCAGTATGTTCCAAGCCAAACGGAAGGTTCCATCTCAATAAACAAGGTGAACAACACTTGGGGAATGCTATCAAAAGTTAACTTCTGTTCTCCACATGTCCATCCTGCACCATCCCTGTTACAAGTAGGTTTATCCCCCGCCACCAGTCTAGTCCCGCCGCCATGCCAGCCCCCAATAACACATACAGACTATGTATTTGATATAAAGCTGTTGGCCAGTTAATAGTTTCTTACTGGCTAGCTCTGTCTTAATGATTAACCCATTTCTACTTATCTAAGTATTTCCACGTGGTCATCTTATCGGAGAGTGGTGGGCCACATCTGCTCTCTCCAGGCTCTCCATGCTGACTCCTAACTATTTCCTCTTCCCCCCTTGTCTCCTAGCCCCACCTATCTTGCTTTCCCATTGGCCACAGTGCTTTATTCATTAACCAGTATGAGAAACATATTTACAGAATAACATCTCCCATTACATCCCCTCTCACAAGTTCCTTTTTTTAACATGCTCCTGCCTGGACTGGTGGGTCTCTTGATCTGTGCACTGAGTTTATCCCCTACCAACCTTCCTAGTCCTTGACTTCATTTTGGTCAAGCCACAAATGATTTGGGAGGACTACAGCTGAAAATAAACACGTTACTTTGATTGACTTGGGCTTTTCTTTCCCTGTCACCCTGCACATGCCCTTTGCTTCTCTTACACCCAATCCCATGCAGCCCCAGGCTGTGGGAAGCCTCTGTCTCCATGTTATTTGGTTGGTTTAATGTCCCGAGAGTGTACATACTCCAGCTGTTTTTAAAGAAGGTCCATAAAGGAATACAGAACACTCGATGCTTCTTGCCCAGGACCTGGGTCTGAGTCCCAACACTCTTGGCAGTTAACAGCCATCAGTAGCTTCAGTTCCAAGGGATCCAGAAACTTCTTCTGTCTTCTATAGGTACCAGGATTCATGCTGTGTACATATATACACACACAAGCAAACAAGACATTCATGAATATAAAGCAAAATAAACAAAACTTTTTTTTAAAAGAAAAAAGATATATAGAATGAAGGCATTCATTAATTCATTAAAGCTCATTGAACACATATTAGGAATCCTAGGAAGAAAGTATGCTGGACATGTTCTGGGTGTTTGGAAGATATGTCAGACAAATATCTCTGCCTTTGAGGATCTTCTTGTCCAGCAGAGAAAGTCTGATAATAAAAATAAATGCAATTAATGAGAAAGTTATGTGGCATATTAGATAAGGAATACCTCATACGGAAAACAAATTGATAAGGAAAAAGAATGAGATAGGATTGTCCCTAACTATGGGGCGTTGGAGCAAGAGTTCAGATAAAATCCATTTACTTTACAATACCATTGACTTGCGTTGTGTCTAGACCTCCCTCTGTACAAATTCAGAGCATTATGGATCATTTCATATTGCAAAAAAGTTCTTCAGCCTCAATTTGCAACTGCTGTGAATATTCATCTTTTGAATCTGTGTGGACCTTGCAACCAAAAATTGGAATTCAAAGAGAAGCAAAGAAATGAATGCACAGTACACTAAGAGACGTTACTGTCTTCTGCAGAAATCTACTGCATTCACGCTATGGGAGAGAAAGGATTTGACAAGTTAATTAATTTGCCTCAAGTGTTTCGGCCGCTCAAATCCTGCCCACACTCTCAAACAGCGTCCCTTCTTGAAGTTGGCAGGGACTCAGCCCAGAGACCTTCCAGGCATTCAGACACATTTGCCTTATATTTCAAGGACATGGGAAGGGAAACAGAGCAATGTATCCTCCTGGGACAGAATGGTATCATTGCTGAGAGAGGACATTTATGGAGACAGGGGTAGCCAGCTCATAAGGGACAAACCCATTCAGACATTTCTCCATAGATTGTGATTGTGATACATTGGCTTATAGGAAACCCAAGACCCCAGTTAGAGATCCTCCTGCTTGGATCTTAGCAGGAAATCAGGAATGCTAGGATGGGTCAGGGAAGGTGATGAGAGAAAAGACAAGGCAGATAGATAGCAGGTAGTCATAATTTTGGGGTGTGGGAATGTTTTATATAAATGTAATGACTAGTACAAAGTCCCAACGTATGTTCATGCCTCTGCTGTAAACTGGTGATAGATTGATGAATGCCTGGACTTAGCAAGGTGAAGGTCACAGATATTCTTGAGCAGAACAATTTTAGAAGATCAGGATTCTTACAGGAATATTCAGGATTAATTAAGTGAGGGAAAGCAAAGGAAGCTAACCCAACTGGTGAGATCTTTATAACTATAAGGAGAAAGATGGGATGGTCACCACAGAGGCCAAGCTTGCTTGCGTATGTGTGTATGTATGTATGTGTGTATGTGTGTATGTGTGTATGTATGTATGTGTGTATGTATGTATTTATTTATTTAAGTTGACAGAGATTATTTAAGCAAAGGGGGATCAAATGTTAGAAAATCATACTTCAGATTCTGAAAACTTTTCTTAACTAATCATTTTTTTCCTTAATGATTACTTCATCTTCATGTTTCTGTTCTCTCCTTGTGAAACTCTGGTTTAATTAGAAATTTTTATTACTTTTCTAATCTTCTTATGCTTTTCTCTGACATTTTCTATTTGCCTTTGTGCTCTGATTCCCCACCTCCCAGCATTATTTTTTCTTCTACAGAGGCTTAACCTTTTTCCTTTGGTTCCTTTCTTGTGACATTCTGTTCTTGTTTCCCGGGTACAGTGTAGCTAGCCACTATTTCTCTGAGGATTTTAATAGCAGCTTCAAATGGATGTTTGTTCTTTTGAAGTGCTGTGGTCTCCTCAGTTTCTTTCCTTGCTGTTTATTTGTTTCTTTGTTTGTTTTTGTTCGTTTTTTAATGCCTGTCACAGTAAATCTTTCCTTAAATAGACAGTGATCTTTGGTTGTCTGTTTACATCTGAGAGGGGGTACTTAAGACTTAAGTACTAGGGTATTGCGGTTTAATAAGGGTCAGGATAAACAAATAGGCCGAAAGATGTTTATTCAGGGAGAAACAACTCACAACACAGACAGATGAACACAGAAGTTGGAACCGGATGCTGCTCTCTCTGCATCCTGCCAGAGAGCATTCCGCCTCCTTTCCAGACCTAGTTTCACAGGTCGCTTCCACCCCTGGCTCCACCCCTCAATGGGTGTGGTCAGTGCCACAGAAGTAGACAAAGTGAATATCCCACTACGCTAGGGCTCCTCTGGTGTTAGTGCTATCTGTCTGGGCTGTTGCAGTGGGTCTCCATGATACATTTTTTGAGTCTTCTTTCCTCTTTGGTAAATGAGTGCCTGGCTGGCAGCTTCCTGGGAACCAAAACGGGTAGGGGTCGGAATCAGAGGTCAGCTCTCCACAGCCTGATATAAATTTTTATTTAATCTTTCGGGTTTTGCTGTGATGGCCTTACCTTCAGTATGTCTTTTCTATTCTTTCCGTAGAATAATTTTCCAGTTTATAGGGAAGGGTCGGATTTATGGCTGCTCGAGTACAAAAGAGATTCTGCTTTTTGAAGACGAACTCCCAGCCGACCCCTCCTCCTTTAACCGTCTTCTTTTTCCTCTTCAAAACATTGCTTGTGCTGCGGTTCTCAGCAAGCCCCCGAGGATTCGAAGTGTAAACGGAGTTGTTTCTTGGCTTTCCCCAGTGGCTGTTTATGAGTTAGAGCTTTGCCAGCTGTACAGTCAGGTGCTATTGGTCCCTCTGCTTTCTTGCTTTTAGTGTTTTTATCAGTGTTCTCTCCACTTCTTAGGGGTCAGAGTCATTCCTGGGCTGGGGTGACATCTCAGGGGCTAAAGCACCTGCCACACACGCACAATGACTGGAGTTCAGGTCCCCAGCACTCATATAAAAGCAGGAACAGTGTGGCAGCCCACCTGTAATTCCAGTGACCCGGGCATGGAAACGGGATTTCCCCAGAGCAAGTTGGTTAGCTGCATTGGCTGATTTGACAAGCTCAGGGTTCATCAAGACATCCTGCCTTAGTCAATACAGTGGAAAATGATTAAGGAAAACTCCTGATGCCAAGTTTGGGCCTCCAAAATGTACACTTGTGTATACACATATCCCTACACACACAAACACACACACACATACACACACACACACACACAGAGAGAGGGGGAGAGGGAGGAAAGGAGGGAGAGAGAGAAAAAGAGAGAGAGAGAGAGAGAGAGAGAGAGAGAGAGAGAGAGAGAGAGAGAGAGAGAGAGAGAGAGAGAGAGAGAGGTGTGTGCTCTTACTACAGAGAGAGAGATAAAGAGTATTTTAGGGTAAGGATAACTGATAACCAAATATAGTATCTGAATCTTGATTGGATTTGGGACTGGGCTGGAAGTAAGTAGCTTTAAAGAGAATGTTTGGATCAATTAGAAATTTAGCAGTAGAGCAGTAAGTTAAGCAGTATAGCTATATTAATTCTAAACCTTTTGGGCATCATTGTGGTGTTGTTATATAACAGTCTTATTCTTAGAAGAAAAATGATGAAAAGTTGGGGCTGAATCTGCAACTTGCTAGTCATTAAGAAATAGGTGAAAAACACTGAGTTCATCAGAGCAAGAGAGATAGCCAATCAAATGCATACTCTCTGGTAAATCTGATTTTAGTTTGGGTTGTAATTTTTTTTTATAAATATCTTTTTTTTCTTTTTTTTTCAAAATAAAGACACCAAGAGAATACAAAAATCAAAAGCTGTTTGGACACTGGCAAATGAGTAAGTATCAGACTATAAATATATTTTGACACGGCTCATATGGATAGCCGTGCAAATTACTCCTATTATAAACAACAAAAAATCTCATGCTTATGGCAATGAGTGCCATAACAAAATGATGTTAAAAATTTATTCTTGAGCATTAAGAATATGTGCAGAATTTTAGTTAGGTGCGGTGGTACATGCCTTTAGTCCCAGTACTCTCCTGGCTAGTGGCT
Organism: Cricetiscus sungorus; assembly: GCA_030556225.1. NCBI lineage: Eukaryota > Metazoa > Chordata > Mammalia > Rodentia > Cricetidae > Cricetiscus > Cricetiscus sungorus. The sequence continues at coordinate 30,499,637 of JANBXA010000740.1, read as the reverse complement.
ATCCATGAGTCTGAGATCAGCCTGGTTTATAGAACAGGTTTCAGCCACAGCAAATAGTGAGACTTTGTTTCCAAAACATGCACACATTTATCAAGAAAATATTATTTCTTCATAGTTCCGAGATTTTCATATCCCTGATTTCATTTGTTAAAAAGGTTTATTACTTGTGGTATCTTATTTAGGATGGAGGATTTGCCATAGATGTTAGCTTTGTCCTCTCACAGATTCCAGTTTTGTTTTAGTTTTTGAAAAAAAAGGATATTTGGAGAATTGGAGAATGATTCTCTCTCTCTCTCTCTCTCTCTCTCTCTCTCTCTCTCTCTCTCTCTCTCTCCCCCTCTCTCCCCCTCTCTGTGTGTGTGTGAAAAGAGAGATAGATAGATAGAGAGAGAGAGAGAGAGAGAGAGAGAGAGAGAGAGAGAGAGAGAGAGAGAGAATGTGTGTGTTACAACAATGGTATCTTGAAGAATCAAGGACACCTTTTCACAGGGTCTCATGATCCAGATTTGTATCATTATTTCTTTTCGTTAGTCTCGCTCTGTCTGTCTGTCTGTCTGTGTGTCTGTCTGTCTGTCTGTCCATCCGTCCGTCTGTCTGTGTTTGTCAAGAAGGGAGGAGATGATGCTCGGGCCTCTCACAAGTCACACCAGGAGTCCTGTGACAGCTTGTTGTTCCGTCAGTGGTGAAGCCAAACTTGATGACTAAGATGCAGAGATATCTTTTAAAGGTAGCTTGTCTTTTTCACTCCAGAAATGAACTGGAGGTGAGAGAGAGGTGACACTTTGAAGTCCTGTGGATATCCTGTGCTGCAGCAATCTTCAACCCAATGATTTTAGCATCCATTGGTGATCCTTGCCCAAAGCAATTATCATATCCTAATTCTATCATTTTTTTCTGTCCTTATTAGATGGCTTTCTCTAGTGATGAAGAATTTTCCCCTCTCAGTAACCCCTCCTTCCCTCCCTCTGAGCATCACTGTGATTTTATGGATTTTTTGTTCAATATTATAGCTCATTACCTTCAGCAGTAATTTTGATGCTCAAATTGTCCAACGTTTTTCTAATTAGAGCCCTTTCAAACCGACTCCTTTGTCTTTTGGATCCATCCCCTTTCTGTCTCTGAGTCTCCTTTTCTTTCTAGCAAAGAAAATATTCTAAGGTTACTTTGTACTTTCTCGGCCTCAGATCTGAAATCAGCCATTTCTTTAGGGAGTCCTGGCTTTCTTTCAGTGAGGGCTGGTAATTAGAAATCGTGTATTGGCCATTGGAGTTTGACTATATGTCACCTTTTGTGCAAGGGAAAGAAATCATGCTTCATATGTAGACGTGTGCCTGCCTATTTTGCTAAAAGAAACCAGATGAGGATAAGTGAGAAATAAATGCAAATAGTTCTCTGTTGGTTGAAACTGTGGATGGAAAGGAGGGATAACAACAGAAACAAAGTTTCTATGTGACACCATTTAACATGTTTGTATGTTAGTGTCTGTTTTCCTCAATGAGAAACCTGTTCCCCAAAGCCCACCCCCTTCTATCTACTCATTTACCTATTTCCTAAACTCGTCCATTTCAGTTTTATGCCAGCTAATGATATGAAAGTGTGAAGTTTCTTTGCTCTATTTGTAAGACTCTTCACACACGTCTCACTCTGTATGATGCTGGATGCTGTGTTCAGAGGCCACTTCAAAGCATCTCTCTGTGTGGGTGCTCACGTTGCCCATTTGCTACATGTTGAGTTCATTTTTTTTTCCTTGTGCTCAGCTTTAGCATTTTGCCTTTTCATTTTCTGACTGCAATGTAAGTTTTGAATGAGTGAAAGGGAGACATGGCTCAGTAGTCAAAGCCATACACGAGCTAGAGGAATTCCACTCCCCACCCTCCCCATTCCTCCCACTCACTTGCACCCACTACAGATGAGGACTTCTCTTGTTTCTCCTTTATCCTTCCACATTATTTGTTTCTGCAAAACCACGCCATTTTTATTACACAAAAATGGCATCCTACCACCCCCACACAATATGAGAGTAGAGGGTAATAATATTGGGGACTGAGAGACTTAAGTGACCCATGAGGGTAGAAAGATGTGGGAGAAGATGGTGGCAGGGAGCATGGTTAACTAAAAATGAGGGTGTATGGAAGTCCTTATGGAAGCCCATGACTGTAAGCCAATTAAAAAAAATACAGGAATTTGAACAGAAGTCCCTTGAATGGATGGATGGATATGCTGTCCCACAAGCTACAGCTTACCAAATGAAAATCCCAAGGCTAGAGGCCCTCAAAACAATAGTGACCATGGCCTTTGCTCTTGGTTATCCTCCAGAACTAGATGGTTAAGACCCTATTGCTTCACACACCCTTTGGTTGTAGGGTATATAGAAATTACACTGGAACTGACCTGTGATATTTTCCCCACTGGCTAGCTTTTGTAGTGCCAGAAGATACTATGCAGGCCATCAGGAGGAAAATGTCACCACCGGTTCCACTCATCAGTGAACCATGCATGCTACAATATGGACTTGGCAGACAAGATATGCTTCATTGGTGGAATGGTAACACAAGGGTTATGGGATGACCAACCACTCTCTCATTAGATTTGAGGCCAGCTCCACAGGAGGGAATTCATTACTGATGCTGTAAGCTGCCCCAAAACTCCTGTCTAGGGAAGTCATAAGACCTAGGAAGGAACCTATTCTGTTGTTTTGCAAGTAAATAGACACGATATCAAACCGCCTTCTCTTTGTGTTTATAGCCATAGATTAGTGTCTCTCAACCTTGGTCAGAGAATCTTCTTTCTGTAGTGATAGTGAACATACAGACACATAACTGGTTAAAATGCTGAGAACTGGTGACTGTTAAGGACATCTGCATTGCCACTGGCATTCTGTTACTGCAGGGGCTCATGTGGCTCACCTCTAGCTGAGTACCTATTGGTAGTTAACAGCTACTGGGGGATGAAAAACCATTTTTCTTCAGGGGCGTAGCCATAAATAAGTTGCCCATGATACAGTAAACAGCCCTACACCCATGAGCAGCCCCGATTAAACCTCAAGGTTGTAAAATCAATTAAAGTTGGGGAAAGAGAAGGATTCCAGAGGGACTGGGAGGAGGATAAGAGAGGGGAATGGTGATAGTTTGAACCCAGCATGACAGGCAGAGAGAGACAGGTGGATCCCTGAATGCTCAAGACCAGTCTGAATTACTTAGGACAGCCAGGGTACATAGAGAGAACCTGTCTCAAAACAAACAAACAAACAAACAAAAAAAAACAAAAGAAGGGGGACGGAGGTGAATAAGGATCAAAATGTTACATTTGTGTACCAAATTGTCAATAAATAAATAAAAATTTTTATTAAAGAAAATAAAATCTCTGTCCACAATCAAAATGATTCTACCACATATACAATGTAATTCTAGTTTGAAAGAAGAAATCACCTTTGAATTCATGCATCGGAGGATCATATGCTCTGATTTTTCCCCTATCCCTTTGTGTTTCTGAAAGAGGGGTAAATAGTCATTTTGAATATGGCCAGAGTTTTCTCTTCCCCTTAATAAGGAAATTTCTCAGGAATATTTTGCCACTATCTAAATTGGGAGTGGGGCATTTAACTCAACCCTTTATTAGCCCCATGGTCTCACTCAAAGCTGTATGTGGGGCAGCTAAAAGGAATTTGGGGTGATCACACCCAGCTCCCTCACCCTAGGATCCAGGCTCAATAAGAGATTGAAATTAAAAGATGGCAGATGAGTTCAGACTCCTGCACATGTCATTATCATATAGCCATGGCTTTTGTGGTACAACATGGCTTTTGTGGTACAGCAAGATAAAGAGCTGCCTAGGAAGTTGTCTCATGTGACAATGTCCAATACTGCAGGCACTAAGATCGACAATCAATAAGTAGGATCTTGTGAGGCTGAAAGCTTTTGTAAGGCAAAGGACATCATCAATAGGACAGAGTGGCAGCTTATAGAATTGGAAAAAAGTCTTTACCAATCCCACATCCAACAGAGGGCTATAGAGAGCTAATGTCCAAAACTGTAAAAAGAACTCAAGAAACTAGACATCAACAAACCGAATAATCCAATTAAAAAATGGGGTACAGATCTAAATAGAGAAATCTCAAATGGCTGAAAAGCACTTTAAAATTGTTCAATTTCCTTAGCCATCTGGGATGACATACAAATCAAAACGACTCTGAAATTCCATCTTACACCTGTCCAAATGGCTAAGATAAAAACATAAGTGACAGCTCATGAAGGCAAGAATGTGGAGTAAGGGGAACACTCCTTCATTGCTGGTAAGAGCGCAAACTTGTACAGCTACTTTGGAAATCAATATGGCAGTTCCTCAGAAATTTGGGAATTGATCTACCTCAAGACCCAGCTCTACCACAAGGACATTTGCTCAACGATGTTCATACCAGCTCCATTCATAATAGCCACAAGTAAAACAACATAGATGTTCCTCAACTGAAGAATAGATAAAGAAAATAGGGTACATTTATACAATGTAGTATTACTCAGCTGTCAAAAATGATGACATCATGAAATCTGCAGGTAAATAGATGGAACTAGGAAAAAAAATCATCCTGAGTGAGATAACCCAGATCCAGAAAGACAAACATGGTATGTACTTACTTATAAGTGGATATTAGCTATTAAGTAATGGATAATCATACTACAGTCCACAGACCCAGAGAGGCTAAGCAACACGTGGAGGCTCAAGTGGGGATGTTTGGATCTCCCTGGGAAGGGGAAATAGAATGGATTTTGTGGGTGAACTGTGGACATGTGGGCATAGAACAGGAGGGGTCAGCTGGGGGTGGGGAGGATGAAGGGAGAGAGTACTTGCAGTGATGACTGGAATCAGGGATGGGTGGGGGAGCATTTGGGGAGTTATGTGGAAACCCAGTGCAATGGAAACTCCCTGGAATCTACCAGAGTGGCCCTAACAAAGACTCCAGTAACAGGGATATGGAGCCTGAACTGGTCATCTTCCATAACCAGGCTAGGCTTCCAACTGCAGGACTGGTACACCAACCCTGGCACAAAATCTTAGACCTGTCCTGCCTGCAAGATGTGCTGGGGTAGTGGTGGTGCAGCACTTGTTAGCCAATCAATGACTGGCCCAACTTGAGGCCCATGCCAGGTTCAGGAACCCATGCCTGATGCTGCCTGAATGGCCAGGAGCCAGAGGCTGGGCAGCCTAGAGACCCAAAATAGAACCAAACATGACTGGAAAAAATTCAGTGAAATGATTATTAATAATATTCTACTGTACTCATAGATCAGTGCCCAGCCCAGTTGTCATCAGAGAGGTTTTACACAGTAACTGATGAAAACAGATACAGAGATCCACAGCCAAACACTAAGCAGAGCCAGGGGAACCCTGAAAAAGAGGGGAAGGAAGTGTTGTCGGAGCCAGAGGGGTTGAGAACACTGTGAGAGCAAGGCCCACAGAATCAATTAAGATGTGCTCATAGAGAACCACAGAGACTGAAGGGACAGTCACAATCTCTTTATTGGTCAGAGCTAGGTCCTCTGCATATAAGTTATGGTTCTACAGCTGGTTGTTCTCATGGGACTCCCCAACAATGGTAGTGTGGGGGCTCTGACTCTTTTGCCCGCTCTTGTTACCCTTTTCCTCCTACTTGGTTGCCTCATCAGCCTTGATAAAACGGTGTGTTCCTAGTCTTATTGTAACTTGTTATGCAACAATCAGTTGATATCCCTGGAAGGCCTGATCTTTTTTAAAAAAGGGAAACAGAGGAGGAGTGGATCTGTGGACAGGGGTGGAGGGAGGGGACACTGTGGCTCAGTTGTAATGTATGAGAGAATTAAAGGGGAAAAAAAAGATAAATAGATGAAGGCTTGAGACCTTGTTTGAGTGGCTCCGAGAAATTTCAAAGACAACAGAAAGCCAAAGGCAAGAAGCCAGGAGAAGCTGGATCCTCCGACAAACTACAAGCAGTTAGTCATCGCCTAGATTTTTCTTCCAGTTGCCCTTTACTCACTAGCTGGTGTCATAGCTTCTGCCCCAATTCACTGTGAGACCCTGCATTAGTCTGTTCTCTCCAGTTTTCAGGATTGTGTTTTGCCCTGACATTGATTTTCTTGATAGACCTAAGATGAATTGGTTTTGAGAGGTTTTTTGTGTTTGTTTGTTTTGGTTTGGTTTTTTGTTTTTCCCTCTTGTTTTCTTGTGAGAGTGAGACCCAAGACCCATGATCTCCACATGTCAGACCAGAGGTCAAGAGGTCATTTGCATTCTGAAGGTGAATCTTAAGGATGAGACCCTAAGTCTCAGGGTTGTAGTGCCAGGGTTAATTTGTGTTATTCTTCAACATAGCTTAATCCCTCTGTTGGGTTGTACTATTTTGCACTCTTACAAGCAATGTGTGAGAATGCTGTTCTAACAGAATGTTGTCAAGCTTTTGAATTCCTGGCAGTCTGGTGGCGAGAACGGGTGTCTTAATTTAGCTTTATTTTGCATTCCTCTTATTATGAGTGAAATCAGGCATTTTCTCATTTAAAAGGCATTTGTGTAAATTTTCCTGTTGACTTTGTTTATACTTTTTGTTCCATTCTCCACCTCTAAAAAATAGGATTTTCTTCACAACTAAAGATTCTTTTATATACGTGGATTGTCCCTTTATATGTGAAATAGCTTGCATTTTTCTAGTTTGTTATTTGTTTACTAATTTTTCTTTTTGTTATGGGTATGCAAAAATTTCTTGTGCATATCTTTAATTTAGCTGGATTCTGAGTCATAGCTGGAGATACTTTGTACTTGCACATTTTGAAGGAATTCTCCCTTGTTTTCTTTCAGTGCACTGGTAGCTTAAATTTAGATCTTTGATACATTCAGTGTTGCACTGATTATTGTTTGTGGGATGGAGTATATTTGTGTGTGTGTAAATATAGATATGGATATGGATGCATATATTCATTTACAAATGATTAGTTTCCCATTGTCATTTAATTTTTAAGAATCTTTATTTTTTACTCAAGTCATTTGAGATACAATTTTTCTATGTATTAATTATTCAAATGCATTTGGGCCTATGCTTTTATTTTCTATGCCTTTTTCATGCATTCTGTATTTAATAGTATTTAGTTGTGCTTCTATGATATGTTTCATTTTCTGATATGTCTGGTCTGCCCTCATTTCTCTTTTCATTCAGGCCTTTTCTTTTGCCCATAGTTTATTCTTAAGTTTATATATTTGGGAGACACTTTTCTAATTCAAGAAAACAAAACTAAGATATTTCAGGCAGATCTGGGAGTGTATACCCCTTACTAGGTACAGTCAGGAAGACATGAGTTCAAGGACAGCCTTGGCTATCTAAGCCTACCATACCATAGGAGGCCTTGTCTAATAAACACAAAGCCAGTAACTGTGAATTTCTGGCTTTTAAACTTGTAGTTATAATCTCTCATCCTCGACAGCCCATCCATGTCCCTTTAGCACTCAAGGGCAGAGAACCATCAACACTGCTAAGGTCCTCCTCACTCTCCCATGATTTCTATCTAAGAAACTGAAATGGCTCCAGACAGTGCATCAGTGACACCCCTGTTTAGTTTGTACATTGTTGTCTTCAACCCCTCTATATCTTCCACTTAATTTTTGAATGTATTTGAAACAATTATGTCAAAGTCTTTGTCTAATAAATCTATCATTTCCAGGGACAAGTTCCACTGATTTATGTTTTCCTCTCAATGGACCTATTTCCTGTTTGCTTCTTGCTTTGGTTTTTTGTTCTGTTTTTGTTTTTGAACTCTGAATAGTTGCATCTAATAATATGGTAATGCTGAAAATGAGATTCTTCTCTCCCATAGGGTTTTCAGTTTTTAAAAAGTTAGCTTATTTTGTAGTTTTGATTGTTGTAATTTCTCTCTGTACGAAGGATCAGCTGAAGATGTAAGCATACTGTCATGTCTGGTATTTGTGAAATCTTATTTTTCCCTGGGCAAGCATAATGACGTGTGTGTGTGTGTGTGTGTGTGTGTGTGTGTGTGTGTGTGTGTGTGTGTATGTGTGTTACTCAGGATTGAACCAGGCGCAGCACATGCTCTGCCACCTAGTTACACTCTTAGCTAACAGTGACTTTAATTTTTTTGTATGTATAGTGTATTATTTTTTAAAGCTTATCGTGTCTCCCAATTAAAAAAAAAATGCCAGGGCAACCAGCCTGTCAACCTTTCTAGAAGTCTCTTCACATAGAGTGAGGACAGTCTGAAGCAAAGTCACAGCTGCTTTGCACCCCTGTATTCAGAAGCAGTGAAACCTCAGGTCCCTGTATTGTGAGGGGTCCTTGTTGCCTAACAGGACAGCCATAAGCTCTGCTTCAGTTTCTCTAGGGACACGTGTCTGGCTTCTTGACATGGCTATGCAAGTGGAGTATAGGTAGCTGCTGTGGTACTGAATGCTAAAAGTGGCTGAAATTAACCTAATTCATCATCCAACTCCTCTCATGTCAGTTATGAACTTATAATGGGCCTCACAATTCCAAAACAGTTGAAACAGGCCGATTCCACCAGTGCCATCCGGACTAGGAGACAGATTCCTGGGCAGCCCATCCACTCTCTTCCTCTGCTTCATGCTTCATTGATTCGATTAGGAAGTGGTTTTTCTATTACATTGATTTCTTTTCTACGCAGCAGTGGTTTCATTTATTTATTACTTCTACCACTTTCTATTTTACATCTCAATAATTCCTGGTTTTATCATTTTTCATTCTTTATGAATTCTTCTTATTAATGTATTGTTCTTTTTGCCGTTTGCTTTGGGAATTTCATGTATTTTATCTATAAATTTTAAAAGTTTTAACTGAAGAATTACATGTATTATATATATGTATACACACACACACACACACACACACACACACACACACACACAACCCATTTCTATTAATCTAAGTATTTCCACATGGCCTTATCTTACTGGAGAGAGGATCAGGACTTCTGTTCTCTTGGTCCTACATATTTTTTCTTATTTTACATATGGATCCCAGTTCCCTCTCCCTCCCTTATTCCCTCCTTCCCTCTCTTTCTCCCAGGCTCCCCGACCATCCTCCCATCCCATTCCACCCCACTCCACAGGGAAGGTGGTGCCTTCCAGGAGGGGTCAACAAAATCTGTCAAGTCATTTGGAGTAGGGACTAGGCCCTCCCTTCTGCCTCTAGGTTAAGGGAGGGAGTATCCCTCCATGGGGAATGTGCTCCTAAAGTCCTTTTGTGCACCAGGGATACATCCTGGTCCCACTGTCAGAAGTCCCTTAGACGTCCCAGGCCTTCTAACTGAGACCCATGTTCAGGCGGTCTGAGTCTGTCCAATGCTGGTTTCCCAGCTATCAGTCTGGGGGCCCATTAGCTCCCCCTTGTTCAGGTCAGCTGTCTCTGTGAGTTTCTGTAGCCTGGTTTTGTCTTCCCTCTCTGCATCTGGATTCCAGTTTGGCTCAGTGTTTAGCTGTGGGTGTCTGCTTCTGTTTCCATCAGCTATTAGATGAGGGCTCTATGATGGTGGATAGTTAGTCATCAATCTCATTATCAGGGAAGAGCCTTTGCGCTGTTGCTCAATTTGTTAGTTGGGGTCAGTCTTGTAGGTTTCTGGACATTTCTCTAGAGTCAGTTTTCTCTTGAAACCTATAATGGCTCCCTCTTTTATGGTCTCTCTTCTCCTCCTCCCCCTTCTCCTCTTCCTCCTCCTCCTTCTTCTCTTGTCTATTCCTCCCCTGACTCAATCTTCCTAGTCCCACATGCTTTCCTCTCTTCCTCTTCTCACTCATATATGGATTTTAGGCATAGAGCAAAGGATCACCAGCCTATAATTCACACTGCCAGAGAAACTAGGATACAAGGAGAAAACTAAGAGATTCATACAAGGTCCCTCACAGAAGAGGAAAGGAACAAGATCTCCTGAGCATATTGGGAGGGGGGGCAGTTGAGTGGAGAGGGAGCTAGGAGAAAGAGAAGGGGAGGAGAGGAAAGCACATTGGTTCAACATTTTGAATGTCCTCCCTACTACTTCCTGCATCTTCCTTGTCTCCTAGTCTGCCTATCTTGCTTTCCTATTGGCCAACAGTGCTTTATTCATTAACCAGTAAGAGAAACATATTTATAGAATGACATCTCCCATCATCTCCTCTTTTCTATCTAAAATAAAAAGAAGGGTTTTAACTTTAACATAGTAAAATATATAACAAAACAGTTATCAAATAAGAACCATAGTTAAATGCCATATTCTATAAGTCTTTCAAGGGTTTGAAGAATACCTATTTCTCTCAAATAAATCTCTGTATATCTAGAAATCCTAACTAACTTAACTATAAGTTTTGACTATTTTAGGTAAAACCTAACTAAAGTTTTAGCTATTATAGGTAACTACCTAAAATCTGTACTAAATTATACATTTTTAAATGATTTATATAAACACAATACCTAAACTATAGGAGATATATACATATCACAAAATTGACCTTAAATTTGTATCACTAAATAAAAATCCATTCCAAAACAAAGTATTCATATCTATACCATAACCCTCCTTTTACCTTTGAAGAGATTGGTAGTGATTATTAACCATTTGTAACAAATCCCATTTAAATGAAAACAAACATTTATAAACAATATTTGAGAATTTGGGTATTGTTCTTTTCAAATTGCTTCCTGCTGGTAGAGGACACTGTCATGAGGATCCTAAGAAGATGCAGAAATCCTGGCTATAGTGGTCTGCAAGGCTGCCTTATCCCAGCTGTTTTGAATGTTGGATCACCTGGAACAGTGTTTCAGGGGATCTTGCTTGATCAAACCATGTTAGTCTGGTAGGAATCCACAGCTTTTTATTTTCTGTGGAAACAAAAATAGAAATTCTTTTCCCCAGTAACCTGTCCTTAGACTTGAATTTTAGAGTCAACACATTTTAAAAATATATAAATTGGAATAATTTTGCAGCATTGATAATCAAGACTACTTCCTTAGTAATTGAGCAATTTAAGACAACACCAATGCATACAGTATCCAGAATCTTTTTGTGCTTTTCATCTTTATGTGGTTTTTTTATTACTCTATTTCATCTACTTTTATTTTTTTAATTTTTGAGACAGGGTTTCTCTGTGTAACTTTGGCTGCCATGGAATTCACTTCTTAACTTTGGCTATCCTGAAATTCATTCAGTACACCAGGTTTACTTTAAAATTACAGAGATCTGTTTGCCTCTGCCTCCTGAGTGCTGGAATTAAAGGTGTGTGTCACCATATCCAGCTACTCTCTCCAGCTGCTCATATACACCATTGAATTGTTAGCAGTGCTTCTTAAACAGACTCCCATAGAGAAAAATGCTGTTACTAAGAAGCCTTGTTTGTCTCTGTTCTTTTGTTTCTAAAACCCTTTCTTAAGCTTTGGTTAAGTCTTAAGTGAAAGTTCTTAGTAGCCACGTTGCAGAGCCATTTTGTTACAAACAGGTTGTCCCGCCAGTCTGGTCCCACTGCTGTGCCAGGCCCAAATAACACACAGAGATGCTGTATTAGATATAAGGTTGTTGGCCAGTTGCTAGTTTCTTAACAGCTAGCTTTGTCTTAAATATTAACCCATTTCTATTAATCGCAGTATTTCCACGTGGTCTTATCTTACCAGAGAGAGGGCAAGGACCTCTTTTCTCTTGGCCCTACATTTTGAATCTCCACCCTACTACTTCCTGCATCCTCCTTGTATCCTAGTCCTGCCTATTCTTGCTTTCTTATTGGCCAACAGTGCTTTATTCATTAACCAATAAGAGAAACATATTTACAGAACGATATCTCCCATCAAGACTGAAAGTGGAAAAGCCCTGGTAGCAACAAGCTCTTGCAGACATCAAGAGCTATTGCTACAGAAGTGCCCTACTACCCAGTGTCCCTGCAATTCTGCATTTACTATTGAAAGTTAGTTTTGCCCTACTTTTTACATAAGTGGACAGATATATACTCTGCAGTGTTTTCTCTTTTGCTGAAAATTATGTCTAGGCTCTGACTGCAGAGTCAGGCCCTTGGGACTGTGTCATACTCCACTTTTTGAATATAACTTGTCCTTTATGTTTGTATTTGTGACAATATATTAGTTACCTTTGCACAGCTGTGACCACAAGACACAAGAGAACAACTTGAAGAGGCAGATTTATTTTGCTCACATACCAGAGGGGATCACACCATGATCACTTGGCTCTGGGCACTTGGAGAAATCATCACTGTGGTGGCAGAATATGGCAGGGGAGATTATTTGCCTTTTGACTGACCAGAAGGTAAGAATACAAAAGGTCCTGAGCACCTCCAATGCCTCTTCTCCTAAAGTTTCCTCCCTCTTGCAGAATAATACCACCAGCTAGGGGCCAAGAATACATGAGCCTGTGTGTGGGACATTTCACATTCAAAGTACAACAATAAGAAAGGGCATATATTGTATCTGTCACTAGTCCCCGATGTAGAGGTCCCCAAAGCCTTGTGGTTTTCTGATGGATAATGACTCTATGAGAGTCCTTAGTCTGTAGTGATTTTTTTGAGTAGTAGAAACATCTTTTGTTCTGCAGAGGAGATTCTTGGTGGCTCTAGAATAGCTTCAAGATAGGGCTGTTAACAGGGAAGCCCTCACCATAATTGGAGTCTTAGAACTGAGTTCTACCTGCTGCCCCAACTCTACGGAGTAGAGCAGACCTGGAAACTGTTAGCATGTGATGAAGTCTTTATCAAAATCCTTAAACTGCCGAGTTTGGATGGCTTTCAAGCTGAGCATGTCCACCTGATGGAGGGTGGCTACAAACCTGTCCTTGTTGTTCAGTTTTAACTAGTACTTTGTTCCTCATTAACACTTTGCTCTCTTAATTTTCAGCTAGCCAGTCTGAAATGCATAAGTTGGCAGATGCTGGTGCTCAGAATATCTTCACTTTCATTTTTCCCTTTTATTGAAAAATAGACTGTTCTTTTTTCATACAATATATTCTGATTACCCTTCCCCTCCCCCTACTTCTTCCAGTTCCTCCCATCTCCCCTCTCATCCAGATCCACACTACTCTCTTATTAGAAAACAAACAGGCAGGGGCTGGAGAGATGGCTCAGTGGTTAAGAGCACTTGGATGCTCTTCCAGAGGTCGTGAGTTTAATTCCCAGCAAACATGTAGTGTTCACAACCATCTGTAATGAGATCTGGTGCCCTCTTCTGGCCTGCAGACATACATTCAGGCTAAACACCATATACTTAATAAATAAAATAATAATAATAAAAATTCTAAAAAAAAAAAAAAAGAAAGAAAACAAACAGGCATCTAAATAACAATAATAAAATAAAAAAGAATCAAATCAGAACATTTAAAAACAATCAAACAAGAAAAAGAGCCAAAGAAACAGAACAGAGAAATGCATGTTTGCACACACAGGAACCCCACAAAAAAAAAAACCCTCAAAACCAGAAGCCTTTCTCTCTCTCTCTCTCTCTCTCTCTCTCTCTCTCTCTCTCTCTCTCTCTCTCTCTCTGTGTGTGTGTGTGTGTGTGAGATCTGTAAGGTTAAAAAAAAACCCATGATTTAACACGAGACAAAACTCTTTCAAAGATGCCATTGAATTTGTTTTATGTTGACCACTTACTGCTGGGCATGGGACCTTACCCTTAAGAGTGATTTATTTCTCTGGTGAGACTCTCTTGGGAAAAACTAATTTTTTTATTTGCAAATGGCTATCAGTTGGAGATAGTTTTTGGTTAGGGATGGGACATAAGTCTACTCCTTTTGGCATTAGAACCCCATCTGGTGCGTGCCTGTGCAGTGCCTGTGCATGTTGCCACAGTCTCTGTGAGTCCGTGTGTGGCCAGCCCTGTTGTGTCTAAAAGGTCTTGATTCTTTGGTGTCCTCCATCCCATAAGACTCATATTCTTTTTCTGCCTCCTCTTCTTCAGAGATGCCTGAGTCCTGAGGGAAGGATTTGATGGAGACATACCATTTAGGGCTGTGTGCTCCAAGGTCTCTCAGTCTCTGCATATTGTCTGACTCTGGGTCTCTATTTGTTCCCATCTGCTGCAGGAAGAAACTTCTCTCACAATTGCAGAGCAAGGCACAGATCTACAAATATAGCAGGGTGTTGTTAAGAGTCATATTATTGCTACATTCCTTTGGTAGAACAGTAGTATTAGGTTTTACCCTAGGTCTCCAGGCTATCTAGTTTCAGATTCTTAGCCACCCAAGCAGCATTGGGTTCCATCTCATTGAATGGGACTTAACTCAAATCAGATATTAGTTGATTACTCCCACAAGTTTTGTGTGAATATTGCACTAGTGTGTCTTGCACACAGATCACTCTTATAGATTAAAGGGTTTGTAACTGGATTGGTGTTGACTTTTCTCCTTTGGTGGTGTTTGGAGTACCGTTCAGTACCCATGTGGGGTGAAGGCACTAGGTAGGCACCAACTTGATCTCTCCATGTTCACTGAGTTGTGTAGGTGTTCTCTTCAGCAATAGGGCCTTGAAATCAGTTTGTGGAGAGCCTTGGCAATGGTCTGTATTATTTGGGGGTTCACATGGAACCTCTTTGTCTAAAAATTACATTTGATGTAACCCATTCTTAGCAATGGAAAGCTTCATGTGGTAATGAGAGATGCCCAGATGAGGTTCTATCTCCTCCCTTATTTGGCAATTTCATTTACATTACCTTCATATATATGTATATATTAAAGGAAGCTATTTCTGTATTAGGTTTCCATACAACCCTTAGTTTTAGTTGTCTTTCCCCTATTTCCTCCCCCCAGCCCCCCTCTTCCTTCCCCATCCCTGTTTGATCATCCTATTCCAGTACCTCCCATCCATTCATAATTACCTATTCTATTTCTTCTTCCTAATTATTTCTAATTAATTGCCACCACCCACCTCCACCCCAGTCCCATACCCTTTGCCTAACTTCTGTGGTTGTTCAGACTTCAGCTTGCTTCTCAAGTAGTTTGTCTAGGCCCTTTTGGCTTCTAAAGTCTCCACCGAAGTGTCAGATCTTGTTCTAGTATTTCTGCCTTTGTATGTCATTTTGTCTTTTTCCCTTGTAGCCTTTAATATTCTTTTTCATCATTCTGCATGTTTAGTGTTTTGATTATTATGGGACTTGGGGGAGTTGCTTTTATGGTCCTGTCTATTTTGTGGTCTGTGTCTTGTATCTTGATAGGCACTACCTTTCTTGGGATTGGGAAACTTTTCTTGAAAATATTTTCTGTGCCTTTGGCCTGGATTTCTTCTCCTTCCCCTATTCCTATTATTGTAGATTTGGTCTTTTCACAGTGTCTCAGATCTCCTGGATGCTTTGTGCCTGATTTTCTTTCTTTTTTTTTTTTTTTTTTTTTTTTTTGATTTTACATTTCTTTGATGGAGATGTCCATTTCTTCTATCTTGTCTTCAGTGACTAAAATTATCTCTTCTATCTCTTGTGTTCTGTTGGTGAGGATTGCCTTTGAGTTTCCTAAATTTCTCTTTTCCAGTTTTCCCTGTGTGGGTTTTCTTTATTGATTCTACTTTTACTGGAGAGTCTTGAGCTGTTTTCTTCATTTCATTCCACTGTTTGTCTGTGTTATCTTAGACTGAAGTATTTATCAATTCTTTCTTCGAGGCCCTCTATCACACCCATAAAGGTGATTTTGAAGTCCTTGTCTATATTGAATTCCTCGGAACATACTGTAGTAGGATAGCAGGGTTTTAGTGGAGACATACTTTGCTGGATGTTAATGACTGTGTTTTTAAATTGGTGTCTAAACATCTGACTTTGGGATGATTGTCATTCAGGGTACTGGTATCTGGTCTTGTTGGGGAGGTATTCATTACTTGATTTCTGTTGTCCTTTCTGGTTCTTAAGACAGTATGGTGGCTGTAGATTGCCTCGTAGGGAATCCTGAGATCCTGCTAGGTGTGTCTACTGGGGTTCTTATTAGAATGTTTTTCTTGGTTTTGGGGGCTGACACTTAGGGATGGAGATGGGCTAGGAGGGACAGCTGAGGGGACAAAATCAGGGTGTGCAAGCAGGCCCTGTTTAGTCCCCTGGGAATGGAGGCAGAGAGTTAGGCCAGTCTACAGCTGTTAGTATTCAGTAGAGCTGGGGATAAGACTGGGGGGTTGGATTTGGAGAAGAGGAAGAATGACAATCTGAGGATCACCCTCCTGCCTTCCTGGTCTATCTGCTTCCCTGGCTGGTGTGGCCAGCAGGTTCCCAGGGATGCTTGCAGGAGTTGAAAGCTGAGACAAAGAGATGGGGTGGAGATGGGGGCAGAGAAGATGGGGGAGTCCACAGCAACTGTATTATTATTTCCAGTGTTATTTGATACTATTTTGTAATTTCAGGTTTCTAATGTCATATTTTATCACTTCATCCATAATTTTTTTGAGACAGGTCTTCTCTATTTATCCCTGGATCTAAATATAGACTAGGCTGACCTAGAACTTACAGAGATCCACTTGCCTCTATCTGTGCCTCTCAAATGCTGGGATTAAAGGCATGAGCCACTTCATGAAGTGTTGGCCACTTCATAAGTTATATTTATCCTTTAAAACAGGATTTTTCACATAGTAATTTAAAAGACTGTCTGTCCTTGAGCCCATCTCCACACCTGTTCCCTATTGAATAGTTCCTCTCTTGACCACACATGTCATTTTCATTCTTTCGTGTGTGAGAGAGAATTTTTTTTCCTCTGTGTAGACCGGGCTTGCCTTGAATTCACAGAGATCTGCCTGCCTCTATCTCCAGAGTGCTGGGATTAAAGGCCTGTACCACCATTGCCTGGTGAGAGAGAAATTTTTAAAAATACAATATAGCATTTTATTTAATTTATCTTTTAGAATATAGAATATTAAATCTGAATATATTTTAAATTAAAATATAATTACATCATTTCCCCCTTTTTCCTTTCCTCCTTCCAGTTCTTCTCATGGGCCCTTCCTTTCCCCATACTCCCTGTTGAAATCATGGCCTTTTTGTCTTCAGTCATTATTAGTATTTTACACACACACACACACATACGAGTGCTCACACACACACCCTTAAATATATAAGTATAACTTGTTCAGTCCATTTAGTGTTGCATGTATATGTATAGTTTCAGGGCTGGCTACTTGATATTATATGAGAGTCTAAAATTATTTTTATTACATAAAAAGGAGGGACTGAAGTAAATAATATTTGTTTTCAGCAATGGACTTCCTAGGAAAATGTCCTTGCATTCAAGCATCTAGGCACTCAGGCCATGGTCCAAGATTTGCCCAGTTGCTGCTCAAGCTTGTGGTAGACCTTGAAGTCTTTTGCTGAGGATGAAATTGCCAGTTTGAAATCTTGCAGAAGTCATGAATTGTTGGATCATGGACACCTACACCCACACTTCAAAGGAAGGTCCGAGAGAACCAGCAATATAGAGCAGTGTTAAAGTCTATGCACATTCCTGCTGGTGTTCTGGCTACAGCTAGGAGAGTGATACCTAAGTGACAGTGGAGACCCAAAAAAATGAGGCATGCAGGGAACAAGAAACACCTGCTGACAGAAGCCCAGTGTCCTTTGGACGATCCTTAGAGTTTTGATTACTATATGTGGGTGGATTTCTCCTCTGTATGTGGGCTCACAAGCACCGAGAGTAACAAAAAACCTCTTCTCCCTTTGTTTGTTTGTTTGTTTGTTTGTTTGTTTGGAGTTATTTTTATCTGTGTGCTCCCTCTCAGATTTTTTTTTTTAAACCCACATTTTTTGCAGAGTATGTAGACAGTGTTCATACAGTTGGGCCAAGAGGGGAATTGCAAAACTAGCTGGGAGTAGAAATCACAACTTTCTATATTTTTTGTTTCCTAGCTTTAAACATTTGTTTTCAAATATTCAAGCCAAAAAACTTCTTAGGAGACATATTAAAGTGTTTTAAATTTAGATAAAACATGGATCCATAATGCAGAGTGAATACATTTATTTTTATGTAAATTGAAAGTGATCTAAAACCAAATTTGAAATGATCTCAAAGGAATAAAATGATGAATAGCCAATTTCTAACACACACACACACACACACACACACACACACACACACACACACACAGAGAGACACACACAAGCACAAATTTGGAAGAGGTCCACTAAAGAGATAAGGATCTCAAGGAATTTCTAGAAATTAGAAAACCAAAGTTATGACTAAAAAGCCTTGGATAGTGGGAGTTAATGCAGAAAAAAAAAAAATCCTACCTAAGGGGACTTTGCTAGAAGTGTGTCTCCACACATTGTCCCAAAGAGTCCTTGGTGTGAGAACACTCAGACCGGAAGATGCACAGTAAAGCTAAAGTGTATATTATATGCGAGGGTTCGTTTTTGACTTCCAATTTGACAGGATCTAGAACCAAGTAGGAGTCAAGCCTCCAGGCACGTGTAGGCACTCTAGCCCACAGGATTGTGTAGATTAGTATAGCCTCTGGGCAGACTTGTGAGGGCTGATCTTCCTTAGGTTTATTGAGCTGGAAGACCCACCCTAAAGGTGGCAGCACTATTCCATGGGCTTGGATCCTAGACAAGCAGACCAGGAGCCAAACATAGGTGTTCTTTACCCTCTGCTCCTTGATTGCAAATGCATTGTGACCAGCTGTTTCAAGCTTGCGGTATCTTGATTTACCCACCACAACATCCTTGGTCTGTAAGCCAAAATAAATCCTTCCTTTAGCTCCTACACCCTGCCCTATTCTTCCATTGTTTACATCGAACCCAAAGAGATTATCATTCACTTAGATTCAAGCCAAACAAGCAAACAAACAAGCCCATAGGATTCTTTTCTAAACAAATATCAGAGAGAAGGGCAATTGGTGTGTGGGTGCCCTACAGAAAAATATTTCACACTGTGGTATTTGAAGTCTCTACCACAAAAGCCGTCTTCAATAGTTTCTTGTTAATTCTTCTTGGAGTCAAGATTACTATACTCGCATGCCCACCCAGGATTCTTCCAGTTTTCACCTTTTAAATATAAATAGGAAAACAATTCATTCTTTCTTTCTTTCTTTCTTTCTTTCTTTCTTTCTTTCTTTCTTTCTTCCTTTCTCTTTCTTTCTTTCTTTCTTTCTTTCTTCCTTTCTCTTTCTTTCTTTCTTTCTTTCTTTCTTTCTTTCTTTCTTTCTTTCTTTCTTTCTTTCTTTCCTTCTTTGTTTTTCTATTTCTTTCTGCTTAACAAATTATTCCAAGATGTAGTGGCTTCAAATAGCAACTTGCTCAAGTTGCTGTTATTGTTATTTGGATTTCCTGGTAATTGGATACTTTTGCCTCGCTATGACCAAAATATTCAATAGAAACAGCAGAGAGAGAAAAGAAGGGTTTATTTGAGGTCAGAATTTGAGATTGCTCCAGTCTGTCATGGTGGGGAATGCATGGTAGAGTTCATAGCAACAGAGCATATAGCAGAGGCCCTGCAGTTCTCAATGGAACAGGAAGCAGAGTAACAGAATCAGGAATGGAGAGATAACCCTCAAAGACACTCATGGTGACTTGTTTTCCTCAGTAAGACTCCACCTCCAAAAGGTCCCACAGTATCCAGGTAGCACCAGCAGTTAGGGAACAAGTCTTCAGAACACGGTCCTATGGCACACGTTTTACATTCATACCGTGACACTGGGGTGGATCTCACATGGGCTTCTAATGTAGTCACAGTCAGATGGCAGCTGGACCTGAAGTCATCTGGGCTCAGCTGTGCTGAGAGTCTAACAGACTCCTTGTTCAATGTCTGGTGACTTAGTTACCCCGGGCCTTTCTTCCCAGGTAACTCAGTCTTCTTGGAACACGATGTTCTCAGAGTCACCATACTTGTTGCTCTGAGGCTTGTTCCCAAGAGAAAGAAAGCAGGTGTCCTAGTTACGTTTAACTTTAACTTGAAACAGTCTAGAACCACCTGAGCAAGAAGTCTCAGTTGAGGGACTGTCCAGATCTGACTGGTCCATGGCATGTCTATGGGAGATCATCTTGGTGCTAGCTAATTTTATGTTAACTCAACATAAACTAGAGGCATTTCTGGAGGAAGGGACCTCAACTGGAAAATGGCTCCCACCAGATTGATCTGTGAACAAGTCTGTGATGCATTTTCTTGATTGATGATTGATGTGGGCGGTCCCAGCTCATTGTGAGCGGTGCCACCACCAGGCTGATTGTCTTGGATTGCTATAAGAAAGCAGGCTGAGCAAGCCATGGGGAGCAAATCAGTAAGGAACACTCCTCCATGGCTTATGCTTCAGTCCTGACTCCAGGTTCCTGCCCTGAGTTCCTGCTCTGGCTTCCCTCCATAATAGATTCGTAACCTATAAAGTGAAATAAATCTTTTTCTCCCCAAGCTGCTTTGGCCATGGTACTGTATCACAGCAATAAAAATCCTAGTCTTGCTTGCAAATTGATGTAAGAAACCACCAACTATAAGAAGGTGGTCCTGGGGTATGCATGTAAGAAAACTAGTTAAGTACTAAGCACGATCCTGCCAGTGAGTAGCCAGCAAGCAGCCTTCATCCATGGTTTCTGCTCTAGGTCCCACTTGTCTTCCTGTCCAGATTTCCCTCAGTGATGGAAGCATAACTCAAATAAACTCTTTCTTCCTGTGAGCCTCTGAATAAGAATGACCCCCATAGGCTCATGTATTTTAATGTTTGATCTCCAGTTATGGACCTGTTGGGGAAAGATTAGAAGGTGTGGCCTTGTTGGAGTGGGTGCAGCTTTGTTGGAGGAGGCATATCACTGTGGGTAGTCTTTGGTGTTTCAGAAACACATGCCAGGCCCAGTCTTTTTCTCTTTGTCTGCAACTTATCAGATGTGGGCTCTCTGCTACCCCTCCAGCAACATGCCTACCTACAACCACACTCGATACTCCCCATAATTGTAGACTTACCCTCTGAAACAGACATGACCCCAATTAAATGTTTTTGGGGTTTTGTTTGTTTGCTTTGATTTTGTTCTTTTTTTTTTTTTCAGACAGGGTTTCACTGTGGTAGCCCTTATTTATCCTGGAATTCACTCTGTAGACCAGGCTGACCTTCAACTTACAGATACTGCCTGCCACTGCCTCCCAAGTGCTGAGATTAAAGGTGTGCACCACCATTACCCAGCTAAATATTTCCTTTTATAAGCTGCCTTGGTCATGGGTTTTGTCATAGCTATAGACCAGTAGCTAAGACACCTCCCCAAGTGGTTCATACTCAGTATTTTATCATAGCAACAATGGAAACTAGTGTGTGTGTGGGAAGCCAAGCCAGAAAAGGGATAGCCCAGGAAATGGCATGTGTAGCCTACTGTATTGGTCAGATGGACAGAGATAGACTCCATCCACCTTTTCAAGAGAAATCAGATGACCTTGACAAAGAACATGTGGGATGTAAGATAATATTCTGGACACTCTTGGAACACGTAGTTAATTACTAGAAGCCTTTGAGAAAACATTTAAGACAGACAGCAAGATAAGCAATTAGGAAAATAGAGTGGAGGATGAAATAAAGATAATTCAAGGAGTAGAAAGTCCCCGAAACAAAGGAAGAACAGACTAGTCAAACTTCAAAACATCTATTCATATTTCAGGGAAATTCAAGATAATAGTGCTGCTGAACAAGGCATGGACGGCTACAAGAAAGGAACGAACAGAAACTAGGAAAGAACTTTTGAAATTCAAAAAAGTGAGTGGTGAGATAAAGGGTTAAAAAGGAAGGACTGCTCCCACCCCCTGCATTTGCCTGTGTGCATCGAAGAACAGTCTCCACAGAGACCGGAGGAAGGAAGCAGCTTGCTTTATTTCTACTTGATGATTTTGTCTACTCTGGTGAGAAAGGAATAAATTTACATGTTGGCATTTATGTTAGGAGTTTAGTGTGAAACTCTTGAGTTAAATGACCCTGTAGTTTCAATTTATTCTTTTTGTGTTTTAAGGGTCCCTCTAGGTTGGCGTTCTGGGAGGCAGGTGGCTTGGCTAGCCAAGCTAACTGTCTCTCCCTCTCTCTCTCTCTCTCTCTCTCTCTCTCTCTCTCTCTCTCTCTCTCTCTCTCTCTCTCTCTCTCTCTGTGTGTGTGTGTGTGTGTGTGTGTATGCATGTGTTCCTCTTATTCTTTTACGTCCTTATCTTTCTTTTTAAAACACATTTTTATTAATTCTTTGAGAATATCATGTGGTGTGTTTTTGTATTCACCACAAACTCAACTTCTCCCTCTAATTCCTCCCAGATCTACCTCTCACCTCTCTCCTCCTTCCCAGTCTTGTGCCCCTTCCTTTTTTTCAATAACCAACCAGTTCTAATTTGTGATACCTACATACTCCTGGGTTTTGGGCCATTCCTTTGAAAACAAATGCCTTTCCTTCTCTAGAAGCCATCAACTGTCAATGGCTCCTCAGCTGTGTGTGGTTCTCAGGGGACCTTCCCCCTCCGTATTAGAAAGCTGACAGATGATTTTGTGCAGGTCTTGTGTAGACAGCCACAGTTTCTGTGAATTCATGAGGGCAGCAACCCATCATTCCTGACCTTTGGTTTTTATAGTCTTTCCACCCCTTCTTTCCTACCAGTTCCTGGGCTATTTGTTGGTGGGAAAGAAGATAGAGATAACTCATTTGTATAGGAGCACTCCACTGCAGTTTGACCAGTGTTGGCCACTGTCCACTGTCTACAAAGAAACTTCTCCGATAGGGTCTGAGGGCTGCATGCCTACTCCTGTAGAGAGGGTCTCAAATCTAATGCGAAAGCAGCTGGTTACCTACATAATGTTCATGTCACTATTGAACCCATAGGCATGTCTTAGCACACTAGTAATTATTGTATTTCACAGGGTTCCTAGCTGAGTAAGACTGTGATGTTATGCATACATACCCACAGCAGCCTAAATAGTACCTTCCAGAACTATGAACACTAGCTAAGAGGGAGGAAACTTCTGGGTCAGTTTCAACTTGATTTCTCCAAGTCCCATGACCAAAGTATATGATGTCTTCAGGAATGGGGTCTCACTATCAAGTTCTGGTGGGCAATCAAGAACAATTGCAATATCTCTTATTGCTTGGGTCTCAGGGGCATTCTTGACCAACAACTTGAGGAGAGATATTCTATATCTGGCACTTGGATTTTTATTTGTCAACTTAAGTCTTCTGGAAGGAGCATTATCCTCCAGGTAGAATAATTTTCATTAAACACAAAAAAGAGACAGAGAGCTTAAATTTGATATGTAGATGAACTTCTGATTCTCCTGTTTCTATCTCCCAAGGAGTGGAGGGGTGGGTTACAGTTGCTCATCACCACACTTGACTTATGTAATGCTAGAGGTCAAACCTAGGGTCTCATGTGTGTTGGGTAAACAATATAACAACTGAACTATAACCCCAGCCCTTGGTTAAACTCTTATTTGAAACTGCTTTATTTTTCCTGTTGGAAGAAGTACATAATGGAACAAGAAAACCCACACATTAACATCTTGTCTATTGCAACTTTCCAATCAGGCTAAAATAAATACTAATAGCATACTATTCTATACTATATAGGCTCAAAACATAATGGGAATGGCAGTGTAAAGGCTAACTTTAATTTCTAAATTTATACAACCAAAAATTATCTGGAGAAGATCTCAATAAAAGATTGTCTATAGTGGGTTGGACTTTGGGCATGTGTGTGCTTAGATAATTGATGTGGAAACACCCAGGCCACTGTGGGTAGCACTACTCACTGTACAGGAATCCTGAAATGTATGAGAGTGGAGAATTCAAACTGAGTACAAGTGGGTATACATGTAATCATTTCTTCCTGCTCTCAACTGTGGATATGATGGGACCAACTGTTTAAAGTTCCTACCTTGATTCCTCCACAACGATGGACTCTAACCTACAATTGTAAGCTGAAATAAACCTCCCCTGCCTTCAGCTGCTTTTTTGTCAAGGTCTTTTATCACAGCAACAGATGGCCATAAAACAAGTGGCCCAAGACTTTGACATCACTAGTGCCAGGGAGAACAGCTACTGGCTGACTGTGACACAGGAAATCTTAGGGAGCACGTGTTGGGTATGCCACATTTTTCCTTTTGACACTTTCCAATCTGCAATAACCTTAGTAGTTTAAAGTAACATTAAATTTTTTCTCAAAATTCTGGAGGCCAGAAGACAAACCATGTGCTGACTGAGTGCAATCCCCCAGCAGCTCTAGAGAAGCCATGCTTGCCCTTACTAGATTCCCAATGCTTGGCTTGCAGCCTCGTGTCTGTAATGTCAGCCTTCACTTTCCACTGACTTCTCTTCTGTATTCACTTTGCATCATCCCCTCTGCTTCTTTTTGGAAGGACATTTGCCATTAACTTTAGGAGACACGTGGCTAACTCAGGGCAATTTCCTCATCATAAGATCCCTAGTTTAATTACATTACAGAGATTCTTTTCCCAAATTATGTAAGAGTCAATCTTTTACCATGTATGGTAAGATGTACAGGTTCCAACATTAGGGAGAAGATGTAGTTTTGAAGTTATTATGTAACTCATTGCTTGAAGCTTGGAGTCCCAAGATTTTCACACAGCTCCTTACACAATTTCTGGTCTTTGTGTCTTGTGTATTAACTAGTTTGATGGCAATTGTCTGGCCTTTCTGTATAACCTTGTGTCTAAAAGCTTGATCTCCCCTTATATTCCAGAAGAACAGAGAGGGCAATCTGGTGAGGGACTACAATGTCCCAAATGAGGCCTGAAGGGCAAAGTTTTGACATTGCCAAGTAGCGAGTCCATTTGAGGGGACTGAGTTCCTTCCTCATTCTGTCAGTACGAGACAGCTCAAGTTTGGTTCCCAAGGCACTCCTTAAGTGACTGAATCTGAGATGGGAAGTACTCCACTTTGCAAAGAGGATTAATGTTTCATAACAAAGGTAATTTATTCAATTGTATGCAAAAGAGGTGGTAGTAATGGCATGTACAAAGCACGCGTATTTTTGTCTATTGTGTAGTCTGTTTAATTCCTATAAAAACACCAGTAGCTCTATCGAGTACCTTTCGGAGAACTTGACCACTTACGGAATGAATTGGATTGTGCTAATTAAATACACTTGACTTTGATGAAACTGAAACCTGATAGGCTTTCAAGGAAATGAAGCTTAGCAAGCTTTAGTGAATTTTAATAGATAGTGGATAGGATTAAACATCAGACCGGGCAGCTCTGGTTTTTATCAATTGGAATGGCAAGAAGAAACTAGTTACCTCTGATCATGGGACCAAGAAGTTTTATCTTTTAAGGGTTCATGACCAAGTAGGGAGTATGTTCCCTGTGCCCCCCTCCCCACATAGGTTTACATATGAGCCCAATTGGGAAAAGCCTTATACTTCTATGCTTAGGGAAGATAGCTAATATTATAGATGAAAGAATTCCATTTTTAGCCATCACATGAGGGCAGGCACAGGGTCAACAGTGTGAGTTTTATGAATTTTACTGGACTTCAAATGTGAAGTCTCTAATCCAAAGAGCTCAACTGTCAGGCTGAACACACTTGGCTTTGCAGTGACTCATGCAAAACCAGACATTCAGAATGATCACCCCAAATCTTCCAAGGGTAACTGGTGTTTTGTTTTGTTTTGTTTTTAATTTTTGGTATTGGGATTCATTGAACAGGCAAGCATACTGACACCGCACTAGATGCTCTTGGCCAGTTTTATTTTTTATTTTGAAGCAGGTTTTCACTGAATTGTCAAGAAGAACTTGAACTTTTGGTTCTCTTGCTTCAGCCTCTGAAGGAGGTGGGATTTCAGGCCTGAACCACCAGGCCTTGCTTGGGCTGTATTAATAGGACAATTAATAGGATAATAGGATAATTTGTGTTCCACCTGTAGTCCAATCCATGAAACCAATGTTGATATACATGCTTTACTTCTTCAGTCTATATATTTTAGGAAGGTCACCCATCACCAGGGAATATCCCAACAGAATGGGCAATGTAGAGAAAGGCCTAGGAAGACCCATGATGGGGCATGTTCTGTATATATGTTTGTCTTATTGGTTGATGAATAAAACAATGATTGGCCAGGCAGGAAGGGACAGCATGGCAGATACTGCCACTAGCTAACCATAGAGGTTTGGAGGTCTGTACAGAGGAGCAAAAAGTGACATAGCTTATAAGAATATAAGCAGGGACAAACAGGCAATTGTTCTCTTCTCTGCAGAGATGCAGCAGGCAAAGGAGATGTAGGTCTGCCATTTCCAGTAAGCCAAGGCCATGTGGAAATACTTAGATTGATAGAAATGGGTTAATATTTAAGACAGAGCTAGCCAATAAGAAATGCTAATAACCAGGCCAACAGTTTTATAATTAATACAGAGTCTCTGTCTGTTATTTGGGGCTGATGTGGCTCTGGGACCAGGTTGGTGGGAAACTGCTAGTGACAGACCCCAGCAATAGACCTGGCAGAATGCTGTGGTTTAGGAAGGACCCAACACATTTAGGGGAGAGGAAGCCTTGGGAGAAAAAAATCCTGACTGGATGTATATCTTGACTGAGATGCAGCCATATCAGGGACACCCCAAGGCCTCATACCCATAGGGCAATTGACAAATCTATTACCTATATGGGCCAGGCTGAAGCGGGCTGGGCAAAGCTCTCCTTGAGAGCCTAAATGTAAGTGTTTATGGATGATTCGTCAGTATGTGCCAAGATTACTGCAGCTCCCTTCTCCCTGGTATCTGCATCCTGAGACTGTCCCTGTGGAGACCTCTTGTGACACAAAGCAGTGTCCCCTTCTGTGTTGTGCCTAATAAATATGATTTGCTCTGGTAGACCCTGCTTCCCTGCATGTGTGTTTTCCTTTTCTTCATTCCCTTGCCACCCCTACTCAGGGTTCTGGGACCCACACTTCTTGGGACTGGACAATAACACTTTGAAGTATCTAAAGATGTACTGTAGGCAGTGCAAATCAGGGTTTTCTCTTGCTTCAGAGAACAGATGCAAGACATTGACACCCCAGGCTGACTTTGTTTCAACAAAAGTGGGGACTTGCTGAGTCAGGTGACAAAGGAGTCACCTGATTATCTTAATGTGACTTGATCCCCATGGAACCCTCACTCAGTTCATCGTTTCCACTTCTTCCCACACCACCACCATTCTTCCCAAATCTTCAGGCTCCCATGAACCCGGACTTAACCACAGTTAGGGAAAGTAATTCTTGTTACAGCTCTCATTCGAACAGAGAGCTCTCAGATCTTTCCTTGGCCCACATGCCCACCTCCTGTTGTCATTATGGTGGCAGAGGGAGTTAGCAAAGGAACTTAGATAAACCCAGGAGTCAACATCCTGAAGATGTATTCAAAAGGATGGCTACTACCACTGTGGCCCCAGGTTATATGAGGGAGGGAACACAGTCAACAGGAAGAAACACTTTCCCACAAGAGCTAAGTATTAAGGAGGTAAACACCAAATTCTTCATTACACAGACAAGCCTTTCTGTCTGGCCAGCCTGTGTCAGGGAAATCAATTCTAAAAGTTAGATCTACAGGCAGTTGGTAGCCCTGTAGGTAGCCATTCATGAATCTTTAAGAGCTTAACAAGAGACCACTATGGACCCCAGGGAAAGGATGTCAGCCTGGCACAGTCCTTGTATCTGTCCTATGTCTACTACTACTACTACTATGTCCTACTCTTTTCAGCTATAAGTTTTCACATCTCGACTCTGTACCTCTCGGGTACAATTCAGACACACAGTCCTGGTAATGTACTCAGGCTGGTCTATTTGGGAGCCTTTCAAGTGAGACCCATTGTCTGTCCCCTGCCCTACCCCCTCCTCAAGCGTTCCGCCCCACCCTACAAACCTTCCAGCTTGTGGTTGGGCCTTGGATTGGTTTCTTCAGTTGCCATGCATTATTAGCTTCTCTTCTCATTGCTATCATAACACATCTGGCTAAGGCAACTTAAAGCAAGAAGGGATTTATCTGAGTCCACAGCTCAAGGGTACAGTCTCTCATGGCAGAAAAGCCATGGAGGCTGCAGTACGAGGCAGCTGGTCATCGGCAGTCAGGCAGCTAAGAGGGATGAACGCTGGTGCTCAGCTCACTTTCTCCTTTTATCCAGTCCAGTACTCTAGCCCATTAGGGTGGTTCTTCTCTCCTCAATTAATCCAATCTAGAAACTCCCTCACAGAGATGACTGGACGTATGCCTCAAGACTGTTCTAGATCCTGTCAGCTGAACCATTAAGATTAGCCATCATCCGTGTTCTGTGAGTGTTCTCCTGGGGATTGGAGGGGAGCCTCTTCAGGCCTCTGAGGTGCTCTTTGGGTACTCCCTCTTCTCTCAGCTTTGAACTTGAACTCCTGCTGCCTCAGTCCCTCCAAACTCTAGGCTCTGCCTTCCAAGTTCAGAAGCCTTCTGGGCTCTGCCTGCCCTTGTCACTCCCTAAACTTTTTTTTTTTTTTTTTGAAAGGGAAGGTCAATTTGTTACTCTATCTTATTAAATTCTGTAACTGCTGATTAATTATTTAAAAATATTCTAGAATCTCTGCCACTTCTAGATTTATTAAACATCAGTGAAAGTTAAGAAAGAAATTATTTTTGCTTTTGCTTTTTATCACCAGTTGGTTCAAGTAATGGATTGTGGTTTCTCCAAATGGGAAAAAAAAATTTTTTTCTATCAATTATTTTCCTAATTTTCCCCTGTGTTTGCTTCTATATAAATAAATTAATTAATTAATTAGCTGTCTTTCTTTCTTTCTTTTCTTTTCTTTTTTTTTTTTTTTTTTTTTGAGTTGTCTGGACTCCATCTTTCCAGTGGAACGCTGGGATTTCAGGTTGCACCCCTGATTCCTTCATTTACATACATGTGTCTCTATTGAACCATAAGGGCTGGTTCAAAAATCAAAACAAAACAACAACAAAAAAAACAAAGATGGTTGCTTTCTTTAAAAAGGCTAGAGTTACACAAGGAGTCTGTTTTTATCAGAATAAAAATAAAACTGTTATAGAGGCTCAAGCTGTGGGAAAATGGCCATTATCGGCTGTGAAAATTGTAATTTGTGAGGGCCAGTGTTACTTTAATGGAAAAGAAAAACAGGCTGGGCCTAGTGAGGCGTATAGAGGAGGGCTACTTTCCTCTTGAATTCTTTCTTCCAGTCCTCCTGGTCACCCTCCTTCTATACCTTCTTCTCTTCTCTCCATCCCCCCATCCCTCCCTCCTTCATTTCCTCTCCCCCTCTTCCTCCTCCCTCTTTCTCTTTTCATCCCTTCCTCCTCCTTTCCTCCCTCCCTCTCTCCCTCCTTCCCTCCCCTCCATTTTCGCTCTCTCTCTCCCTCCCTGAGCTTCCATAGAGTGGGTCTAAGTGGAACTGATATTTGAATATGTAAAGAAGTTGTATTAAAAATTGACAAATATTTTGCTGATCACTTCTCCTGTAATAAAATGGGTTTCTTTTAAGGATCTGAAGCAAAATGATTTTTTAAAAAAGCACAACTTTTAACCTCTGAATAATTTGTACTCTGCTTTGAATTGAGGGCCTGCTTCCCTGTGTAGATAAGAATCATTTGTAATTAGCACATCAATTATTTGTATGTAAATGGCTATTTCTAAAGTAACAGCAAATGCTCCATTAACTTAAACAGTCTCTTCATAAATTTGTTTTAACCTTGCTGCAACTTTTTTTTTTTTATAGACTTATAAAAGTAAATTTTAGCTAAGGCCACTGATGAATTATCATAAATCCCAATCGAGGAAGGTCCAAATTAATGAGGCTTTACTATAAATTCATCCAAGGGCGGAGTGGGAAACTGTCCCCAGAGAGAGCAGATGCTCCTCTGACAGGAGGCCGCGAGGAATCGTATTTATCGAGGGCTCACGTGTGCCAGGCAGTCAGCTAAGTGCTCTCCATGCATGGTCTCATTTAATGTTCCCAACAACATGATGATTTAGTTGACGCCCCCCATTTCAGACATGAGCCGTGAGGCTCCAGACGGTCTGATAATCTGGCCAAAGCATAGTTGTAAAAGTTCCCACCTATAGACTTAGACCTAGACCTGCCTCAGCTAATGTTCTTGCTCTTCACAGAGAGGCAGCGTGTCTGGGGCATCCAGAACCATCCCTAGCAATCACCATGCATACCTCCATCTGCTTTTGGCTCTCCACCTTCTTTCAGGCTCTCCATCCATCTCTAGCCTCTGGGTCTTAGTGTCTTGGGACTCTTTCATACCCACTGCCAAAATGGAGGAACTAAATCAGTCAGGGTTATTGGCTGTTGAAGGCCATGGAAAACGACAGTTAAAACCCTAAATAACAGCATCAGAGACTGTTGGAGACAGTTTGAGACGGCATTTTTGTCAGCTGATTTATAACCAACTTTTGAAATGAAATTTAATAAATCTAGGAAGATATATGAACCTTCCAGAGCTTTTTATATGAATTGTTTGTAACTGTATTTTTTTTTTTTAATCTCCCCAGAGAACCTCCCTTCGGCTTTTTCCATATGTTTCATGAATTCTTGGAAAATGAGCTCTAGGGATGAGCAATCCTGTCTAGTCTCTTACATCTCACTTGTCACTGGAAGAATGCTGATCGTTTCATCTAAAGCCAGCTTCCTTATTTTAGGGTAGGAGAAGAGCACAATGGGACACGGGAGACAATAGCTGTGGTCTTCCCGCTTTGGGATGTCTCTCTGGGCACATCACATGTTTACTAAACATCATCCCATCCCATCTATCTCCAGTCCTATCAGTTCACTTCAGGAGTGGAGGATGCCACTCTGGCTACCCATAGGTCCTGGCTGCCCATGTCTGTTCTTAGCTTTCCACTCACAGTTATTTACTGAGTGACAACCGAGTGCCAAGAACTTGCCCAGTGTTCTGGGAACAGAATAGTAAATAAATCTCTTAGATCTTTTGCTCTCCCAGAGCTTCTTCAACGGTCTGGTAAGTAGACAGATAACAACCTAAATAAATTAGCAAGATAATTTTAGCCAGCAACAGATTGCACAAAGAGAATAGGAACGTAGATTGATTCGGTATGTGAGTAGTATGAGTTTATAGTGAGTGGTCACATGACATTCTAACCTCTTGGAAGGATCCATAAGACATGGGGGATGACTAGGGCAAAGGTCCCAAGGAGGGAAAACAAAAAGAAAAACACAAAACAATAAGACAACTAATAGGAAAAAAGAATCAGTGCGTGTTTCGGTATGTAGTCCCAGCGCCTGAAAATCAAGGAGCTCTAGTCGTGGGTCACCCTGGGCTGAAGGATGAAAATCTGTCTCAACAAAATCAGAGAACATGAAACAAAACAACCATGGCCAAAGGAATCATTGGGGCTAGAGCATAATAAGCTATAGTCCATTTTATGTGGAGTCACATAGGTCCTGCTTGGTATTTGGATTTTATTCTAAATCAGTGGTTCTCAAACTTCCTAATACTGTGACTCTTAAATGCCACTTCTTATGTTGTGGTGACCCCCTCAATCACAAAATTATTATGTTTCTGCTTCATAACTGCAATTCTGTTACTGTTATGAATCAGAATGTCAATATCTAATATGCAGGATATCTAATATTCAATCCCCGTGGGGGTCACGGCCTATAGGTTGAGAACCACTGTTGTAAATGCAATAGGTGTTTCAGAAGAGTTCTGGCTCCCCCATGGGTGAAATCTCAAAGTAGCTGTTGTTTCTTAATTGGGGGGGAGAGTGGATGCAGTTAAAGTGTTACCAGGTACAGGAACAACTGGCCAGGTTCTGGAACTGTGTTAGAGATCTACTGCAGGTAGGTTTTACTGGTGGATGTATGAGGTCTGGAAGAGGAAAGGAAAAGAAATAAATCACCTGTGATTCCCACTAAAATGTTCTTGTGTAGACAACACCATTCAGCCAACCACAATACAACAGCTTCAACAGACTTGGGGTAACTGCTTCCTTTCCCTTCCTTCCCTAACCATGCCTAGATTGTGTCTTGGTTTCTTCCTCTGAGATGGGTCTGTCCTCACCTGGAACAGCCTGTGGTCCCATCCTCCTCATCTTGTCATGTAGTCATTGCTTTAGGGCACCTCAACCCATCTGTGTATAGAATTTCCTGGGTTAAGGGGCTTGGTTCAGAAGTGGGCCGATAAGAGTGAAGCTTAGCCTTCTTGTTCAAGATCTGTAAGTGAGACTCTCTCTGTGGCTGCTATGGGTTATGTAGCTCTGATTGCTTCTGAAAGCCATCTTTAGAGCAGCCTAAGGAAGCCTCCATGTCAAGGGGGGAAATAAGAGAATGATGGAGACTTGGAGTTGAGCTTTCTTCAAAATGTTTGAGCTGCTTTGTGACAGTGTAAATTGGTATTTTATTTTTATTTACTTATATTTGAGATAGGGTATTATGTAGCCAAATGCTGGTCTTGAACACACTATGTAGCTGAAGCTAGCTTTGAATTCCTGATCCTCTTGCTTCTGACTCCTGAGATCTGAGATTACCATTATGCACCACCATCTGGCTATAATTTGGTCTTTTTATTGTTTTGAAACTGAGAACATCTCAAGATGTTCATTGCATTTGCTGGAATGTAAGAACATGGTCTCCTTGAAGTAGAACCAGAAGCCACTGTGGAAGAACAAGTTTCTTAAGTCACAATATTGTGAAATATGTCAGCTCGACAAATTCTAGAATCACCTGACAGAAGGGCCTCTGGGATTGCCAGTGAGGGGTTATCTTGATTTTGTTAACTGATGATGAGAACCATCTTAATGTAGGCAGGACCATTCCCTACATAGGGGATCCTGGATGAAAGTAGAAAGGGAACTGGACAACAGCTCACATTTATTGCTTTCTGCTTCCTGAGTGTGGACACCATGTGACTGGCTGCTTCATGCTTCTGCTGCCCACTATGATGCACTGTACCTCGAAAATGTAAACCAAAATAGCACCCATTTTCCATTAAGTTGCTTTTGTTGGGGTGTTTTTTGTTTGTTTGTTTGTTTTGTTTTGTTTTTTAATCACAGCAATTGAAAAGGGCAAGTATGCCCCCAAAAGGAAGCATCTGAGTTAAGGGAGGGTTCTAGAATTATTAAGCACAGAAGAATCTCACTAGAATAATCAGAACCCACCTGGGAAGTGCTGGGAATCCAGCTGACTTGGAGGAAATGAAAACAACAATGCTTTAAAAACTAAAGAGCTGTTCTAGAGCAGAGCCAGGGAAATAGAACAGGGATCTCTCTCTCTCTCTCTCTCTCTCTCTCTCTCTCTCTCTCTCTCTCTCTCTCTCTCTCTCTCACACACACACAGAGTAAATTAATATTTTAAAATAGTTTAGTTTAAAAGGATTGATCCTATAGTATTTTAAAATGTGTCTTACAGGGTTGGAAAAATAACTTAGCTGTTAAGAGCACTGGCTGATCTTTCAAAGTGCCTGGGTTCAATTCTCAGAACCTACATGGCAGTTTAAAGCTATCTATAATTCCAGTTCCAGGGGATCTGGCACCCCCACACGGACATACATACAGGGAAAAACCCCAATGTACATACAAATTAATAAATCTTTAAAAAGCATGTCTTACATACCTACAACCTCTACGAAAGGTAGGCAGAATACCAGGCATAATAATGATTATATTCTTCCTTGGAAAAAAACTACTCCAAGGTGTTTCTTATTTGATTAAAATTAAACAAAAGTAAAAAATTCAGGAACAGAGAATTAATTATATAAAAATATGGAATAAGCACCAAAACTAAATATAATTGAAAGCTACATCCCCTGTAATTTAAATCCATGAGAAAATTTAAATTATGATTACTTATTTTTTAACTATTCAGCAAAATATACATTTATTGTTTTCCTTAGCTTTATTAAGATATAATTGACAAATAAGTTGGATATGCTTAACGTGTGTACTATGGTCTTCTCTCTGTGTTAATTTATTTTTCTGTTGCTGTGAGAAAACACTCTGGCTCACAATCCATCCTAGCAGGGGGGTTAATGTGACAGGAGCTTTGTGTGAGGATTCAGACATTATGTTAGCCTGCCCCTGTCATCTGGCAGGATGTGCTCAGGCAGTACCACGATCAGCCCAGAGTTCCAAAGGACCCCTTAAAAAAAAAAAAAAAAAAAAAAAAAGACCCCTGCCACTCATACTCTTCCTCCTCCAGCTCTTTTACGGTTCTCATTTCTGCTCTCTTTCCCGCTGTTCCCCTGGGGCAGACAGGACTTTTCCTGTCTCCCCTTTCTCTTTCTTCCTCTCTCTGTGTCTGTGTCTCTTTACCTCTTTTCTCTTTCCTTCCCCTTTCCCTCCCTGTTCTAATAAAACTTCCCACTTAAGCTCTGTCTGCCTGGTGTGTTTGTCCCTCCACCTTGGTCACCCTTGCCTGCCATGGAATCCGACAAGGTCCCTCATGCATATTATCGTAACACCTGGAACAGCTGCTCACATCACATCCACAGTCAGAAAGCCAAGAACACAGAATGCTGAATGCATTCCACTGCTCATTTCCCTTTCTCCATGTATACAGTCCAATATCCCGTCCGGGAATGGTGTGGCCCATAGTGGATGGATGTCTTACCTCACTTAATGTAACGAAGATAATCTCTCATAGACAGGCCCATGCCAAACTGACTGTCGACACTGACAATCACATTTGGTATATGCATACATTGTGAAGCAATGGCCACAATTAAGGTAGTCTACCACCTCACAGGGGTTTGTCCTTTTTAACGTCTTGAAATCATGATCCAGCATTTTGGTAAATATTAAGTGTACATTTCAGTATTATTCAGTAGAATTGCCTGTGGTAGTCATTAAAACCCTAGAAATTGTTGCCTTGTAAATGAAAGTTTTTATCTTTAATCTACCTCTCCCATTTCCTCCACCCATTATCCCTAGAGGCATTCTACTGTCTGTGTCTGTCAATTCAAACCTTTAGATTTCTTATGTAATTAGGATCATAGTTTCATGCCAGCTCTCTCTGGCTCTTTTCTTTGTCGTAGTGCCTTCCAGGTTCATTCAGGTTGTATTGCCTTCTTTTCAAAGGCTGAAAAGTCTTCCATTGTGTACAGGTTCTTTATCCACATTTTAACTGTGCTTTCGTTATCCATTCATCCTCCAGCGGTGTCTAGGCTACTGTGAATGATGATGCCACAAACACGAAGTTCAGGCATCTTGTCAAGATATTGATTTCAGTTCCTTTGACTATACACCCAGAAGCTGGGTGGGAGGACCATATGGCCATCTTATTTTTAATTTTTCAAAGAACATCCAGTTTTCCATAATGGCTTCACCAGTTTCTATTCCCACCCAGAGCACCCTAGAGTTTCCCTCTCCAGGCCTTTGCTAGCAGGGGGTGATAAAAACTCACTACAGTTTTTATTTGAATTCCATTGATTGATGATTTTAACTGCCTTTCTGGACTCCATAGGCCTTTGCATCTCTTCTTTGGAAGATTATCTGTTTAGGCCTTTTGTCTGTTAAAAAGGTTTGAATCCTGTAGTTATATCAAACAAACTCTAACTTTGAGATGTTAGCCCCTCAGCAGAGATGTGTTTGCAGATGTTCCTCTCAATGGGTAGGTGCCTTTCCTACAAAGTAGCTTCTTGGTTTAATGTACCTAGTGGTTTGTTTTTGCTTTCTCTGTGTGTGAGGGTTCTTGGTAGCATATTTTTTAAAAAAATCATCCCCAGAGCCAATGTTAAGGATTCTTATCATGTTTTTCCTTTAGGAGTCTTGAAGTATTTTTGTATTGATTTGTTTTCCTGTGAGTTATTTTCTGGGAGTGGAGCACAACAAGGATCATTTTCAGTTATTTTCTGTGAGTGGAACATGGCAGGGACCAGATTTCAGTCCTTTACTTATGGGTAACAACTTTTGAAGAGTCTGTCCTTTTTCTTTTCAGTTCTTAGCCAAATGTCAAGTAAGTGTACGTGTCTTTGAGAGAGAGAGAGAGAGAGAGAGAGAGAGAGAGAGAGAGAGAGAGAGAGAGAGAGAGAGAGAAAGAGTTTACTTCTGGTCTACCTGTTTTATTCCATTGGTGTCTATGTCCCTTTTAATGGAATTGCTATATTGTGTTGATTACTATAGTTTTACAATATAGTTTGAGACCAGAGTGTGATGACTCCATTTTCATTGTTATTCAAGATTGCTTAGCTATTTTTTTTGTAGTATCAAGAAAATTTCCAGCATTATTTTTTCTTTTCTTTTTGTATGCACCTAGATGAACATGTACATGCAGATTTGTGTAGAGGACAGAGGCTAACATTGGATGACATTTCATCCACTTAATTTTTTTCTACACAGTCTTTCATTGAACCTGAAGCTCCTCAACTGGACAGACTGGCTGGCCAGTGAGGCCTCCAGGATCCCCATGTCTCCACTACACAATTGCTGGTGTTACAGGCTTTTTATGGGTATTGAAAATCTAAACTTACACTTGCACAATAAACACTTACCCACTGAGCCATTTCCTTAGCCCAAGATTGATTTCCATATTTCTGCGGAAAAAAATCTGTTGCCATTTTCATTGGGATTGCATTGAACCTACAGATGCTTTTGTGTTGTGCAGATATTTTAACACTATTAACTCCAACAGCCCAAGAACACAGAGCAGCCTTTCATTCTCTGGCTTCAGTTTCATGGTTTTTAGTGTATGTATCTTTCACATCATTAGTTATAGTTATTTATAAATAATGTATTCTTTCTAATGAAATCATAAGCGAGCTTTCTTTTGGAGCTCACCTTCTGTTAGCTCATTGTTAGCACACAGACTCAACTGATGTCTGTGCTTTCACTTTTTACCCTCCCAGTTTACTGAACCAGTTCATCAGTGACCCCTTTTGCTTCTTTGTGATGGACCTTTTAGAGCAGTGGTTCTCATCTTGTGACTAATGACCCCTTTGGGGCTCACACATCAGCTATCCTGCATATCAGATATTTATGTTACAATTAATAACCATAGAAAATTACAGTTATGAAATAGCAACAAAATATTTTATGGTTGGGGTCACTGTGACATGAGGAACTGTATTAAAGGGTTGAAGCATTAAGAAGGTTTGAGAACTATTAGAGTTTTCTACAAGTCTTCAGCAAAAAAACACACTGTTCCTTCTTCCTTCTGAATCTGAGTGGACTTCCTCCTTTCTTGACAACTGCTGTGCCTAGGACTTCCATTACCATGTTAAATAGAAGCAGGAGGAGTGTTCCTCATGTTAGAGGAATACCTTCAGCTTTACAGCAAGGAACATGGTGTTGGCTGTGAACTTGCTGTGTATAACAAACCATTGATGTAGCCCAGGGGCAAACCCTCCTTGATCATGGTAAGTGATGATGGTTTTTTTTTCTTTCTTCCTTTTCATTTGCCTCCTCTTTCTCCTCTTCCTCTTATCTTTATATTTATTGTGTGTGTGTGTGTGTGTGTGTGTGTGTGTATGCATGTGTACACACTCCACCAAGAACATGTGAAGGTAACAGGAAACTTACTATGTGTGTTCCAAAAATTGGACTCAGTCTATTGGGCTTGGCATTGAGTGCCTTCACCTGCTGAGTCCTAAATGATACTTTTACTGGTTTGTTTCATTCAATGTGTTAGTCTTATTTTTTTTTTAATCTATGCTGAAAAATTTTGAGGCATTGCATTAATTTCTCTTTAAATATTTGAATACTTGGTAGAATTAACGAGTGAAAATATTTTGGCATAGCATTCTCTCTCTCTCTCTCTCTCTCTCTCTCTCTCTCTCTCTCTCTCTCTGTGTGTGTGTGTGTGTGTGTGTGTGTGTGTGTGTGTGTGTGTGTGCAACAATTCATTTCTGTCCAATTCTCTCAGCATGGTGAATCTCATGATTGATTCCAGTTTTAATTGAAACGGATTTGCAATCTTTCCCCCATCTCCCTTCATCCCTCTAACCCCTTCTAGTGTCACTCCCTCCAACTCCTCCTGCATCTCTCCACCTCAAGTTGATAGCCTCTTTTTCTTTAACTATTATTGTTACATATGTCTGACCCATTTTTGATGTTGTCATTTGGAAAAGTCCTCTGAACAATTCACTTTATTTAAAGTTTGTACGGCCTCAGCCAGGATTTCTACTGGAGGAAATTGAGAAGTCACTGATTTTTCTAAAACAATCAGCTATGGATTTAAAAATAAAAAGAAAGATGATTATCAAATATGTGGTCATTCATAGATATCTCATTCTGAGAAGTTATGTGGGTGGCAGAAAATTGAGATGACAAAATTTGGTTCAGAAACTCAATTTCTACCCCTAAACTCTAAAGGCACTGCCAACATACAGGATGGCAGTTGTCCCTCAATAGCCTCATAAAGTGAATTAGATAGAGTTATTGATCAATTTTGATGTTCCAGGACAATTTATATAGCACAAAGATGATGTGTTTCTTCAAAGTTGAAAATATACACTGTAAAAGTCTTGTTTGAGAACCTTTATTTCTGAGAAAACAATATTTTGGTTGACTTGTTGAACAATTGAAATATATTAAACAACTGCAAAATACTCATTCTTGTCAAGTTCAAACAGAATATTCCCCAGGATAGATCGCATGTCGGGGCAGAAAACAAAGCTTAACAAATTCAAGTAGACTTAAATAACATCAGGCATGTGTCTTCTGAACACCAAGGGTGTTACACTAGAAATCAATGAGGAAAACCAGGAAGTTCACAAACACACCGAAATGGAACATCACCAACAGGTCAGTCAAAGACTCTTAACAGGAATTAAGGCTCATCTTACAAGACAAACAAAAATGGATACAATATCCCAAAACTTATG
Source organism: Cricetiscus sungorus (assembly GCA_030556225.1). NCBI lineage: Eukaryota > Metazoa > Chordata > Mammalia > Rodentia > Cricetidae > Cricetiscus > Cricetiscus sungorus. The sequence continues at coordinate 30,460,972 of JANBXA010000740.1, read as the reverse complement.
AGCGCTAAAACAGGCTTTAAAGGGCATATTTACATTATACATGCCAGCTTTCATGGGGGAAGAGGGGGGATAAGATCTCAAACAACCTTCACAGTCAAAGGAAGTAAAAGAAGTGTGAGCCAAACCCAGAGGCAGCAGAAGAGAGCAAACAACACCACCATAGAAGGGAATGAAATGGAGAATAGGAAAACAGTAGAAAAGGTGGAAGATGCTGATGGTTTTCAAGAGAAACAAGAACTTTTGGCTGGATTGATGATGGGGGAAGGATGACGAAAACACAATTATAAATGAAAGTGGGAACGTTAACACCACAGGCTTCAGGATTTTAAAGGATCAGAAGAGGCCACTAAGATTAAGTATGGACTCACAATTGTATTTCAAGAGATTAGGGACCAAAATGAGATGGGTAAAGTCCTGGAAGTGTGCTGTAGTCATGACAGCATCACAGAAAAAAATTCTAGTGGACCAATAATGAGTAAGGAGACTGAATCAATAATTAAAAATCCTTCCAATAAAGAAAATTCTAGGGTTCAAGGAGAATTTGACTCACAAAAGTAGAGACTGGAGTTTAATCCCCTGCTCCTACATAAAAATCTGGGTGTGGTACTCATGCAAACACTGGGAAGACAGAGGCAGTTGGATTCCTGGGACTCACTATATTCGCTATGATGTAATTGGTGAAAGGCAGGCCAATGAGATCCCTGTCTCTAAACATGTGGATGATGTTCCTGAAGATGACAGCTGGTGGTCCTCTTAGTTTTATTTTTGTTACTGTGACAAAATTCCATGACAGAATGCAACTTTGGGGAAAAGGGACTTTTTCAGTTTATAATTCCAGGCTACAGCTAATCATTGTGGGAAAGTCAAGGCTTGAGCTTTAAACAGCTAGTTTTACCACTTCTTTGGTCAAAAGCAGAGCAAGATGAATTGTATAGATGCTCACTTGCCTTCTTTCTTGGGTATAGTTTGATTTCTCTACTCTTACACAGTTCAGGACTTCTACATAGGGAATGGTGACATCCACAGTGCACTGGGTCTTCCTACATTAATAAACTTAATTAAGATAATCCCCCCATTGACATGTTCACAGACCAACTCAATATAAACAATTCCTCACTGACACTTTTCTTCTAGGTGATTCTAGGTTGTGGCAAGTTGACAATTAGAGTTAACCACAAAGAGAATATTCCATATCCCGTTCTAGGAGATACTTAATAGGAAAGAAACTACTGGAAGCACCTAAATATTCAAGATTTAAAATCATTGTTAATTTCCTCCTTTTTGAATTCAAACTAGTATTCATTTCTGTCCAACTCTATCAGCATGGTGAACCTCATGATCAATATGCTTTTTAAATATTTTTAATTGAAATAGAATTATGTTACTTTCCCCACCTCCTTTCCTCTCTTCCAGCCTCTCCCAAAGGACACTCTCTTGAACCTCTTCCATGCACTCCCAACTCTCAAGCCTCTTTTTCTTTGATTATATACATACATATGTGTATGTACAAATATGCACATATATCACACATGTACAATCTGATGACTCTGTTTTATGTTGCCAGTGTGCTGGTTCAAGGCTGATCACTCTATAGTAGGCAACCATTAATGGAGTTCATCTCTGAGAAAGGTTAATTCTCCCAGCAGCTATTAGTTGCTCGTAGTTCTTTGTCAATGGGACCCTATGAAATTTTCCCTCTTCTACATTAACATGTCCATTGATATTTATCATTATTCTGGTCTTGTTTATGTAGTGATTTCTGTGAAATCTGTTTCACCACAGACTTTTTGGTATTCCAGTGTAACACGAGTTCTAATTGGTCTTAACAATAAAAACACCCACTCAGTCAGATATCAGGGCAAATGATGAAAGGTAAGAGAGGGAAAAGAGCAAGCTACAGCCAACTCTTAGCTTGCTAATTCCTCAGCCGAAAGAGGCTGAGTTCCTGTATCCTCCCACTCAATCTTCCTCTCTCCATCCAGCCATCTCACTCCCTGTCTGTCTGTACAGACCTCCAGACCTCTTTGGTTAACTAGTGGCTAGCTCCACCCTCTTCGGGCAAGCTTTATTTCTTACAGTATAAATGAGATGTCACCACATTCCAGCTCTTAACAATCTTTCCACCCACTCTCATGTGATTTTGCCTGAACTGGAGATACAGAAGCTGTGATGTAGATTTATCTGGTGGTCCTGGGCTCCCCACAGGCTGTTGATAACTGCATTGTGTCCAGTTGTAGTTTTATGTGATGATTATCTATCTTTGATAAGGGGTGGGAGCTACATTTATGCAGGAAAAGTGGCTCTTGAACATACAACATTTTAAACTCATGCAAGTGCTTCTCATTGTTGCTCTATTTTAGTGCAGCATTTCAAGACCTGTTTCTAGCAGACAAGTGGATGACGGTTGCCAAGATAATTTACCAGTGTGAAGTTAGTAGAAGAGAGAGTAGCAAGCTGCTTTCAGAAGATGATCCTGTGGTTACAGAGTAAAGCTGCTTTATCCAGACCTATCAACTACTTTATTTCTAGTTCATTACCTTCTTCTGATACACTGAACTACAGTCACCAGGCTAGCCTGAGTCTCATGTATTTTAGAAACTAGAAGAGCTTAACAAATGGCAAGGATTATTTGTTGAAGGGTCCACACTTTACTAACAGAATGTGTCTTGGACTGTTTCAGGATATTCTAATAGAGTACCAGAGACAGCAATAGAAGTTTATTTGGATCTTATTCTGGAAACTGGAAAATCTAAAGTTCAGGGGCCACATATGGTGAGCACCTTCTTGCTAGCTCATATGAAAGTGCAAGCAATATTTCGAGCACAGACAAGAGTCAGCATAGAAATGAATATCCTTTAACCAGGAAGCCACTGCTGCAATAATGACATTATTGTCTTATTGTCTTGTCCTTTTGTTTGTTGTTTTCTTTTTGTTTCTGTTTTCTGTTTTGACCTGGCCATGTAGCTGAGCATGACTTTGAACTTCTAATTCTCCTTCCACCTCCTAAATTGTGGTATTCCAGGCATGGGCCACCATGTGGGTATATGCATTGCTGAGGAGTGAACCCAAGGCAGTGTGTATACTAAGCTGAGCTACCTCCCTCAATGTTCTATTAAAGACAGAGCCCTGGAGATGCAATCGCCTCTCAGATGCCCCATCCCTTACTACAGCTGTACTATGGACTGAGTTTTTGAATAAGAACTTCAGAGGGCATAGTCAATCCACAACAATAACATTTCATTAACAGCAGTAGAAACACTCTTAGAAAAAGATATTTTATGTGCATTTTTCAATTTATGGTTTGGTACTTCTACTATGGTGTTATTTAAATACAATCAATTGGTATTTTATTTTAGCTTACATGTTTTTACTTCAAACTATGAAACATTTTAATTCTTACACATTATCTGTGTGCCCATCGCCCAGATTTTAAAATGGCAAGTTTAATATATTTACTTTAAGTCTTTTCTTTTTAAACAAAAGGAATAGAACAATACAAAGACCACTAAAGTTTTTTCAAAGTTTCTTTTCTCTCATCTTGGTTTAATTCTTTGGCTTCATTTTCAGAGAAAGTATCCTTGGTGAGTTTTTTCTATGTTCTTCTAGACTTTGTTTTTGTTTTTTTAATGTGTGTGTGTGTGTGTGTGTGTGTGTGTGTGTGTATGGTGTGGTGTATCTCAGTTTTAGAGTTTCTCGCATGCAAAACATGCCGGGTTCAATCACCAGTCTCATAAAAATAGACAGACAATGCTGTGTGTTTTTAATATCTATAATATTTAGCATTACATGTATTTGTTTTGTACTTTTTACATCTGTTGACTTCAATACATACAGCTCTAACTTATTCGATTAACTTTTGTATTATCCTCTAATGCATATCTTTATTTAATCTTGTATTGGGTGGACACTGAATTCTCCCCGATCCTTCACTGTCATAAGTACTGGTGTAACTGTGACAGCATCTTCAGAGTTTATAGGTAGATAATAAATTGCTTTGTTATAGAAAATACACTTTCAGATGTCCTAGATATCGTCACATTTCCCAAACACGAAGTCGATGTATCAATTAGTTACCCCCCAGCAGACTTTCACCCTCCTGCCCCCTTCTCAGGAGTTCTCATCTCTGTTCTTGATGGGTTCTGTTTACTGGAGGCTTCTCCTACCTCATAAATTATGTGTGTACCACATTCTGTCTTGTTGCATCTTAGCTTAAAAACCTCCTTCCAGGGAGACTTTCAGGTAAAATGATGGATTAGAAGATTCCCCATGTTTCCAAGTAGAAGACAAGTGAAGATTAAAAACCCAATAGACTCCATTTCTTTCATGAGAAAGAGCCAAAGGTAAAAAGAAATAAACCCAAGTGGAATAGTCTCAAAGAAGCTTAAGGAACTGGTGCCCATCAGTGTACACCGGAAGATGATGGTTGAGCCTGGCCATTGGTGCACACCTGATGAAAATGCTGACCCTGGCCATCGGTGCACACCTGATGATGATGCTGAATCTAGCCGGGACCAGCAGTAGTTGTCAGGAACCAGCTCTTCCCTCTCACATATTGACACTATGAGGACAATGATCTGGGAAAGATGGACTAGACTCTAGACATACCACCAGGAGCTTGATATGCTATGTGTGCTGGAGCACATCAGACTGTGGAGAGAGGGGTAGAATTGTATTTTTACAACCTGGGTCTGAGATTCTCCATAGAGGTCCTGGATGGTTTTAATAGCCCAAACAAACAGGACAGGAACAGGAAAGGTGCATTGCTGAGTGGGACATACATGGGGACCGTAAATATAGGAAGAGTAACAGCAGAAAATGGAGTTTCCACCCAGAACTACCTCACAACAGGAAGGACATAGCAACTTGTTTGTGGTGCCAATATTGGCAGTCTTGCTCCTACCTACAGTGACAGAGACTGCTGTAAAGAAAGAGATGGGGGTATATTATATCACCTGGATCAGGGCAGAAACGACCAAGGATACAATATCTGCAATTTCATTTTATTTTCTTATTTTAAAATTTATATATTGTTTGTTTAAGACAGGGTCTCTGTGTAGCCCCAAATACCTGCAACTCAGTATATAGACCAGGATGATTTTGAACTCACGGAATTCTGCTTGCCTCTGCCCCTAGAGTACTACCATTTAAGGCACACACCACCGCACCCGACTTGAGGCGAGATTTTGATAACTGATCCAGTAAGGCTTTGAACTCACTCTGTAGAGCAAGCTGGTATTGAACTCACAAAGATCTGCCTCCTCTTGCTCCCCAAGTGCTAGAATTAAGTGCATGCACCACCACACCTGTCTTGTTTTCTATATTTTTCAGTTATACTTCTGTACTTTAATTGCTCTGTTTTATATCCTGTTTCACTGAGAAGGCTTTTGTGATTCTTTGTCTGCACCTACTCGCCAATATCTTCCTGTTATTGCCCATACCACCAAGCCATACACCTTCCTTCTCACCCACACTTCCACGTTTCCCAATTCTTCCTCAGTTTGCTTCTTAATTATTAACAATCTTAGCTCTAAAAGCCTATAAACTACATTTCCCCCAATCAATATCCAAGTGTTTCTGTCTCCAAACCTTATCAGGGACATGAGAGACTCACACAATTGTCTTGTTAATGCAAGTTAATACTGGAACTGCTGAGAGATCATTAGGACTGCTAATGCAGGTGGCTTCCCCCTGCATTAGGGGACATAAATCCAAGTCTCTTAGGATTCTTTCTTCTGTGATTAAACACCACGACTAAGAGCAACTTGGAGAGGAAAGGGTTTATTTCATTTCACAGCTTATTGTCCATCATCCAGGGAAGTAACAAGAACTCAAGGAGGGAACCCAGAGGCAGGACCTGATGCAGGGGCTATGGGGGTGTGCTGCTTACTGGTTCAATCAATTTGCTTTCTTGTACACCTTAGGAAACGGCACTGCCTAGGAAACAGCGCTGCCCAGAGTAGGCTGGACCCTTCCACATCAATCACCAGTGAAGAAAATGCCTCCAGGTTTGCCTTACAGGTCAATCTTATGGGGGCATTTTCTCACCTGAGGTTGCCCTTATAGGTTGACCCCAGTCTATGCCAAGCTGATAAATAAAACAAAACAATTGGAACACCAAATGAAGATACCTCGCTAAGAAGCTTGTCATAAACTAAAACAAACTAAGAGAGTGGGAATGAGAAATGTAAAAATGAATGGGCACATCCACCTTAACAGAAGTGTAAAACACACAAAAGAAACACAAATATGTGAGAAAACAAGTCACGACTATATTCACATGCATGCGGGTTTCCTCAACATCAGAAATCAAAGACAACAAAACAGCCAAAACCCCAGAAAAAAAACCTTAAGAATCTCACCTTTAAAAAGGACCAATGTCTATAAAATGTTTAAGAATTTGAAGGAGACGTTTAAATACATGTAGGGGAAAAATCAGACTGAAAAAGAACCAGACAAAATGAAGTAAGCAGAAGAGTCAAATCAAATAAAGACCAATGCAAGCATTATCAACAGATGAGGTCAAGCAGAAGAATGGTTTCAGGCTGGAGGAAAAGTCTGGGGAAATAAACATTTAAGAGACCAAATCCTCTTCTCCACAGTATATTAGAGGGAACTGAGACTAAATCTACACCCACAGCAATTAGTCAATGAAATTATAGCGTAAGTTTTCCCAAGCCAGAGAAAGAAACGGTCATATACACACAAGAAGCATTTAGAATCCTAAGTACATATCATCATAGAGGATCTCCAGATATATCATAGTCAAAATGTCAAAAGTGTAACAACGAAACATGTGGAAAGCTGTAAGGCAGAAGTGAGATGGTTCAGGGAGTAAAGATGCTTGCCTCCCAGCATCTTTATCTGAGTTAGAGCCCAAGAACCCGTATGGTGGGAGAGGAGAACTGTCTCACAAGTTGTTCTCTGGTCTCCACACATGAAGTGGCATGTGTGTACACAAACAATGGGTAAATTAAATGGTTAATTAAATGTTTCCTTTTTAAAGTCAAGCACACCATAAATATCAACTCTCTCTCCAGGAAAGCATGGGACGATGTTTTTCAAACCCTGAAGGAAAATGACTACCAAACAAAACTGCTATTTCCAGCAAAGTTGTTTCTTAAAGTGGAGAAACAAAGAAGTGTCAAAATAAACACACAATAAGACAATCCTTGATTACATAAACAATACTTCAGAAATTATTTAAAGGAACACTATGCACAGGGAGGAAGAAATACAGTCTTGTTCTTGAAAGCACTGAAGAGAGTACGTTTCATGAAAAGAACATATGAAAAAAGAAGAGATGAGAAGGGATCCATCAGATCCAAAGTGATAAACTAGCAAGTTCTGTTACAAATAAAAGGAAAAGGAAAATAACTAACACTATCCAACTGACCAGAGTAACTAGCAAAACCAAAGGAAATAGCAGGTCCCTCCCAGCAAAAAGGTAACTACAATCAGGATTCAACTCACTGTTTAAAGCCACGGGTGAGCTTTTTAAAAATGATCCAACTATCTGTTGTCTCCAAGAAATTTATCTTATAAAGACAACAAACAAGCAGAAGTAGCTATTCTGACATTCAATAAAATAGATTTCAAATAAAACTAGCCATGAGAGATGAATAAGCATACTACATATTAATAAGAGAACAGTTCATCAAGGAGATAAAAATCTTTTGATATTTATGCACCAAATATTGAAGCTCTCAAATATATACATACAAACATACACACACCATCACCACCACCACCACTGCCACCAACCCAAATAGCAACAAACCATACTTAAATGCATGAAAAGCCAAACAGGTCTACATATGTATTAGGAGTGAGTGGAAGAGTTCAATATCTTGTCTTTCATTTAGTTAGTTCTTTCAACTAAAAAATCAAAGAAACTCTGGAGCTTAATTATACCATAGATCAACTTAATTTAACAGATAGCCATGGAATTTTCTGTCCATTAATCCTAGTATGGAATATACAGTCTTCTCTGTGGCCTAAAGAAGCTTCTCTGAAATTTATTATTTTGTAGGCTTAATAGGAGGCCATAACAAATACAAAGGAACTGAACAGGTGTTAACAGGTCATATTGGAATAATATGAGAAACAAACAGCAAGATAAACCACAAATACCTGATTGAACAATGCATTTTTAATACATGTAGGCCATTAACAAAATCAGGGAGTAATTTAAAAAGTCCTAGGATGGAATTCTAAAAATTCCTAAAATGGAATCTCAATAAAAGCAGGAAAAGAAATTGACAAGGTTTAATATCCTTTTATGATAAAAAGAATTGGTGAAATTAGAAATAGAAGAAATACCTCTCTCAATAAGGTAAAGGCTAAACACAACAAATACAGATACAACAGTTTACTAAATGGGTTTAAGGATATGTACTGAAAACAAATCCTCAAAATCTGGAAGACAATAGTGTCTACTCTCTTTACTATTATTCAATATAGTGCTCAAGATCCTAGCCTGAGCAATAAAACAAGAGAAAGAATGAAAGGATATACAATAGGAGAAGAAGAAACAAGCTTATTCCTGTTTGCAGTTGTCATGATCCTACACTTAGAAGACCATATACACTTCACAAGCCAATTAATAGATATAATAAACATTTCCAGCAAAGTGGCAAGCTACAAAAATCAGCATACAAGCAGCCTTTCTATATACCAATAATAAATTTGCAAGAAAATGTTATGAAAAATCACATTTACAACATCTTCAAAATACCTAGGAATAGACCTAACTAAGGAGGTAAAATATCCATATAATAAAAATGTTAAGACACTGAAGAAAGGAATTGAGGAAGACACTAGAAGTTAGAAAAACTTTCTATGCCCACATATTGGCAGATACTGCAAAAGTGACCATATTAACATTAGTGGTCTACAGAAGACCCAATGTAATTGCCATAAAATTTCTAATGATGTGCTTCAGATAACCAGAAGAAGAAATACTAAGACCACAAAGAATCCAAACAATACTGGAGATGTCATAGTACCTGGCCTCAAATTATACTACAGAGCCACAGTGAAAGATATCATGCAGTATTGATAAAAAGCAAATATGTAGATCAGTGGCATAGTCCAGAAGATTCTAAAATAACACCAAGCAGCCATCATGACCTAATTTTTATCAAGTTTCCAAAAACATACATTGGGAAAAAGGTAGCCTATTCAACAAATAGTTCTGGGAAAACTAGATTACCACAATAGATGAGTAAATTAAATGTATATATTTAACCCTACATAAAAATCATCTCAAAATGGATCAAAGACCATAATATAAGACATGAAACTTGAAACTGTTAAAAGGAAAATGCTTCAAGATATAGGTAAGAACTTTCTGTAAAGGATTTGAACAGCTGGCATTGTCAAAACCATGAATTGATAAATGGGATAACATGAAATTTAAAATCTTCTGTATTTCAGAGGAAGCAATGAATGAGGAGGCAACCTACAAAATGAGAGAAAAATCTTTGTCAACATCTGACAGGTATTAAATTAAAATTAGTAATATATTTTTTATATATCAAAATTTAAACACCCTAAACTTCAGACCTCCAGTTAACAAATGGGTCAATGAACTGAACAAACAGTTCTCAAAAGAATAAATATAAATGGCCAAGACATATTTTTAATGTGTTTAGTTTTCTTAGTCATCAAGGGAATGCAAAGTAAAACTACATAAGTGTCCTGCCTCACCATAATCTCATCACCCTCAGTGTGGTTGGCATCAAAAAAGCAAGTGACAAGAAATAATGCCAAAAATGTGTGGATATGGGAATCCCTTTTCACTATTGGCAGAAGGGTCAACTTGGTGAAGCCAGATAGAAACCAATATGGAGGTTTCTCCTGAAACTAAAAATAGAACAACCATATGACCCAGTTATACTACTTATTTCAAGGGTACTTAAAAGACTCTAAATCAACATACCACAAAGATCCATGGACAACTATGTTTATTGTTGTTCTATTCACAATAGCCAGAGAACGGAACAAGACTAGCTGTTCATTAGTGAATGGATGAGTAAAGAAAATATGGTGTGTGTGTGTGTGTGTGTGTGTGTGTGTGTGTGTGTGTGTGTGTGTGTTGAAATTTTAAGCAGCCTAATGCCTTTCCTTTTTTAGGAAAATAAAGCCATGGCATGTGCAGGAAGGCAAAATCTCTAGAAACCATTATGTAAAGTGAAATAAGGAAGACTATGGTAGTTTAAATGTAATTGGCCCCCATAAGCTCATGGAGAGTGGCACTATTAGGGGACATGGCTTTGTTGGAGTGTGTCACTGTGGGGGAAGGTTTTGGTTCCCTATATAGGATACAACCCAGTGTCTCAGTCAACTTCTTGTTGATTGTAAGATATAGGACTCTTAGCTTCTTCTCCAGCACCATGTCTGCCTGCATGCCACTATGTTCCCTGGCATGATGATAATAGATTGAACCTCTGAACTGTAAGCCACCACCTCAATTAAATGTAAGAGTTGCCATGGTCATGTTGTCTCTTCACCACAATAGAAACTCTAAATAAGACAAAGACCAAGAAAGGTATAGTTTCTGTTAAATACCGATTCCTATTTTAAGAAAATATATCTATATATATACATATATCTATATATATGTACACATATATATATATGTAATTTCATGCTTCTGGGTGTATGTGTGTAGGGGTCTAGAACATGAAACTAGAAATGGAATCATAAGAAGAAAGATGAGATCTTATGAGGAAGAACATAAGAAAAAAATAGGGCAAAAGAAATCTGACAGGAAGACAGTGGAACTCATGTGATGTGTGAGCAGAAGAGAACACTGCAGGGAGGAAAGGGATGAGCAATGGGGCCAGGGGAGGGGAACAAGTGAAAACAGAGTGTATGAAAATGACACAATAAAATCCATTATTTTATATGCTAAGCTAATTTTTTTTTAAGTATTTCAGAAGAAAACCTGATGTTTGGTCCACCTATACTTTTTAACATCTCCTACAAAATTTTAATTCATAATTGATTTAATATTTGTTCAGTAGTTTTTCCAGTTAGACTCTAAACTATACAAGAGACTAGCCTTTCTGCCTAATTTATTTTTATACTCTCAGCATCAGAGGAAGTGGTGGATAGATAATTCTTCAAGGAATGAATGCACACATACATCCTAAATCAGATCCCACCTGTCTCTCCAGTCATCTGTAAACATGGAGTGTCTTTATTGGCCAGAACATCATCAGTAGAGTGTTGTGATTTGGAATAGGAGTTTGTGAGTCAGAAAGACTTGGGTTTCAGTCATAGATTAGCAAATTACTAAATACATGTAATACTTCCTTTAATTAAAAATTACATTTATTTATTGTGTGTACGTGCATGTGTGGAGCTCAGAGAATAACTTTCAGGTGTTGGTTCTCTCCTTCCACAAACATGAGCTCTGGGAATTGAACTCAGGCTATCACAATTGGCTGGCCTTTATTGGCTGTCCTACCTGGCCAGTCTCAGACTCTCTCAGTGATAGTTTTGGCCTTAGGACAAAAGACAGGTCAATAATATTTCTTCCTTCATGGTGTTACCATGAGAATTGAATGATATGCACAAAAAGCACTTAAGATGTTATCAAATAGTAAATATGAAAAAAATGCTGTTTATAAAGATATGAGCAGTCAATGTAAAGAGGAAGAAGCCCTGGAGGTTAATAAGCACATGAAGAGATGTGGAAATTAATTAGAGATCAAAGAAATGCAAATTAGAAAAGCAGTGACACATTATTTTATACTTATTAGACCAGTACTATTAGGATCATACCAAATCTTGGTGAGAAGTGGGGTTCACAGAGCCCTTGAGCACTGACCACTAGAAGGATATACAGCCATTCTGGGCAGTGTTCTACATGCAGTTGGACATTCCTATAAGTAGAGCACCCAGCACTGGTGCTTCTTGAATGTGTCTAGATATTTCCCCATGCAGGTCCATAAGATGACAAGAGAAGGTATCCATGGCAATCCTGTTTGTGGTAACAATAGAAGACTGTCTGGTGCTCATTGCTAGGAGTGTGGGCAGATACAGAGTAGTGACCTTTTCTCGTTAGCGAGATGGATTATTTAACAAGAGCAATTTGATGGAGGAAGGGTTTATCCTAGCTTGAACTTCAAGGGGACATGTTATGAGTATTTTTTCCTTGCCAGTATTGTCCCTCAACCACGCCAGCCCCAAGTAACACACGGAGACACTGTATTAGATATAAAGCTGTTACCCTGTTACTAGCATTTCTTATTGGATAGCTCTGTCTTAAATAGCAACCCATTTCTATTAATCTAAGTATTTCCATGTGGTCTTATCTTACCAGAGAGAGGGCCCGGTGTTCTTTTCTCTCCATTCTCCATCTTGAATCTCCTCCCTACTACTTCCTGAATCCTCCTTGTCTCCTAGTCCCGCCTATCTTGCTTTCCTATTGGCCAGCAGTGCTTTATTCATTAAACAATATGAGAAACATATTTATAGAATGACATCTCCCATCAGGGACACAGCCCATGATGGAAGGGAAAACATGGTGGCAGGACCTTGAGGCAGCTGGTTACATTGCATTCACAGGCAGGAAGCAATAAATAACAAATATTAGTGCTTGGCTGGCTTTCTCTGTTTTATGCAGCCTGAGATCTTAGCCCATAGAATGGTGCTACCCACATTTAGGTTTTCCCACCTCGGTTAACTTAACCTAGATTTTACCTCACAGACATACCAGTTAACCTAGATTTTACCTCATAGACATACCCACAAGTCTGTGTTTTGGGGATTCTAGATTCTCTCGAATCAACAACAACAAAAAAGATCAAATTAATCATGACGAGGTAGATGTGTACCAGAGAACTACCATGCAGCATCTAAAAGCAGCAAACTGGATGTAGTCATGGATAGCTGCTACTTTAAAACAATGCTAAGAGGTGGAGAGATGGTGGGTTATAATGAGATGCACATAGCAAATGCACTAAGAACAAAAAGCAGTAAACACAATAATCTGGTTGCCTGGGAGTTTGGAACTTGATGAGAGTGAAGAATTGGAATAAAAATAGATAGATTTAAAGAAAAGATAACACAATAAAAGAGGCCTGGATAGAAAATAGTCTGTTATGTGCCCTGTACCAAGGACTGTGAGGAAGTCAACCCTCTGTATCTGAAGTATTAAAAAACACTTGCAGTTGTGGTAACCGAGCAGGATAATGAAACGAGCACGGTCACTTGTGTCAAAGAGAAGCTTCACTGGCAATGTGACAGTGCCCCAGGTCCACAGGCTTACCTCCCAACAAAGCTGGTGAGAATTATTTTAAAACTTCAATCTCCAGAAATGGTCTTAAGGGGCTATTGAAGAAACATTTATTCAAGATTATCTACTCCAACTTAGTTAGAGAAGTGAGTGTCTTCAAATCTGAACCAAGACCTGTCTGCCCTCATCTGGCAGCCTGGTCCTCCAGATATGTATAAATGGGAACTCAGGGCTCCTTCTCCAGGAACCTACATCCTCCTGAGGGGCTGATCATCAGCCATTATCATCTTGCCCCCAGCTATTTATTGCCAAAGCTAGACTCTGCCTTCACAGTCCCTGAAGAATAATAAAAGTGGGCAGTCTGGGGCCACCATGGTCAGGACAACTGTAGGTGCTGGAGGCAAATGGGCAGGACAACAAAGTTCCTGCTTCTTTTGTGGAGTTTACATTTGAGTGAGAACAGACACAGAACAAGCAAACAGCTATTGAAACAGTTCAGTATCACATGGTGGCGGATGTTATAAAGAAAAGTAAATGTAGGGATTGGGAGAGGAGAAGGTAGTGGTCTACTGCTTTAGTCAGGCTTGTCAGGGAAAGGTTCTCCGAGGACACACCTGGGCAGCTGCTTGAATGAAGTGAGGGCAGAGACAAGGGGAGAGCATCTCATACCCTGTGACTTCCGTCTATGCAGAGGCTCCAGGCAAGAGCACTGTTAGCATGAAGAGGGGACAGCAGGAGGCAGTACAGCTGCAATAGAGTGGCTGATGAGTCACAGGACAATAGCCTCGGGACAGATTAGTTGTATATCCCTACAGGTGATCATATTGACCTAGCTTGTAGCCTCATTCTTAAGAAAGAGTTGACAAGATTTCCTGACAGTTGGTAGTGTTTGAAAAAGAAGGGAAGGTGGGAGTTATCAATGAGACAGTCAAGAATAAGAAAGAGGAATAAAATATGACTCCATGGGCTTTGAACTGGGAGGCTAGGCAGATGACTGAATGATGTGTCAGGTTGGTCCTGGCTAGAGGAAGGATGCTCAGAGTCCATGTGGATGTATTCATCTGAAGCCAGCCTGGTTCTGTTCTGTACAGGCATAGCATTTTTATGAACATGATTTTGGCTGAGTGTGAATGCTTATTAGCCATTCAGCTGGAGATGCTGAGGTGACAGTTGGATATACAGGCCTGGAGTTCAAAGAAGAGGTCAGATCCACAAATATGAAATGAGAAGCAATCAGCATGCAGATGGCGACTAAAAATCACAGGACAGGATGAAATTAGATGATGTCTATGGCCCGAGTCCAGGGCTACACAGTCACTCAGGGTTCAGGGAAATGAGGAAGACCTAACAGAGATGGAGAAAGGTCAACTTATGGAGCAGAAAGAAAACCAAAACATTGCGTTGTCCCAGAAACCAAGGGAAGATGTCTGAAGACAGAGGTGTGGATCAGCCCTGTCACCCCTCCTTAGTGGTCAGGTGGCATGGGGGCTGAGGATTAACCCTCAGATGTGGGAAGGCAAAGGCCATAATTACCTTAACCAGAATGTTTTCATGATGGGGTTGAAAGCTTGATGAAATCATTTCCCCGTGAGAATGAGAGAGCAAGAAATGGAGACTTTAAGAAGCAATTCCCAATAGGGAGGCGGAGACTAAGAGGGATCAGGTTTTTGCTTCTTTTACCATGAAAGAGAATGAAGCATTTGCCTGTGGTTGGAAATGATCCTTTAGAACAGAAAGTACTGATGATGGAGGTGAGAAAAAGAGTAACAGGAACAAAGCCCTGGAGCAGGAGAGTGAGATGGGCCCCAGCATTTCAGTAATTCAGCCCAGGCACCAGCAAGACGAGAGTGGTGGAGGATGTGAGCTCAGGAGGGAGGATGATAGATGGGCTGGTGGGAGTATGTGGAGATTCTGTTTTGGTTGCATCTATTTTCTCTGTAAAGCTGAGTACCAGGATCCTCTGCTGAAAGCAGGAAGAGGATGTGGAGCTCTAAGAAAACAGGGCGATGGTCAAGGTTTTTGATTTTTTTCATCTATGAGTAGCACAGATGCTCAAAACAATAGGGCCTTTGTTCAGCTAGGCACTTGGAAATGGCCCATCTAGTGCTGATGCAGGAACATGAAGGCAGGAACTGAAGCAGAGACCATGTTTACTGGCTTGCTCCTCCTGGCTTGCTCATCTTGCCTTCTTATACAACCCAGGATCACCTGCTCCAAAGTGGCACTGTCTACAGTGAGCCCTTCCACACCAGTCATTAACCAAGACATGTCCCATAGACTTGCCTCAAACCAATCTTATGGATGCAATCCCGCAGTCAATGCCCTCTCTTCCCAGGTGACTTTAATTTGTGTCAAGTGACAAGAAGCAAGTCTTGTTTCTCAAGTCTTCTACTCTATTTTTCCTGGGACACAGCTCTCACACTCATGGTCTGAGGTTAATTCTCAGCAGTCATGTCCACACTCTAAGCAGTGGGATACGGGATATGAGTAAGACACAAAGTGAAGGTAAAGCCAGAGGTGGTGGCCCACACCTTAAATCCAAGAACTTGGGAGACAGAGGCAGGTAGATCTCTGAGTTTGAGGCCAGCCTGGTCTACAGAGTAATTTCAAGGACAGCCAGGGATACACAAAGAAACTCTGTTTCAAAAAACCAACATAAAATTATAGCAAAGCTAGGGTCAGGGGGTCTGATGAGAATCAGTCCCAAAAGTTTTTTTGTAGGGAGGGGAAGATAGACCATTAGTTCTACATGATACTGGCTTCCAAAGCACTGTCCCCATAGTGTGGCAGATATTGCACTATGGGTAGATGGGGCTCTAGGGAATTGTCATATCCCTGCGAGAATTAAACAGTAGATACACACACCAGCTACGTGTTTTAGAAACCCAGGGTGCTGCAACAAGGAGTAGACAACCCAGAATAGTCCTTCAGGAGGTCATCTCAACAAATGTGGAGTCAAAACATATCCACAAATTCAAGCTTACTCCTCATTTAAATTTAGAATAGACAGATATGGCCTTCACATAAAAATAATGTTTGAAAGTTTAAAAACCATTCTTTTTTAATGCCATGAATAAGAAAAGAATCCTCTGTCATCACCATTATTCCAAATTGTTTTAGAGACAACATATGGATTGGGGAAAAAAAGTAAAGAAGTAAGTAGGAAAATAACTATCTTTAGATATGAGTGCAAATCTGGAGAAACTGAATAGCATTTAAAAGAATCTATTAACTAAGAATTTAGTCGAAGGGCTGGGTAAAAACTTCAAGATACAAAAACCAGTAGCTTCCTTTTTATTGTATAACTGGTTATATAGTAACCAGTTAGGAGATGTTTTGGGAAAAACAAAGACTCTCATTCATGGTACCAATAGATAAATTGGCGGTCATTGTGGCTAGTGAGGTATGCAGGGCCTTATGAAGAAAACCTAAAAATTCTAGGAAGAGTTATTGAGCCAAGATTAAATAAGTAGAAAGATATATTGATCTTGAATAAGGTGATTAAGCTTGGCCATTTATGTCATTTAAATAAATTAATCTATGTTCTGGTTTCATTTCTGATGCTGTGACAAGCTACCAGGACACAAAGCAACTTAAAGGAGAAGGGTTGCTTGTAGCTCATGATAGCAGGTTATAGTGTGCATTGAAACAGGAAAAGCCCAAGGAGCAGAGGCTTAAAGCAGCCAGTCACATGACACCCACAGTCATGAGCAGAGAGAAATGGATGCTCACTTGCTTGCTAGGTGTAGTGGTTTGAAAGAAAATGGCCCTCAAAGGGAGTGACACTAATGGAAGGTGTGACTCTGTTGGAGTGGGCGGGGTCTTACTGGAGGAAGTGTATCACCATGGGGGTGGTCTTTGAGGTCTCCTATGCTCAGGCTAAATCCAGTGGGATGGTTCACTTCTTGTTGCCTGCAAGATGTAGAACTCTCAGCTACCTCTCCAGCACCATGTTTGCTTGCATGCCAACATGTCTTGCCATGACGATAATGGACTGGATTATAAGCCATCCAATTAAATATTTTTCTTTACAAGAGTTGCTGTGGTCATGGTGTCTCTTCACAGCAATAGAGGTCCTAACTCTACTCTTAGACAGTTCAGTTCCATGTCAAGGCTAGGGAATTGTGCTGACTACAGCGGGCTGGATCTTTCTATATCAGTTAATTACCAAAATATTCCCCCACGCATGCCCAAGGCTCAACCTGATCTAGATAATTTCTCATTAAGACTCTCTTCTCAGATGAGTCTTGCTTGTATAAAACTGACAGTTAAAACTAACCATCACTGCCCTGACCCACGGGGCTTAGTTATTTGTGGGTCAAGGTGGGCTAGAACCTGAAAATAATGGGAGAGAAAGAAGAAAGGAGACCAAGCAGTGCATGTGTCAAGGTCTAACTTTATTGATGAAAAAGGGAGTTTTTAAAGCAAAGCAGGGAGGAAATGGGGAGGGGTAACAGGCAGGGAGGAAATGGGGAGGGGTAACTTCTGCTAACTTCTGGGTCTTGGTAATTATCCCACACAATAAACATCAGACCATAAATGTCTGCTTATCTTAGTTTCTGGGCCAGGCCCATCTCAGTTCCAGGCACTCAGTTTATCTCAGTACCTGGGATGAATGGAAGAGACCACCTGTCGAGCAGGTTCCTGTATACCAAGAAAAGGCTCAATTAGAGTTCTAAGGTGTAAGCAACTCTGCAAGAGGATGTGACTCAAGGCCAGCTCCCAATACATCACAATCTGTAAACTCACTTTGGCCCTAACCATATAATTTGACAAAACAATACTTGTGTTCTTCTAGAAAAGAAATGGTGTGAAATAACCAGGAAAGGTGAGGAAGGGAACAAAAAACCATGAATAGAAAGTTGGACTGAAAATATTGTCAGAAATGAGTATATTAAAAAGCTGAAAAAAATTAAATATTTAGGAGCTAGAGGAAGAACAGAAAAACAGAATCCAAAAATAAACTCAAATGTATGATGCTCTTGAACATTCTAAAAGTGACATTTCAATGGTAGCAATGTTAGACTGTTTGAAAAATGAAATAGTATTGGGCTCCAGGCTAGGTGCTCTGGTGGAGGGGTAGGAAAGGGGGGACACAGAACACTCCCCAGATTAGTGACCTGGCTTGGTGGTGGCTCATTTTGAGAGCTGGCAGTAGAGAAAATGAATTCCCTTCTGGCCTTTCAACTCTAGGAGAGGTGACATTCACAATTTCCTTGTGTGTATGGGTCACATTAAGGAGCCACAGCGATCAAGCTGGAAGGTGACTGGTGCTGGGGAGAGGAAGCAGGAAGTCCAGGAGGGGTGGAGACAGGATGGAGCCTGGAGATGAGAGAATGGGGGGGGGATGCGGAAACAGCTCACGGAGTGAGCAGAGGAGGCAGGCGCCAGTCAGAGTGGGTAGGGCCACAGGCCACAGCAAGAACTGTATTTTATTCTTAAGTGCATTGAAAAGGCCTTTGTGGGCAGTCAGCTGCTACTGGTGGTGTGATTTAATCTGATTTGTATTTTTAAAAATTGTTGTAAAATGGCTAAGATGGTAATTTGTTATTTATGTGTACTTTGCTATAATTTTAGAAATACTAATTTAAGAGAAAAAAGCATGTCTGACATGAGCAAGTGGTTTGGGCCCAATAGTAATTAGCCCATCTTAAGGACCAGTTTTCTTTGTTCACCTGGCACTGTGACCTTGAACCCACAGAATCTACACCCCACCCCACCCCCACCCCATTGCTGATCTATGCAACTGCCTGGATTTTCATATCTACAACCATTACCTTACCACAGAACAAACCTCAGAGGGCTAGGAGATTCAAACATCTCAATTACACATTGAAGGAGACCTGAAAGTTTATTCTTACCTTGAGGACAGAAAGGTGATTCTGTGACAATGGTCCAACACCAGAAACACAGCTGTGTGACAGAGGCTGTGGGAATCCTGCAAAGGAACAAGAAAGGATAACTCAGATCAAGTGTCACGGGCAGGGGGGTGAGTGAACGAGGGAATACTGAAAATCCTGGCTGTAATTTACTGAACATGGACAGGGTGTCTGACCGTGAGAAGCATTTACACTTATTACCTTACTTGTTTTAGCAGCAATATGTTCGCAGTTAACTTCCTGTTCTGTTGAAAATAAATAAGTGAACTGGAGCTCAGGGTAGTTAAGACACTTGTCCAAAGTCACTCAGCTGGTAGATGTAGGAATTAGAATTTGATCACCTGCCTTAAACTGGCTGTTCTCTCTGTTGGACGGAACTCTCACCACCAGAAAAGCTAGGAAACAAGGATGATCCTAAAAGAGGCATACGTGGTCCCATGGAGAAGGGGAAAGGGACAAGATCTCCCGAGCAAATGGAAGCGTGGAGGGAGGAGAGAGGTAGTTAGGAGAAAGAGGAGAGGAGAAGAGGGAGAGGTAGGTATGAGAGAATAGGAAGATTGAGACAGGGAAAGAATAGAGGAGAACAAGAAAAGAGATACCATAACAGAGGGAGCCATTATAGATTTAAGGTGAAATCTGGCACTAGAGAAATGCCTAGAGATCTACAAGAATGAACCCAACTAACAATCTGAGCAATAGTAGAGAGGCTACCTACCTTTAATGCCCTTCTCTGATAGAGACTGATGACTACCTTATATGCCACCCTAGAGCCTTCATCCAGTAGCTGATGGAAGCAGAAGCTGACACCCTGAGCCAAACTCCTAGAACCCAGTTACAGAGAAGGAGGAGTGATGAGTAAAGAGATCAAGACCAGGCTGGTGAAACCCACAGAATCAGATGACCTGAACAAGGGGGAACTCATGCATCCCAATCTGATAACTGGGAAACCAGCATAGGACTGACCCAGATCCCTTGAACATGGGTGTCAGTTAGAAGGACTGGGCAGTCTATGGGGCTTTTGGTAGTGGATCAGTATTTATCCCTAGTATACGAATGGACTTTGGGAGCCCATTCCACATAGAGGATACTCTCTCAGCCTAGACACACAGGGGAGGGCCTAGGCCCTGCCCCAAATGATATGGTAGACTTTGAAGACTCCCCATGGAAGGCCTCACCCTCCCTGGGGAGCAGATGGGCTGGGGTTGGTGGGGTCATAGGGGATGATGGGAGGGTGAGGGAATTGAGATTGACTTATAAAAGAACCTTGCTTCAAATTTAAATAAAAAAAGGAAGGAAAAAAAAGGAAGGAAAAAGGAAAAAAAAGGTTTTTCGAATCCTGCCCTCTGTTTCCTACTGGACTCTGATAATGGGAAGTGCTGGCAGGGGGGAGAACAGGCCTTCATCCTCAGGTTCCTTCTCCCTGGGTCTCTACTTGTATTTTTATGCCATTTCAAAACCAATGATGTTTGTTGATTTGATCATTCTTTTTGCTCACACCTTCCTGACTTTCCTTTTCTTTTATGTCTAGCGGGCAGTGGTGGCACACACCTTTAATTCCAGCACTCAGGAGGCAGAGGAGGATCGATCTCTGAGTTCAAGGCCAGCCTGGTCTACAGAGCTAGTGACAGGACAGCCAGGCCTACACAGAGAAACCCTGTATAATAATAATAGTAGTAGTAGTAGTAGTAGTAGTAGTAATACAAAAACCCTATCCCTGCTGCCACAGATGTCCTGTTGGTCAATACTTCCTGTCAGACACTTTTATAAACAGCCTGATAACCATTTCACAACACCCATCTGTGGGCAGGAGCACAGGGCTGGAAAATGAGCCATGAGCCTGACTACAGCCATGCCTAGGCACCAAAGAGCGGGGGAAAAAGAGGGGTTGGGCATGGCATTTGAAAATCAGATAAAGACCGAGTTTAAAGTAGGGCTGAGGATTCCCAAGGCTTCCCTTGCTGTCAAAGAACCTAAGCCAGCTGATTCTGCATTAACAAGCATGGCAGGTTCCTGAGGATTACTCAACCTTGTGTGGAATAAAGGAACCCAGCATGGCACTCCCCGGCGGGGGAGGGGTCTTCTGGGGTTGAAGAGGACAGCAGGGGGAAAACTGTTTCCAATGGCTTCGGTTTGATAGGAACCTTTTGCCTCGTGTGCATCCCTGGGCAGCTCAGCAAGGCCCTCCCCCACTCCCACCCCACCCCTACAGGCCCTGGCAACCTTTCCTCTCTGGCTGTAACATTCCAGAAAGTCTCAGCTCAAGATTGATGGCTTCATAACCTGCCCAGAGTCCTTGTGCTGCTGTTGCCTCGTCATGAATCATGAATGCCACATTGCCTGACTGCCACCAAACAGGACCCGAAGGACACCCTTGAGCGTGGGTGGGCACTGGAATTACTCCTGCTAGCCGGACACTGGGCCTGTGGCCATGAGGAGTGGCAAACAGGACCCTGCAGCTGTGAATCAGAGTTACTTCAAGGTCTCCGTGCTCTCTGCTCTGCCTGCCTTTTCTCTGGCATTAATTTAATCCCACCAGCAACAATAGCAATGGTAGTGGGTAACTGAATAGGTCATTTAATCCAAACTTTACATTCCTGTTCCAGTTTTGTCTCCTTGGAAGAATGCTAACTGACTTTTCTGTGTCATCCATCTATTGGCTGGGAAAACAGAAACACAGTGAGTGTCCAATAGAGAGTAGGACATGACAACTCAGATCCCAGATGCTGAGCCCATACTGGCTGGTTGTAGTGAAGGAGGTGAACTTTATCGGTAGAATCTCCTCTGTCCTGGGTTCTTCTGTCCATGGGGAAGGCTCCTTGTGCACTGGCTTCCACCAGCCCTGAATTCCAGACACAGAATTAGTTTATTACTGTGGCTGCTCTAGCGGGGCATCACTAGCTGGGCTGACTAAGCAGCAGACATTGTCTCACAGTTCCAGTCTCAGAGTTCAAGACTAAGGTGTTGGCAGAGTCGTGCTCCCTGAAGGTACCAGGAGAGGTTGGTGCAGCTCTCTCTCCAGTGCCCGGCGGATCCTCTGCTCCAGCAGGGCCCTTCTAATCAAGTAGATTCTTTTCTTCCCTCCCTCCCTCCCTTCTTCCCTCCCTCTCTCCCTCTCCCTCTCTCTCTCTCCTCTCCCTCTCTCTTTCCTTCCTTTCTTTTTAAGCAGTGCTTAGGATTGAATACAGGGCCTTGTGCACACTAGGCAAGGCCCCTAACACTGAGCTTTATCCTCAACCCTCTTTTGACTTTGAAACAGGGTCTTACTAAGTTGCCTGTGCTGGCATTGAACTCATTCTGTAGCTCAGGTAGGCTTTACACATGTGACCTTTGTGCCTCAGCTTCCAGAATAGCTGGGATGATAAGCTTGCATAAAGGCCCCATCTTCAGAAGGTTTTCTCCCCTATGTGTGCAGGTTGCTTTGCCCAAATAATGAGAGGAGTTACTGAGGACTAAGGCCCATTATGATGATTTGATCTTATTTCCAAATAAGGTCACCATTTTGGTTACTTTCCTCACAGTTGTGACAAATAGCAGACCAGACCAACTTAAGGAAGGAAATGTGGATTCTTGTGCACTATTTGAGGGGTATAGCCCATCATAGCAGGGACATCACGGGACAGGGGCTTGAGCTCATTACAAGGCACCCATAGTCAGGATGCTGGCAGAGATCAGTGCAGTGTTCAGCTTGCATTCTACTCTTTGTTTAATGTGGCACCCCCTGCTCATGGGATGGTATTGCCCACATTCAGGGTGGCTCTTCCCTTTTTGGTTAAGCTTTTCTGGAAAGACCCTCATAGACACACTTGGAGGGGTGCTTCCGTGTTGATTCTCAGTCCAGTCGAGCTGACAATGACAGCTACCCATTAGAGTCAAATTCACCAGTGCTGGAGTCAAGGCTTCAGTATCTTTGTGGGGAGACTCAACTCCACTTGTAATCAACTTAATCATAGGCTCCTATGCATATGCCTGCTCTGCCTGTAGTCTGTCTGCCATTCTTGACACCCACCCTGCTTCCTGTGCAATCACTCTGCCCTGCTGGCACCCCATGCATATACCTACCTGCCTCATCTGGCTTCCTTGCCTTCTTGTCCTGATGTTTAGGTGTTGGACTCTGGCCATAGGACCTTAGGGAAGAAGGGAGGGGATAGCCAAGAGAGTGTCTTCCTTGGGGAGTGGGGTTGGGAATGACCACCAGAAAGGAGCAACACACGGGCCCCTTCTGCCCTTTGCTGCCCTTGAGCAGAGTCAGTATTTTAAGATACTTTGGGCTGCTCCCGGCTCCTGGCATCTCAGTTTTATGAAATGAGGGTCTGCAGGCAGGAGCTCATCCAAGAGCACAGATTACCATTAGCGATAGCACCTCACAAGCACTGTACCTATTGTCCCGGCTCACTGAGTGCCCGACAGCCCTCCACAGGGGAATCAGAATGCACAGGACCCCATTCTATCAGAACACTCTGTATCTCTCTCTCTGCTGCTGCCAATGGCCACTCAATATCCCAGGAGATAGCAATCAATCCCAGCACCACAGAGGAAACTGATGAGTGGAAGAGGACAGCCCCTGCTCAGAGATTAGCTCATCTAGCAGGAGGGGAAATTAACAGTGTTAATTCAGTCGCAATTTCAAGTCTTCTCAACAAGTTTAATCTAGATTGAATAAAGCTGAATCTGTGTACTTGCCATAACGGGACGACTTGATGAACTCTTTCAGGAGCTGAGGATCATCCAGTTTTCTTATTTTCTCCCTATCTCTAGTCCTGTAGATGACTGTTGCCAAGTGGCAGAGTCTGCAAACGGTTTTGCATTTGATAACAGCATTGGATAAGATGGGAACTATTCCTATTTGAATTCAAATGATGAGTTCAAGTATATATACCATTTATTTATTCCCTGTTCACTACATGCTCAACAAACATTTAATACGCAACTAATATGTGCCTGGCTTTGTGGTGGACAGGCATGGGGGTCGTGGTTATAAATATGTTGTTCCTTCCACTCAAGTGCTCTTATTTGAGAAAATAGTATTGGAAATGGGGAAGCCACTGCTCAGAGCAATAAGTGCTTGGGAGACATTTGAGGGGCATGTTTTGGAAAATGCAGAAAGGGATAATTAATTCAGGGATTTAGACACACTATGGGCTGGAAAAGTGATATCTGAGGCATATTTGAAGGACCAGTAGGATTTTCCAAGGAAACATTACTTTGGAGTGGAGGTCAGGTAGTGTTCATTCATTTGGTCACAGTTCCAAGAATCTGGCCTGCCAATGGCACAGCCAGGCCCTAAGCATAGAGACAATGGTCTCTGCTAACTGCAGTCTTTTCATTTCTAGCTCTGACATGAAGGACTCTTCATCAGGGACAGGGGCAGCTAGAAGAGGAAGCACCTGGAGAAGTCTTGTCTCAAAAACGCTGCAGGGCCAACTGTCCAGTGCTGCCAAGAAAGGCTGTGACTTGGGCTTAGTAGCCTGCCTCAGACTCAACCCCCAGGTGACCCTTTGACACATGGTGTTGATGAGCAGTCACTCTCCTGGCCCAGGCCCGGCTGTATGGCTTCCTCCAACAACTGAACTGATTAGAAGAAAACTTGGACTTGATTAGAGATCATTGTCTCCATGCAGCCGTGCCTGTAAGCCTGCTCATTTTAGGGAGGAGAGGATGCTTTGAAATACACCAGCCGGCATCTCATTGCCTGAGTGAAAGACAGACTCAGCTCAGCCCCTTTCCACATCTGGTCTTTCTCTTGTTTTCCTTCCAAATCAGTACTGGCTTTCCTGGGAGGGGCTGGATGGGCAGGGCAGAGTGGGGTCTCTTGCCCACATCATTTCTACCCACAGCAGAGTACTAAAAGTACATATACCATGAATGGTGGCAAACGCCATTGTCTCTTTTTTCTTCAGCTTTCTCAGTCTGATTTCTTGTGATTATTCCTGCTACTGCCTCTCTGCTGAGCCTGCTCCCGAGAAGTGCAGACATGGCTGTGCATCTTCAGGCTCTGGCTCTTGTTCTCTGGTGATGGTGCAGCCATTTTCTGTCTTCCAAGGCTGCCCTAGAGCCCAGAGAGGTAGAAAATCACCTTATGGTCATCCATGGCCATTCTTTTCCAGTCCAGCTGCACACTAGCCCCACAAGCTCTAGCAAAGCTTTGCATCTCTGAACTTGATCTTCATCTTCCTTCCCCTTCCTGGTGGTTCTTCAGAGATAGTCAAAGATTGGCTAACTAGACCCGGACATGGGAGAAACACAGACAGGTCTCCTGATGCTTTGATGAACTTCTAGATCTTTCACATGACTTTGACCAAACCTCAACCTTTGGATGTCAGCTCCCTATTTGTGAAATAAACATCTTTCAGTGTTCAGCAAGGTAATGATAGAAAAATGCCTTATAAATGAGAAATCCTGGTCTCAGATGCATTTTGTCCCCCTCAGCTGCACTGTCCCCCATCCACCATCTCCCCTTGGGGGAGGGATGGCCAGATTCCCAAAGCTGCTGTGAAGGTGCCCTTTCCCCCTTCCTCCTAAGGGACTCAGTTCTGTCTCCTCCAACAAGATGCCTTTACTGCCATCCTGGATACCTTGTCCTGACAGACCTCTGCTAAACAGTTCCCGTGTCCAAGAGTCCAGAGCCTGACCATGTTAGGTTTGTCCGCAAACTCCTGGCAGCCTGGCCGCTGATTTATCTCCTGATGCACTCTTTGCCATCTGTTTTTATATTGCTTTCAGCACAAGATAAGTGGTTCCCACACAGCGCTGAGCTTCAGAGATTGCAAAGTTCATGAGTTTGCAGAATTTATGATAAGGCAGAGAATTGTCTTAGCACATCATTCATGGGCGCAAGGTCCAGAACGAAATGCTGCTGCTTCCAGATGTTTCTTCCTTCCACCCATCTTCTCCTCAGGAAGTATGGATGGCCAGCCAGTTTGCCCTTCTTTTCATCCTGGACCTTGTGAAACCTTTTGTTCCTTCTTCAGTGACAAAATTAGGAGTGTCTCTTCATAGGATCAAGAAGAAGCAAGGAGCTAAGCATAGAACTGTCCTCCAGGGGTGGCTGTCTGGCCATCACGGTGCCGAGTCAGGGGCTGGATGAAGGAGAACCATCTAGCATCTTCCTTCTGGTCAAGTCTTTGTTTTAAAAATGTTCCAACCCTTAGTGTGATGACTGTTATCATGAATTATAAATGCACAATAATAGGCCCCAAAATGATTGTCGGGAGCATAGATTTCCCTATGCACTGCTATCTTCATTTATAATTTTGAAGTCAATGATACTGGGTCAATATCACATACTCAGTTTTATTGGGACAAGTTGTTTAGTAGAGCCAGTGACTACCATCTCATTAATTGAGGATGAAATGAGACAATGTACATAATGATACTTATTTCCTAGAAAGCCATATATGTGCTTGCAAGCATGTGTGTCTGTTGTATGCGCGTGGGGGGGGGCTGTGGAGGTCAGAGGTCAACATTAGGTACCTCCCTCTATTGATCTCCAACTTATTTTTTGAGTCACTTAACCAAGAGCTCACCCATTCAGCAAGACTATGTGGCTAGCAAGTTTTGGGTTTCCTCCTGTCTCTGCCTGCCCACCCCTTAATTAGCCTTTTATGTGGGTTCTGGTGCTCCAAAGTGGATCCTCAGGCTTGCTTAGCAAACACTTTACTGAACCACTTCCCCAGCTGCCATACATTTGATTTTATTGTTAAGTATTATTTTGTTTTTATTTCTGTATCAGGTCCATGGGTACATAAACAGAGCTCCACAGTCTTGCTATCAAGAAGTTCTGAGTAGTAGTTGTGCAGAGAATACTTACAGCTTCCACAGAAAGGGAGCCTACCTTATTGGTTTGGGGGTTGATGGTCAGTGTAGGAACCAGTTGGATGAAGAAAGCTTGAGAATATTCTAAGAAGGAATGACGGTGGGTGCAAATTCTCAGAGACTGATAAGCATGTGAACTCTAAAGCTAGAACTATATGTGACTGAGCATGGCTGGGGAGATGAGACCACGTGGAAGGTATGCAAAATGAAAGTGAGAGAATGCAAAGTAGACTTGCCCAAAACTTACACATCACACTAATCCACAGTGAACCACTGGACAAATTTACTTATTTATTTAATGTAAGCTATAAAAAATTCAGTGTTTCCTATATATGAGGTCCAGAAATCAAATATACATAAATTATGCCTTACTTTATATTTCACAGACATTCTGCAAAGTTGATCTGAAGATGTTCAGAGTACAGATGAGGATACCAAGATAAATCCACTTGCTGAAGATAGCACAAAATGTGGTAGAGTTGGGGTTTCTTTGTAGAGCTTTCTGATATTAAAATCTTCCATCACTATTTTGTAGTTCACTCTTGGTGTGTCAGTGTGCACCTTCAAGACTATAATCATCTTAAATTGCATCTTAAAGTTAGGAAAGCATGGCTTATACATTAGAGCAAGTCTGGAAAATCCATGAGATGACTGATGCTGTGGAATGTTTGTTTAACTAGGCAAGGATGTGTTATATTTTGTTTATGCTGCATTTGTTCAACAATGTAAAGATACGTTGCATTTGTTTTACCTTACCAGACTAAGACACCCGATTGGTCTAATAAAAAGCTGAACAGCCAGTAACTAGGCAGTAAAGGGATTAGTGGGGTTGGCAGGCAGAGAGAAAAAGTAGGAGGAGGAATATAGGCTTGAGAGAAAACAAAGGAGAAAGAGAAGTAGATGCTGGGGACCAGCCAGCCAGGCAGTTGCTAGCCAGCCAGACACAAAGGAAGCAGGAAAGTAGGACATACAGAATGAAAGAAGGTTAAAACAAAATCCAGAGGCAAAACATAGATGAAGCGAAACAGGTTAAAAATAAGTTATAAAGAGCTATGGGGCAATCCTAAACTAAGGCCAAGCATTCATAAATAATAAGTCTCCATGTCATCATTTGGGGGCTGGTGGTCCAAGAAAGCCTGCTACAGACTGAGATGGACCAGGCATTAGCTTTGTCTGCTAATGTAACCGGTCACAGCTTGGTAAGTTCTTGGCAGCAGTGGAAACAAGTTTTGGCTGAAGTATCAGGTGTTCCAGAGTGTGGGTAAAGGCATTTGAAGGACACTAGAGGTAGTTATAAATGCTAGGGAATCAGTAAGAGTCTTCAGGAGCCACATGCCTGAAGGTCTATATGGGTTTGACATGAAGCCTACGTCTCCCCTAAGGACCCAGCCCCTGAACTGCCTGACTCTTTTGTGCCTCTCCTATCTTTCCCTTGACTCACAACAATGAGTTCTGCTCTTTCTCTTACAGTCCTCCCATCCCCTCCGAAGAATTTCCCTCGGCCCCTCAGATGATGTGTGTAACTTTGTCCTTGATGTGATTTGGAGGTGAAATGGCCACATAAATTCATGTGTTTGGACATTTGGTTCCCATTATTAGGCATTGCTGGTTTGGAAGGTGGTGAAATCCCTCAACAGAGGGAGTAGGTAAGTGAGAACAAAACTGAAGATTTTATAGTCTGGCCTCACCTGCTGTCAGTTCTCTGGTTCCTGACTGAAGATGCAATACAACCTAGTGCTCCTGTGACCAGGCCTTCCCTGTGGTGAAGGATTGGGTTGCTTCAGGGATAAGCTCGCGTGAGCACTGCCCCACCACAAACAGGTATTTGGTCACAGAAACAAAATAGGTGACTAATAAAGTCCCCAAGCTCTTCTTGTGTTCACCTCTCTAAGGTGCCCCCACCAGCTTGCCTGTCCCTTAGACACACAATCAGACAAACCCAAGTGACAGATGGTGACAAAGCAATCAGAACAAGTACTGAGAAAAGACGGGAAGATGGTGAGAGAATGTGATCAGAAGAGGGATTTGTGAAATGGTTACGAGCAGAGAACGGGGCTTACACCCCAGTCTGATGATAGAAAACATATAGAGGTGTCCTGACTGCTTGGGAGCAAGGAACTCTAGTCAGCAGGGAAGTCTGCCTGGCTGCCTGGGGTGGGGGTGGAGAAGTTCGACTCATAAGGGACATGAAAGTCCTTGCCTCGATGCCAAGCCCCTACGAACCTACTTTTTTTTTTTTTTCAATAACCAACTTCTGTATAGTAAATTTACATTGTCATGAATTTAGTGTTAAGTCCCCAGACTACAACAAATCCTTTAAGAAAGTGTCCAAGTGATCCAGGCTGGACAAAGCAGGGCAGCTCTGATGACAGACACAAAGGAGTCACAAGAAGGGCACAACACACCATTCAACTCCCATACTGGCCCTGCATGCTCTGTCGTGCTTGGTCCTGTGTAGTGACCCTCTCACAGGCCAGGAGACGGGACTCTTGAAAGTCCCAGTCGAGTTGACATGAGTGGTAAGAGGCAGAGTTTTCCCTGGGCTCAGGTGTGTCCTGCTCTCAGTGCCGCATTTCATCCACTGAATGGGCTTCTGCCCTGAACTGGTCTGAGCTACATAACATTCCCGTGGTGGTTTGAATGAAAGTGGCCCCATCGCTCATAGGGAGAGGTACTATTAGGAGGTGTGGCCTTGTTAGGGCAGGTGTGGCCTTGTTGGAGGAAATGTATCACTGGGGGTGGGATTTGAGGTTTCAGAGGCTCAACCCAGGCCTGGTGTTTCTCTTTCTTCCTGCTGCCTGAGGATCCAGATTCAGATGTACTACTCTTGGCTCCTTCTCCAGAACCATCTCTATCTGCACATGGCCATGCTTCCTGCCATGATGACAACAGACTAAACCTCTGAACTGTAAGCCAATTCAATGTTTTTCTTTTTAAGAGTTGCCGTGGTCATAGTGTTTCTTCACAGCAAACCCTAAACGAAGACAATTCCTATTTCTGTGTTTTTTCATATTTCCCTGAGGTGTTTATATTTTAATGATGAGCTTTTGAAAGGAGAAAACCCATCATAACTCAAATGGTACAGCCCTGGCTTCTTAATACATTTTTGAACTAATGCTTTCTTTCAGAGATGCCTAATATGTTAGCTACTAGCCATGTGTGGCTCTTGAACATTTGAAATGTGGTTGTCTGGATGGAGATGAGCCACAAGTGGGAAATACAAGCCAGAGTTTGAAGGCTTGGCATAAAGAAATCATGTCAAATAGCTCTTTCATAATTTTGCTAAAGACTTTATGAGAAAAGAAAAACAATTAGGACATAGTGTGTTAAATAAAATATCTTACTAGAGTTAAATTTGTCTGTTTTGCCTGTATTTCTACAACAGTGGAAGAAATTTTGATCCCAAAACATGGCTCATATTTGTAGCTTGGTTTGTATTTTTAAATTTTATTTCATTTTGATGATTTCATGTCTGAGTACAGCACTCCTTCATCATATCTCCCTTCTAATTCCTCCCATGGCCCCTCTCCATCCCTGTCTCAAATTCATGTCCTCTCCTAGTAAATTCACTTAGTGCTGCCTGCATGGACTTCACTATAGGGTTGACCTTTTTAGGCACAGGCAATTTAACAAAGGGTTAGTTCCTGAAGGAAACTGACTCTCTAGCCACTGACTGCCTGTACTGTTCAACTAGAAGTGGGGTCTTGTGAGACCTCCCCGTATCCATATAGGGATGTTGGCTGGTGTGGTCTTGTGCAGGCAACCATGTCATTGAAAATTCATGGGTGCAACATTTCTGTCATGTCTGGAAGACACTGTTTCTCAAGGAAGTCCCCTTGTTCTCTGCTCTTACAATCTCTCTAGTCCCTCTTCCTTGGTGTTCTCTGAGCTTTGGGTGTGGGGGTTGTGTCATAAATGCCCCATTTGGGTATGTGCATTCCATAGTCACTCATTCTTTACAATCCAACTAGTTATGGTCCTCTGTAATGGCCTTGGTCTGCTGCAAAAAAAACAGCTTCTTTGATGGTGGGGGTGGGGGTTTGAGAACTGCACTCACCTAAGAAGCCTGAGAGTGCTTGGCTTATATTTTTCATAAACATATTACTCTTGACAACGTTCGTATATTTCCCATTTCTTTCATTCAAAACATATTTATTAAATGTGACTACTCTTTACTGAAGATTTATTATGTTCCAGGAACCTACATAGTTAATAGAATTGCTAATGTATCATTATACACATTTTACAGATGAATATGAGAATCAGGCTGATTAAACTCAATGCCTACCACCCTTGGAAAGCAAAGCACAGTACATGAGTACAGATATGAGCTCTGGCTTGGAGTCTGCTGTCATTATATATGCTGACATGGTGCCCAGGAGCTAACCTCTCCACATCTTTGCTTCCTATTATATATCAGAGATCACACAGTAATCTGCGTAGACTAGGTAAGAGCATTTAGCAACTTTATACACACTAAATACTGGGAACAGTACCTAATGCATGAAAAGAAATGACTGTTGCCTGTGTGTTGCCCACCAGTAGTGATAACCACAAGACAATCCAGCTTTTCCCAATGCTGTCTCCACAAGCTTGCAGACCTCACATGTGTCAGGTACCCACTCTGCTACTACAGGCTTCAAAGCATGCCTAAAAGATAGATTTACCCTCAAATGGCTTGCAGCTCATAGAGACTGAAGGAAATGTTCATAAAAATTACAATAAAATGAGGGTAAGAAGTGATACATAATCACCCCAAAATGACTTCATGGGCGATGCAGAGAAAAATATTGCTCATAAGCTAAAGGTATGTCACCCTCAAGTGGAGGTGACAAGATGAGGGTTGTTGGAGGAGAAGGTATCCAGGCGTAACCTTAACATGAATGATGTTTAGCAAGAACGCAGCTTAGGAGTGAAGGATTGAACATGAGATGGTGAAGACAGCTTGGGGAGGAGCCATGAACGTTTTGTTTGTGTGTGAATGTGTGGCAAGCCACATGAGGAAGGAGGCTGGTTCATCAGGGTGGGGCTGGTTACTGGTAGGTCAAAAATGGCAGATTACAGAGTTTGTCCATCACACACTGAGGAATGCTATGGACCACTAGGCAGAATCTACATAAACATGGCCAGCCTGGGGAACAGCTAAGGGCTGGAGCCTGAATCCATCCATCTCCCTCTCCAAGAAGGTATGTGTCTTCCACATTAGGAAGAGCACATTTTTTTTTTTTTTTTGGTGTCATCCATGTCACCAGTCCATCCTTTACCGGGCTCACCAACCACTGACACCATGTCCTCTTCCCCATTCTTGGGGTTGTAGTTCCTCTCTTTTAACTTCAGCTAAAAGGTTTCTCTCTTTAGAAGCTAACAGGCCTGGTAAGATAGCTAAGTGGGAAAAGATGGTTGTTGCCAAGTTTGGTGATCTGCATTCAATACTTAGCACCTATGTATTCAAAGGAACAAGACCGACTCTTGAAAGTTGTTTTGGTCTTGGCATGTGCTCCATGACATGAGTGTACCTGCACATATACATACCTACATGCATACGTAAAAAATTAAAACTGTGAATGAATAAACAAATATTCCAACTCTGCGCAGAGCTTCATGAACAGGCATCTTCCTGCCCTCCAATAACCATAAATGAGAGTTCTGCCTCCAGTGACACTGGCACTGTTCATGAGTGCCTGGATGTCTCACTGTCATGGCAGGAAGAGATAAAGGGTCATCTCCCATTCTCAATGTCAATGTCTTCTGTGACCTCAGCACCCAGCCCTGCTTCCATGGGACTGGACAGAAACATGGTGCCTCTGGTGTCACCTCCTGAGGAACTTGACTCTCTTAAATTGAGTTACTCAGTGTTCCTAACTTTGCCATCATCATTCCCTTCTGCAGCCTATTATAACTCTATCCCTGACTAATGTAGCTGAACATACTGCTCCCACCCTGCTCTTCTGCCAGCAGCATCTGAAAAAAAAAACAGCTTTGTCAGGCAGCCTCCATCCCCACCCCACCTCCCCTGCCATGGCTCCCTCTCCTCTCCTCTCTTCTCTCAAGAGTCTAACAGTAATCGTCCTCTGCAAATATGCTAGAAAGCTCCCTATGCCCTTGAGCTGTCCTTAGCCCGGGATCCAGGATTCTGGCTGGCCACTTGTCTCTGGACCTGGCAGGTGGTAGGGTCCTTCTCTCAACCAGCTGCCCTCTTCGTCAGCCCATATGGACAGACAATATGCTTTCCATAGAAGCCCTGGTAGGTCCCACACATCCCGGCACAGCCAATTCCCAGCCCTGGATGACTGTTTTATGTGAGAGGCGGGAACAAATCAGACAGTTTGTTGACAAGTTCAACACAGGCAGTTGAGGCATGGGGTCCAGGTTGAATGTATTTGGATGGTTGTTAAGTATGCTTTTCATCGATAACCTTGATTTAATGCCTCTGTGTGTATAATGAAAAAACATGTTCTCTCTCTCTCTCTCTCTCTCTCTCTCTCTCTCTCTCTCTCTCTCTCTCTCTCTCTCTACACACTCCACACACACACACACACACACACACACACACACACATACACCATGTGGCCACATAGAAACAGAGCCACTAGATTTCAAAGCAGGCAGGCAGTGGGCTTGTTTGCACATTTGACTCCAACATACTGCCTGTTTTCTCTGATTTTATGGAATTCTGTGCTAGTGAATTCTGGAGATGTTTCACCTCAATCATGGAAGATGAGGGAAGAGGCATGTCAAGCTGCATAGGGTAGGGGTGTTTTGCAAATGTTAGAGAGTAAACAGTGTGAAAATATCGCTTCCTTCCTCAGAGTATTTTTTTTCTTTTTTTAAAATCTGTCTCATCTAGAGCTAGAGGCTGACTAATGTCCACAGCAGGAAATAGGAACAAGCAAATTTGTCAATTAGAATCCTGTTTGTACTTCCGAGGGCTGGGTCAATTATTTCACTAATTAGTTCATTCATTCATTCATTGATTTCTTCACTTATTTGTTCATTCAACATCAATTTTTTAAAACAATTTTTCTGATTATAATAACAATGCATATTTATTGCAGAATTGTGGAAGATTTGTTAAAGTATAGAGGAGTCTATATGAATCACTTCTTTTCTCTCCACCTAAAGCCAGCGACTGTCTAATAATTGGGTATGTCATCTTTTATCATGAGCTCCTAGTTGAAGCTGAACCCCTCAGGCTGTCTTGCTCCCTGATTCTGAACAAGAGTCTACACTTGGTCACCTCTCTTCCAATCAAACCAACTTTCACCAAGCAGAAGAGAAAAATGAAGATTTTACTCAAGTTTTCAGGATGAGGCAGAAGAAAAGTACACATACATCACACACAGCAAAACTTGTTAAAATGTCTCCATTAGACATCTGGGTTTATGGTCATGCCTGTAATCCCAGTAACTGCCAACTGTTTCCTGTCCTCATCTACATCATTCTTCGGTCCTGTGTTATCTCCAGCTCTAGCCTCTCTCCTCATAGACGCACATGCACCCCTCCACTCAGAGAACAAAAGATCCATCTTAGCATTCTTTATCTTCTTAATTCAAAAGGGGGAAGTGCAAGAAATGTGTCTATTTCCTTGAAATGGATAATTTTGTTCTGTCTTTCAGCCCTGTATGCACATATAAATGCAAACACAGGGATTGGGCATACATCTTATTTACAGTAGGCACATTATATTTGTTATATTTTAGAACTAATGCTCTGATAATTAAATGTTCTTTCAAAACACACTTTTCATAATTATTTAGTATTTCACCCGTGCAATGTTTACAACCTATCTGATTAGTACTCCATTGTTGGAAGTCTAATTTTATGTGCCTCTGCACTCTCTCTCCCTCTCTTTCTGACTCTTTCTCTCTGTCTCTCACTCATACCTACCTATCCCATCTATTTACATGGCAGTGATAAAAAGTCTACAAATCCCTGGTTATCTTCTTTGTGGGCTCTCCCACTCTTCTTCTGAGGATAAATTTCTAAACTTGGAATTTTCCACTGAAAACTCAGTACACATTTTGACATGTGTTATAAATTGCCACCTAGAAAAGTCTTAACTTGATTCTTTTTATACATATTCAAGATAGAGACACAGGTAAGGACTTCCTGGAAAGGACTCCAGTGGCACAGACAATAATCACAAGAATGGACTAATGGGATCACATGGAATTAAAAGGCTTCCACACTGCAAAGGAATGAACCAGCAGAGGGAAGAAACAGCTCCAGGATAAGAGAAACACTATTTCTTAACTACACATCAAACAGGAAGGACATAGTCTAAAATAGATAAAGAACTGCAGAAATTAATGGACAAAAAGCCATCTAATCAATAAAGAGACCGATGGGCTGAATAGACAGATCTCAAAAGAAGAAACCCAAACAGCCAATAAATACTTGAAAACATGTTTGAAAACTTTAGTCTTCGGGGAAATGCAAATTAAGACTACTTTCAGATTCTATCCCACAATAGGCAGAGTGGCCAGCATCATAGAAATAAATGACAACAAATGGTGACAAGGATGGGGATGGAGGGAGCAATCTTTCTGTGCTGCTGGAGTGTGAGCTGGTGCAGCCACTGTGGAAATAGGCATGGAGATTCCTTAAAAGAAAAAAAAATTCTGAAATGAGAACTTCCATATGACCCGGAGACACCACTCCTGGGTATGGACTTAATGGGCTCTAAATCAGCATGTCGCAGAGACACTTGCACAGCCATGTTTGTTTATTCTACTCACAATAACCAGAAAACAGAACCAGACAGAATCTTGGTAGTGGATAAATGGATGAAGAAAATGTGGTACATGTACACAATGGCATTTTATACAGCTGCAAAGAGAAGCAAAATCATTACATTTGCAGGAAAGCGGATGAAATAAGCCAAGCACTGAAAGACAAGTGCAGCATGTTTTCTCTCATCTGCCTAACCTATATTTAAGTTTATATATAGGACTGTGTATCTGTGTGTGCATATTTTTAAAAGTTATTGATCATTTACTCAATGCCAGACATTATTAGCTGCCAAGGAGTTAAGACTATGTAAAATGTATTTTTGTTGTTGTCGTTATTGGAGAACTTATAATTGAGCATTTGCTTTAACTAAATGGTGGGCTCCTGCTCTCCTCCCCAAATCTCTATTTGGATTTATATTTAATAATATGTTGGATGAAATACTGGCTCTGCCTCTAAATATTTTTTTCATCTGCATCTATGACACACGCAGAAGACCTTTCTAATGCTTGAAGCCAACCTCCAGCATCTCTGCTACGTGCTAGTTTACAAAACACACAGGCATATGAAATGCTTCTATTTTTATCTTCAGCTTGTGTATTTGAAAGAACGGAGTAAGTGCTTACAGATTGGAATATATAGTAATTTGGCCTTAAAGGGGAAATGACTGTTTTGTTCATACCCATGCTGGATCATATAGGAAATCCTGAATTCTGATTCTGCAGGACTCATCTACCTGCAGTATATGTTGACTTTATTTTGATGTGTGGGCTTTTTCTGCTGCCTCTCTCCTATTGTGTTCCTCTAGACACTTCTCCCACAAGATCATAAGTTAATGTTTCTCCCATTATTGCTTTGATTGCCTGTGAGTGTCCCTTAGCATTCTTACCACAGTGAAATAGTGTCCCCACTGAACAAGGACTATACAGTATAATGATGTGGTGGTTGCAATTGTTTGCATTCTATTTGTTTTATTTTGCCATATGTGGGGTCAAACCCAGGGTCTCATCTACACTAAAGAAGAGCTTTACACTGGCCTTTAACCCATGATTCTCTTGCACCAACCTCCCCAGCATTAAAGACCTATGCTTCTGGGATAGCTAAATAGTATTTGCTTTTATTTATTTACTTCTTTATTTTATTTTTAGATGGAGTCTGATGTAGTCCAGTTGGCCTTGAACTAGCTTTGTAGTCAAGGATGATCTTGAACTCCTCATTCTCCTGTTTTAACCTTCTGAATGCTGGAGCTACAGATATGTACCACCACATTCAATTTTCTCCTGGGTTGAGCATTGAACCTAGGACTTTGTGCATTCTAGCTAAGCACGCTACCACTGACCCACATATCCAGCTTCTACGTTGCTTTTTAGTTTTCTATTTGCAGGAGCTTTGACATCTCTGACTCAAAGATGCCAGCCTTGGCCATATGATAGACTGGGGTCAATCAAATGTTAATGACATTAGTTAGATACAAGCATAAACTATAAGAGCCAGCCCTCAGCTATGAAATGTCTCTTTCTCCTTTTCCTCATCACCAATACATTCCTGACCAGAGCGGCTGTTTCAGTGTGGGTCAAGGAATAAAGATGAATACAACATGCACTAAGCATAAGTAAGAAATAAGTTTATGGGGTGGAAGCCATTAAGGTTTTGAGACCATCTGCTGCTGCAGCACAATGCAGCCTAAGATGACTGTCGTGTACACTAAGAACAGTATGGTGCTGTGTGATATGAGGTCCCTGTTCTCTCCTTAATCCGACTCATTCATTTACATTTGTAACACGTGACTTTACTTCCATAGTTTCAGCACATTGGATGACAGGGTGATGTTTGGAGGGTCAAGTAGGAGAAATGTCTTATATCTCCTAACCATTTTTTTCTTTTTACAAATACTGAGCTAGCATTTCATGATGATCATCAAAATTTCCAGCTCTGATCTGCAGTAGTAACTGATTGCCGATCGACTTCAAACTAAAATGCAAGAAAAAACTGCCATCTCAATTCTATTACATTAAAGAAGAAAGACAGAGGGAAAGAAAGAAAGATTCTAACTGTAGTCTTTCAAGATGGCTCACCAGGTAAAGGAGCTTCTAGCTAAGCCAGATGTCCCAAGTTTGATTCCAAGGACCCACAGGATGGAGTGAGAGAAGTGACTCCCCCAAGTTGTCCTTTGACCCCTATGCACACACCTGTATTTATATGCACACACCAATCAATCATTCAACCAATGCAATGAAAATCCTATCTACTAAATCTCTAGATTTTCATGCTATTTCTAACTATCCTTTTCACGAAAGAAATAACTGTATTGTCATTATGCTTGTATTCTATCTACTTGGCCTTCCCTTGAGAACAAGGGGCAACATTTTGCCCAATATATTATGGCAACAGAGTCATTATTTTCCCAACCACTCATTTACTGATTCAATGACTATTTGCTGAGTAGCTACTATGTGCCAGATAAAGTTGTCAATCTAGGGAACCCTGTGGTGATGGCCTATGACCTCATAGAGGAGACACTGAGCAAGCAAGAACAGAAAAGCAAAAAAGAATTTAAATATTATGAAGGAAAGACCCAAGTGGAAATGCTGAATGATAATGGTGGGTTTGTAGGTTCAGACTTAGAAAGGGCTGTTAGGGAAGGCTGAGGCTTGGTTTAAGAGCCAACTTCAGAAAAAAAGCTTCATATCTAAGAAAACAGAGGCCAAAATCTCCAGGACCAATAAGATTTAGATTGGTTCCTTCTTTGAGGAGTTGAAAGCCATGACATTATAATACACTGACCCAGGGAGGAGCAGTTAAAAAATGAAATGATTTTGGTTGTCACCAAGCATGTTTAGGACAGCAAGCATAGGGGATAGTTTAGCAACTCCAGGCTCCATGTGGTGTGAGGTATACACACACACACACACACACACACACACACACACACACACACTGCTTTTCTAAGTGCATTTGTCAGTCTGTGATCTCTAACTGCATGCATTGTGCATATATAATACATACATGCATATCTGCAGATAATGCACTTCACAACCTGTTAGGAACATAGGACCCCACCTGCATCTAGCTGTGTGCACACACCCTTCTATGAACAATGGAACAGGTTTCTCTTCTGCTTAACAACCTCCAGTAACAACACTTGTAGATTGTGTCAAGGAATGTGAAGGCCACTAATGGGGCTCCCATAGGAGAACAGCTAGGTCCTATGTGTGCTTTTTAAGACTATTTTTCTTAGGGAGGATATGGGTAAATTTAGAGGAGAGCAAACTGCCAGAGTCATGCACAGAAAATATGATCACAGACCAGATGGATGAGATGACAGTGGGGAAGGAGAGGACAGATTTGGCTAGGTTTCAGAACAAGCAATTCTGACATGGCTACCAACTGAATTGTGGAGAGAGGAGAGCAAGGTGAGCTTCATGTTTCTGCCTTATGTAAATAATCCATTTACCAATATGCAATACACTGGGAAGGCAACAGTCTTACAGTGGGTGGAGGTAAGAATTCTCTGTTGAATATGTTAAAGATGAAGGGTCTGGAAAATAAGTAGAAGGAAACATTGTTGAGTGGGCAGCAAGAGACAGGAGCCTGTAATAGAGGGGGGGGAAGCTTTGGGCTTAAATTAAAAGCTTGAAGTTGTTAGCGTATAGACGTGACATAAAGTCAGGAAATAAGTGAGATACTGTGGGGGAAAGGCACGATGTAAATGAATGAGTAGATGCAAGACAAGGCTGTGAGGGAGGGGGGCTGATGGCTCCCTTGTGAATGTGATGATCCTAGAGCTGCTGGCTGGGCAGCACAGATGGAGAGGAGAATAGGTGCTGCTTGGGTTCGTGAGCTGGAGGCACCTGCTCCTCGTTCAGCCAGAGTGCCAGAAGGTATTCTCAAATGAGAATGTGAGCTGTGGGAGGATTGTAGCCGAAGAGAGTGTGTAGGGCTCATCAGCCTCGTGGGGGGCTGAACTGTTGGAATGGGTACTAAGATGGTTGGGCAGCCCACAAAGAGTGGGAGGAGAGCTACTTGCTGCCTGGGACTTGAGCAGAGTTGAGGTGGGTGGAGAATAAGCATCTGAGAAGGGATTAGGAAGGTATGAGAAGGGGGGATGTGATGGGAGATGGTTGTAATACAGGGACAAGAGGCTTTGGTAGACCATGGGAGGGCTGATTTGGAAGTTCAAGGTCAACAAAGTCAATGAAGCAGCAAATGAGGATAAGGTCATTGACGCTAGCCAATCATAGCTGGATTTTTCAGGAAAGGGCTGGGGTGGTACCTTTGTGGAAGGAGTGACTTCCACAAAGGTGAGAAAAGTGGGCAGCAGAGGATGGTGGGGGTCTCACTGCAGACAGGAAAGAGATAACTTGAGGGGAAAAAGGGTTGGAGAAAGAAACTGTTTAGATGTCTTTTGACCTAGGTATACAGATCATGGAGAACACAATCATAGATAGTAACTAATGTCCCCAGGCCTCTGTCTAGGAAGGGAGCTGACTATGTAGGAAAGTACTTAGACACGGTACAGTTCTGAAGCAACCCAAGTTGGTGTGAGAGGATACAGCAAAATAAGGAAACTCCCGACCTGCTTTGAGTAACACGCAAAGAAGAATTTAGAGGCTGGGTAAGAGGGAGGCTGGAGGCCAAAGAAAGGAAGGTGGCGAGGAAAGGAGAGGGAGGTGGCAGGAGGGGAGAGGGAGGAGAGAGAAAGGTGGTGGGAGGGGAGGAGGAGGTGGTGGGGAGGCTGGGAGGGCAGAAATACTGCAAGGGAACACTGCTCTTTGGATGAAGGTCTTCCTGGGAGAATGCTCTTGTCAGTTGAGGTTGTGGCCCATGATGTAGTTCTCTGATACCCCTGTTTCATCAGAAGTCTGCTGAACTCAATGTGAATGTAAAGAGGGTGATTATCATTGAATAACAAAGTGAGCCCCACACTGAACTCATTTGGAGGCAATCTGGAGAAGCACTGTGCCCAGCCAAGAGCCTTCACAGAGAATGGGCTCTCTTCTATAAATCAGGTTGGAGGCGTGGGCCAATTCCAAGTGGCATTAGGTCTTATGCATACTCTGTGAGACATAGCACTCAACAACCTTAACTAGATGGCATCTTATACATTATTCAGGATGTCACTAACAGATAAATATTATATATTTGCCCCTATTTTCAGATGACAAACTTGAGCCTCAGAAAGGCAGGATAACCTGTCTGATGCCACACAGTTGTTAGTAATGGAGTAATGGTTCAAGTTCAGATCGTCAAGACTCCAATACCTCCTTTATTTCACCTGACAGATCTTACTTCTACACAGTACTTGGAGGTGGGTAATGGGGGACAGACTGGAATCATTAACAGAAATGGCAAGAGAGGACCTGGGGCGATGGCTCAGTCTGTAAAGTGCTTTGCCAGGCAAGCATGAGTCCTGGGGGAAAAGCTGGGCATGGTGGCACATACCTATCATCCCCTGGCACTGGGAAGTACAGACAGAAGTAAACCCAGGAGGCTCACCGACTGGCCAGCCAATCTGGATTAACCAGCTTGTTCTACATTCCTATGAGGAGAGATGCTATCTCAGAAGAAAATGAAAATGGATACAGACTACAAAAGGCACTTGGTGTCACATGTTCACACACCTGTCCACACACCTGCATACACACTCATGCACATGTACACACACAGGCACAACTGATGGAGGGAAGGAGGAAGGGAGAGAAAAAAATTAAGGAGTATGAGGGTATTTGATGATGTGAACTTATTTCCCTGTCTCTGCCCTCCTCCACCTTTCCTTTCATTTTCTCGGGAGATTCTGAGACCAGCTTCATGCTGTTGGGAGGGAGGGAGAAAGGGAAAAAGGAGGGGGAGGAAGAAGAGGAGGAGGGGGAGGAGGAGGGAGTGAGGGAGGGGAGAGAGAGAGAGAGAGAATTAGCAGGCTTTACTTCCCCTGCTTAATTTTGGATGCCTAGCCCCTTTTTAGAGTAGTTACTTTCTACTTGGCCAAGTAGATAAGAGCAGTGCTAATTTTATAATTGGCCTTCCACCCTGGGTGCCCGAGAAGTATTTGGTGCCAAACAACATTCTTCCAACTCAATCAGCCTTCTCCTTCAAGCCATTGGTGCCGTTTGTAGGCCCTGAGGCCTGTGCATGCTTCAAATAGGCTTAAACTGTACACTTGCTATTTCACAGTGGGAGCTGGCTATGTTAGCACTTGGTTTTCACACAGGATCTCTCTGGATTATGCTCTGGCTTATTTATCCTAAATGATG
Source organism: Cricetiscus sungorus (assembly GCA_030556225.1). Taxonomy (NCBI): domain Eukaryota; kingdom Metazoa; phylum Chordata; class Mammalia; order Rodentia; family Cricetidae; genus Cricetiscus; species Cricetiscus sungorus. The sequence continues at coordinate 30,419,054 of JANBXA010000740.1, read as the reverse complement.
ACATCCCCAGGCCCAAATCTGAAAACAGGACCTCAATTTATAAGCACACATTCCTTGGTCCTCTCCGCAGTTGTCAGGCAGGCCCAACCTCAATGCAGTGTCCTGAATTATTGAGTTCTGGGGGAGGGGGCAATGGCAGGACAAACTCTGGAACAGAACTTGGGGCTGTAAGTTGGGGAGGTTGGCTTCTGTCCAGGTTTGTCAGTTAGGAGCTGATGGAGACATTTGTTTGGGGTCCTCCTCCACAGAGGGAGGGGCTTAGACTGGATTGGGGAAGATGAGTGTGCCTCCAAAATGACACAGGCTGTCCTGGCAGGGAAGGCATGCAGTCAAGAGTGAGAGGCTAGCTGGTCACACTTTACAACAGTCAGGAAGCAAAGAGAGAACAGGCTAGAAAAGCTCAAAACCTTGTCCCCAGTGACCCCCTTTCTTAAGCAAGGCTCAGTTTCCTAAAGGCCCCACAGCCTTCTCAAACAGCAAGACCAATCGGGACAATTGTTCAAACACATGAGTTTATGTGGGCATTTCCCTTTCAAACAACCCCAGCAGACACTGCACATTCACTTCCTGTCTGGAATGTCCTCAAGACAGCACTCTGCACCGTCACTGTAGCTGCATGCAGTGCCTTGGGGTGGCTCTGCTTTGTCTGCTCGGGAAAATGGCCCACTTGGTGATTGCTTCAAGGAAGACTGCTTTAAGTCTATTCTAACATATAGGACTCTGTCCTGCTCTTAGCTCCAGGATTCTATTACAATATTTAATGGATTTATGGGCATTTTTATAGCCATTCCCAATGGGAAAGTCTTTAGCATGTTAGACTGCACCTCTATTGCTTTTCTTTAGTAGGAGAGAAGAATGATAGATTTCATAATAAAGTTAGGGAAGGCCTTGGAGATCAACAGTGGGTTGATGTCACTAATATGTGTGTGTTAAGGCTTACTGTACCATTGGCTGTGTGTGTATTTCCCTTATTTTTCCTATATATTTATTTTTTCTCTACTATATATGGTGGATACAATGTTTGGGTGACAAGTGATCTAAGTGTGTTCAACTATCTCACACCCATGTGTTGTAAGAGACCAAAGAACAATCCTATCATATTCCAAGTTGGTGAACCAATAAATTTATTGTGATTACTTATATGAGTGTAGATGAGGGGTCACTTACAGGAGCAGGGATGACTCAAAGGCATCATTAAAAAACTCTCCCCAGCATGGGTGACAACTCATGAAAGCTGCAACCCTGGAGCTCTCTGCATGACTTACAGACAGCTCAACAGATCAGAGCCTCATCTTGGCAGCCTGCTAAAGTCTCTTGTCCGAGAAGTCATTTACTGCTTCAATAAGCATGGGGGTAGCCCTGTGTATCTTGTCAGTTTTAAGAACTTCTTGAGACTTGTAAGTTGTTTATTTCCTGGATATCATGAGTCTTCCCCTCATTCCTAGAAGGAATGTTTTAATTTAGAATGTCCTGAACCTTAAGGAGCATCCCTCCAGGCTCCTTGTGGCCGGCAAGAGTGTGGAGAGGCTGAGACTATGAAGGGTAAAGCATGATTCTCTTCTTGATTCAAATTGCAAATTCATCACCCATGACTTCAGGAACATTCTTTACTCTCAGTATGACTCCTTTACATTTTGTATATAAATGAAAGAATTTGTTTGTTAGAATTGAGTGCAATAGTCCAAATATCTATATGCTACATCAGAGATACACACAGTGGTGTTATTACTACTGACTTTACTGCTGTTGTCCTCATGCATTTATTCAAACTGTCATTTTTCCAGCTTATCAGGTACTACTAGAGTCCTTTGCCCATCCTCTACCCCAACTTATCTTGTCTGCCTTACATAACCAATTCACTTAGAAGTATACCTCACCAACCTCTAGAAGCTTGCTTCAAAGCCTACAGTTGGGGCAAAGCCTTCCTATGCGTTCCCATAGCTACCTGAAATTTTCCTGTAGCATTATCATCCAACAGCCAGCCTGCCACTTTATGTCATCTCTGGAGCTGTAAGTCACCAGAGGAAGAAGACCAGTGTGGTTCCTTGTATAAGGATACCTGCGATGAAGTGCAGATGTATAAGTGACTAGTGAGTCATTCCAGTGCATTTGTACTTCCTCAATGTTGACAATGAGTGTCCCTTTCTTCTGTATTTACTCACTCTTGGTAGAACCCTCATCTCTTTCACTGCCTCAGCTCTAACAACCAATTGCCAGTGGCATTTCTTTTGTCTCAGCTGGAGGATGAAGAATGGTAGTCAAGGCTTCTCTTCTGTTTCTACGACAGTGGAGACCTCTATAGCCTCTTGGCTGTGATCACAGGCAAGCTGAAGGTTTCCCCATGATACGAGTCCCCTTAGCCCACAGTACACTGAGCATGAATGGGTTAATAATCACAGTTTAGGAGAAGAACCCGGTAAGGGGTAGAAGAAATATAAATGGTCCTTTGAAAGCTTTTCTAATTTGCTACTAATCATTCAAAATATTAGCCTGCCCCTGCCACTCGAGCCAATCCGTTTCTCTCTTCATTAAATGTACAAGGCCCGCATTCAAATAAGAACTGGTCTTTGGTTTTACAAGGAAAAGGTGGATTCAGAGGCTGAAGGGAGCTAATCGTTTTCGATTAGTTAGTTTCAGACTTCATTGAGTTTTGTTTGGTGTAGATTATCTGAATCTTTATTAAGTGAACTGGCCTTGGCAGCAACAGCTCCAGAACAGTGGCATGGTGAGGGATGCATTTGCACAGTGGCAGCCCTATGAGCACCAGGACACACATGTTCATCCATGTTTGTGTGGTGTGCTCCATCGTGCCTCTGGTAGGGTGAATGGGGCATAGGCCTTTGATTTGCACGTGCATAGGATTGGCAGCAAATGGTTTCTGGGGTACAAGCTCACCCAGAAGACAGGCATCTTGTTAGCCTCTCCAACTCTTTCTTCCAGCCCAGCCCCTGGGAGACTTGCCTGCCTACAGGTAATTTTATTTAATCTTGGCAATCTTTCAGGATAGGTGTAAGTAAACAAGGAGCAAGCCACTCACAACCTTAATTAGGCGACACATAAATAATGGATTGCTGGATTAGCCAAGAACATACAGGATGGATGTGAGAGCAATAAAATGAACTTTCCTTAAGTGGCCCCTTCCTTCAAGGGGCTCCATTTTCTCTAGGCAGATGTCTGTGTCACGTGCCAAGCAGACATTCCAGCCACTCATCACTCATCTATTTATTCATCTGTCTATCTATTCACTCCACAGATTCATAAGAAACTATTTTAGAAATAAGATAGGATGCTAATATGTTTCTGGAGAAGGCAAAAGTGAAGACAAGAACTCTCAAACGGCATAGTGACAAGATGGGCTTTTACAGTTAAAAACAACAAAAACCACCTTGATGAAAGTCTTCAGAAGAGGAATGTGACAGATTATTTCTTCTAAGTATGGTCCCAATGACAAAAGCCCCAGTTCTACAGGTCCTTTTTATCCCATCATATTGACCCTTCTACCATCTAGTGGCAGAGCCCATTGAACCTGTGCAGACTTTTGTGACCACATTAGTAAAGAGTATACAGACAGCAGAAGCAATAGTGACTTCCAAGGCTGCATGAAGATATCATGTGCCTCCATCCCTCAAGGTGCTTGTTACTGGACGCTAAACATGAGCTCTAAGAAGTTGAAGCCTGCCTGGGGTGTATGACTGCAGTCACCAGCTCACCTGAGGTCCATGTGGACAGCCAGCATCAACCACCAGCTATGCCAATGGGCATGCCTCCAGGTGACTCCTGCCCTAGCCATTGTTTCACTGAGATGTCTAAACTTCAGGTCCTTCCTGCTGGGGCCAAGGCATCACAGAACAGAGATTGACCACCCCAGTACACCTTTTAACATTCCTAACTCACAGACTCTGAGCTTAACATAAATGTTTGAAGTTGCTATGTTGGGGGCTCATTTGTTACATAGCAAGGTGACTGTAATAAGCAGTGTGGGAAAAACTCTAAGTCCCCTGGGACTTTTCCTTCTACTTGGTGGTCCACAGTCATCAAGCCTTGGCAAATCTGTGCTGATGCCCCCTTATTTCTTTCTATTTGTTTATATTGTTGTTGTCCTTCTTGGCCAATGTCACTCTCCTACCTGCACCTGTCCTTACTCCTCCTCATCACACATTTTTCACTGCCTTCTTGCTGGGGCTCAGAGCAGAGCTCTGTACCCCTCCATCACCAGCCCTCACCTCTCAACAAGAAAGAATGTATTACAGGGGGCTTGGTGGTATACTGGGAATTAGAGAAACCACAAAAAGACATAGGGAACCCTAGTGTGACAATAGGATGTGGTTGAAGATGCTAATTTTATAGAAAAAGAAACACAGACAAAATATGCACACAATAAAAATTGACATAGATTTAAAAGATAAACCAAGACACCTGGAACATTTTCTTGCAGCAATGGTTTCTTAGATTGCTACTGGTGTGGTTTCACCTAATCTCTCAGCCCTGTTTGCAGCAGGCTGATGGCAGCAGTCGAGGAGGAGAAACTTAAACCCTCAGACTCTCAGCATAGTATGTGAGGTCTTCCATGTCTATCTCTAACCCAGGTTGGAGGTTGGCTAGCATGAAGCTAGTTTCCTGAACCTGCTGGGCAGCTTCCCAATACCTACCTGGACAGAGAAGAGAAAATGGGAAGAAGTGATGATCAACCCAGGGATAATCACTCTAGCAAAGGGAATCCTTCATCTTTCCTGAGATTCCCCAGTGGTAGATTCTGCTCTGTGTTTTGTCCTTGATGCTAACTGGCTCTGTGTCAACTGCCTCACTTCATCCTTTGGACACAATTCTTCAGGATGCATTTTCATTATCCTTTAGTCTTCTCTGGACAGCCTTCCAAGTGACTGTCCACCTCTCTTGGTTCCCAGAACATTTATACATATAACATTAAACTCAAGCAGCGGTCTTTCTGGCCATCTGGTTATCTCTACCATTAGACATGAAGCTGTTGGGGTGACAGTCATAGCTAACTCAGTTTTAATAACTGTCCTTTTTACATAGCCATCTTCACAATACCAATTTTGCCAACCCAGAAATATGGAAGATCTTTCTAGCTGCTAGTATCATTTTAGCTTCCTTTTCCAATGTCTTGACATTATTATTGCCAAGGTCTTTTTTTTCCTTTGGCTAGGTGTATTCTTAGATACTTAATTTTTTTTAAGTTACTATTACTGGGATATTTGTCCTAATTCCTTTCTCCAAAAGTGCATTATCGGTATATACAAAAGCTACTGGTTTTTTAAAAATCAATTTTTTGTGTCCTGCAATTTTACCATGTTTATAATATTTAAGCAAATTTTTTAGTAGATGCTATAGGATCTTATAAATATAGCATCACATCAGCTGCAAATAGAGCTAAAAAATAGTCATCTTCTCCATCGAAGCTCCCTGCCCAACTCCCCACATGGTGCTCTGGAATGATCCAGTCTCTCTTGATATTGCTTAAAGAAAATATGCTACTTCCTTTATTCCTGTTTATAAGAATACACACCTCTGGAGAGTGATTGGCCTGTCTCCATCTCAGTGAGCTTTCAGAGGCTCGTGAGAAGAAGTTGTTTATTGTCTTTAGAAGTCAGTATTTCCCCAAAGGGTCTGCTTCAAGTGTGACCCAGGTTGTACCATAAGGTGCTGTGCAATGGTACGCTGTGAGCATCTTTCTTCGTTGGGAGAGAGAGTGGGCTGTCTTCCCAAGTCCCCCAGTTGGGCCATGAAGGCAGGGCCTGCAAGAGTTGCAGAGAGAAGGTAGAACCCTGCAGAGAGGTGTCCCCCAATCACAAAAGAACTCCCTCCTGATGCCTGAAACTCTACCATTAAGGATTCATTCATTCATTGCCAGTGAAGCCTTTTTTTTTTTTTTTTTTTTAACCTTTCAGAGTTCTCTGTTAAAATGCAGATAGTCCTGAGGTAGGTAGGGGGAGAGAGTTGAGCCTTTTGAAAACTACCACCTTAGTAAAAAGTCAATGATGGCCCGGCTGAGAGCAGTGGCCCTTAAAGAAAGGGAACAAAAGGTAAGAGCAATTCTGATGAAAAGAAAAAATTTTTTTTTTTTTTTTTTTGCTCTGTTCACCAAATTGTATCAGCAAATCAAAAGGCTCTCTACTTGCATTGTGTGTATCTGTGGATGGCTGATATGCAGCATAATGGGGTTAATTCCAGGGCTTAGAGCACTGGCTGGCAATCGGAAGGGTGCTTCTACTGGGAGGAAAACGGGGTGATGGAGGGTTTATTCTTTCCTATAATTTCTCCCTTTTTGTCTAGAAGGTGGAGGCTTCTTCTCTCCCAGGACTCCAGACCCCAGAGAACATGAAAAGGGGGGTTAAAAGATAGCTTTTGTCTTTGAAGAAAATAAGATCTTTTTGTAAAATTTCCAACACTAGAAAAACGCTATAGGAAGCGTCAGGTTTGGGGGCCAGAGAACAATGGCCAGGCAAGGCAGTAGAGAGCTACGTGAATGGGAGGTGATTTTCCACTCCAGCTGCTCGCCCTGTTAGTTAAAAAATTGCTTTAATATCTGTGTGTTTAATTAAGAGGAGTCCCACATATAACTGGAACTCTTAGAACCAGATGGCACATTGCAGATTGGCAGCCCTACACCCCACAGCCCCCTTCAGAGAAGTGAAGCCAATGTCCCTTACTACACAGTTTGTGTACAGATTGGAACCTGTAGATTCACTTGTCTCCCAGCTCCAGTCCTGGGTACCACTAAAGGGGTGCCAGGCTTCCTCTGCTCTTACCATCTCAGAGTTGAGATGTGAAAAATGTCTTTCTTTTCCCTGCCTTTGATGGTACAGGGATGGCAGGATGGAGACCCCACCCCATGAAGGCTGAAGTGGTGAGTCAGGTCCAGAAGAGCTGGAAATGTTCAGTGGCTGGCTGCTTGATGGCTGGTTTTATGTTATAGACCTATGGCAAGGGGCCTGCCTACAGTAGAACTATTCCTAGGGAAGAGGCAAAACCGCTTGTCCAGGTCCTTCTTAGCTCTGAGGATACAGCAAGTCCTTGAAGCTACACTCCAGCCTGCTTCGGGGGGTTCTCAGGGGACCTGGCCCACCTTTGTCTAGAATCAAGTTCACTGCTTTATTGTCAAAGGAGTTGATTTTGGGAGCCTCCCTCCCTAATGCCACCTGTCCCATCTAGGGCCTGTGCTCTGCTATATATCATCCTTTCGATGCTAGTATCTCACCCTGATCCAGCAGCCTATGTGGTTGTCCCTGCCCTAAGGACAAGAGAGCTGAGAGGAGTTTAGCTGTCTACACAAGGTCGATTAATTAACAGGGTTATTGCTCTTACAAATATGGAGAGCTCACATCTTTCCCTCCCTCCCTCCCTCCCTCCCTCCCTCCCTCCCTCCCTCTCTCTCTCTCTCTCTCTCTCTCTCTCTCTCTCTCTCTCTCTCTCTCTCTCTCTCTCTCTCTCTCTCTCTCTCTCTGTGTGTGTGTGTGTGTGTGTGTGTGCGTCCCTTCCCCTCATTCACCCATACCTTATGTGCGCCAAGAACTTTTCAGAGCCACTGCTTTTTTGTCCTAGGAGACTGAGGAGGCCCTAGAAGCCGCCCTAGGACAGTAGCGTCCTCATGACCACCTCACCTCACAGATTCTTCCAGACATACTTGGTGGACTCCCAGAGAGCCTGGCCCTCATCATGGAACCAGTGGTTAGGAATTCAGTGTACTCCTGGTCATTTCTTGAATTTGTGAGGCACATTGCACTTTTCAAAGACTTTGCACATTCTTCACAGTGACCCACCATCTGAGTGAGGGCTTGAAAGAAAGGTGGTTCTCACAGTCCTCTTAGCAAGGGGTGAATTGGGACTCCGATGCAAAGCTGGAACGGAAGAGTGTTGAGGCTCTTGGTTTAAAACTTCATAGCCTGTGCGCAGGAACCAGAAGAGTCTGGATTTCCATCTTGCTTGCTCATTTACTGACAGAGTAGTCTTGCGTGGCTAACTTTTTGCTATAGTCCTTCCGATGTTATCAGAGAGCTGCTGAATTCAGGTCCCTCACGTCCATAACTTCATCACTCAAGGTCTTGCTTTGGTGCACATGCTGGCTGTCACAGTGGGTGCGCTGCCATGGTTAGCCTTGTTGTGTTACCTCAAGTCCACAGAGAACACGGAGTCATGTGTGTGTGTTGCCTTCTCTGGGTTCTGACGTATATTGGATGTCACAGTGTCGCACAGTCCTTTCACTGCCCTAAAATGCTTCAGTGCTTCTATGCATCCCTTTCTGCCCCCCCTCCGTCTCCACTAGCCATGCTAACTGTTCATAGTTTTATTGTTGCTATGCCTTTTCCAGAATGTCATGGAGCTGGGATCACTCCCAGCATGGTCTTCCCACACTGTGTTCCTTCATCAAGCCATGTGCACCTTCTTGTGTCTTGATAGCATTCCTCTTCCCTCCCCCCTTTCTCTCCTCTTCCCTCCCCTTCCTCTCCTCTTCCCTCCCCCTTTCCTCTTCCCTCCCCCCTCTCTCCTCTTCCCTCCTCCTTTTTCTCCTCTTCCTCTTCCCTTCCCCTTTTCTCTCCTCTTCCTCTTTTACTCTCTGTTCCTCCTTCTTTTTCTTCTCCCCCTTTCTCCTTTCCTTTCCCACACTTCCCTCCTTTCTCTTCCTTTTCCATTTTCCTCTACCCTCTTCTATTTTTCTTCTCTCCTCCTCTTCCTTCTTTCTTCTCTCTTTTTTCTTCTTCTCTACTTTCCCACACACACACCTTTCCCTCTTGCTTTTTGCTCTGGAAACAAAATTTTCATTCACTTTTCTTTATTTTTCTTTGCATCTATATTTTATTATTAAGGATTTTTACAGTCAACTGTACTTTTTTTCAAGGAGTTTTGGAATTGTAACAAAATTAAGACGGAACTATGGACAGGGACAGTTTCAAACCTTCTGTGCCCTATATTCAAAGCTTCCCTTAAACTATGGAATGGGGCATTTGATGTAACTGATGAGCCAGCACTGACATGGCATTATCACTTAAAGCCATAGCTAATCTTAAGACTCACTCTTGGGACATGAAGTCTATAGATGTCGCAAATGTGTGATGAGATGTGTCCACAGTTACAATGTCACATAGGATAATTTCACTCCCTGGAAGTCCTCTGCATGATGCCTGCACGCTACATACACACACACACACACACACACACACACACACACACACACACACACAACCTCTCACAACCACTGGGGTTTTTTTATCTCCTCCATAATTTATAGGACATCATAGAGTTTAGATCAGACAGCCTGTAGCTTTGCCACATTGACTGTCTTTACTTAGTACTATGCCATTAGGATTTCTCTGTCTGCTCATGTCTTGATAGCTCATTGACTCTCTCTCTCTCTCTCTCTCTCTCTCTCTCTCTCTCTCTCTCTCTCTCTCTCTCTCTCTCTCTCGTGTGTGTGTGTGTGTGTGTGTGTGTGTGTGTGTGTGTGTGTGTATTGTTGTAATTTAATAAAAGCTGCACGAGAAAGATGCCAAGTGACAGGGTTCAAGCAGAAAGTTGTTATTATTATTATGTAAAGGGATCATAAAAAGGGAGAGGGGGGAAAGACTGGCCTTTAGGACAGGAACAGCAAGAGAGAGGAGAGAGGGAGAGAGGAACAGAGAGGGAGAAAAAGAAAGAGAGAGAAGGATGGGAGGTGGGCAAGGCCCTTTTATAAGGGAACATAGTGAATATACACAGGTGGTGCTCTTAGTGGCTGCAACTGAGGGTGTATCCTGTCAGAGCCCCAAGGACAGGCCAGTACAGATGCCCGAATACTAACACGTATGATGAAACCAAAGGTCAATGTTAGGCATCTTCTTCAACCAGTCTCCCTTTATCCAGAGAAAGATTTCCAGTCAAACCCAGAGATCATCGATTTATCCAGACTAGCAAACTAAACAGGGATCTGGGATCTTTCTCTCTCTGCTTCCCTAGAGCTGTGGTTATAGGTGATGAACCATGCCCGCTTCTATGTGGATCCTGGAGACTCAAACTCAGGTCCTCATGTTTGTGCAGTTAGCATTTTACTGGCTGAGCCATCTGGAGAGCCCCACTTATTGGCTTTTGTTGGTAAATAATATATCATTCTATAGATGTGCCGCCAAAAGGTTTACTTTTGTTTGCTTGCTTTTATAGTTTTTGTACTATAAAATGGGGCTAACAGAGTGGCTAACCCACTATAGGGTTTTTGTAGAGCTCAACAACTAATACATCACATAAGACCCTAAACACCTAGTGAACTACATCCACACCTCTTACTGTTTTTACACCTCCTGATACCTTTTTCTTAAACACTGACTTTAGGACATCTAGGATGTTATAGAACATTGTTCTGGAATGGGCTGGGGAGTTTTCATAATACAGAATGTGAGACCAGGAACTCTGGGCTCGGGACCCAGGGATAACATCGCCTGTGTACAACTAGGTCACATTTTTCTCTGGGTCTCCACTCAAAAACCCAGGAAATGAAAGTGTAACTGAGGTGAAGTATGAGTATCCCTTAGAAGACTATTGGCAGGACCATGTCAGCCCAACACCTCTACTGCCATTGAAACCCTGCAGCCTGCGGTGCTTATGACTGCTTATGGCTGTCAGATGGGACAAAAGATTGGTCTCAATAGGGACCTTCCCAGACAAGTGGAGTGTTATAGTTTATATGTGAAATATGTATACTCAAACCTCAATAGAAAATGTTGGGAGAATACCAAACTGTATAAACTGATGTCACTTAACTCATGGGTCAGTGTGTTTGAAACCTAGCAAACTGCTAGAAACTTTAGGTGCTGTGACCCAGCTAAAGTAGGTCATTGGTAGTGGTGACATAGGGGAGATACTCTTCCCTGGTTCTTTCTTGTGCTCTCCTTCTGCCTCTTGGTTACCATGATATCAGCTTCTCTAGTCTACCACAGCTTCTCCAACATGATGGGTTTAAGCCTTTGAAATGATGAGCTGAAAAGACAGCTGGGAAGTCTAACATGGAGTCTAGGATCTGCTGAGTAGAAAGGTGATTGGCAGAGATGGCTTGATGCCTCCCTGCTTGACCTGAAGGATTCCAAAGACTGCACGCACTCATCAGATGTCTGAATTCAAGGGCTACTGGAGTAACCAAGAATGTGAGCAAAACCACAAGAGTAAGTGACATTGGACAATGGGTGTGCGGGCCCGTTTTCTCATAATTGTTCTCCTGCCCCACTTCCCTTCTGTTATTACTGTAAGGGTCAAACGAGAAGTTTGGGGAAACGCTTTGCCATGGAAACCAAGTATAAGTGGAATTCTCAGTACCTGTTATGAATTCTTCACCATCCCAGGCCAATGGTTTAGCTTTTGTAGACTCACTTCCATTGACACCAGTAGAAGTCAAGGTGCATGAGAGTTAATGAGATAAACCACCTTCCAAGCAGCCTGGTTCTTGGCATATGTCTGTCATAAACGTGCATTAAATGCTTGCCACAATTTATGACATCTGCTCGGGTAGTGCTTGAAAGTCTGTTTGGCTCACTATTATTCTTATCATCTCCATTTTTTCCTTAAATTTCCAATTCTCAAGCTCAGGGAAATTAATAACTTGCTCAAAACTACCTGCCTCGTTAGAGCTGTTTTGTTTTCATCTTCTAAAAAACCCTGGCTGGAAAAATGTTACACCTCAATTGGAAAAATGCCAGGTAGCATGTCTCCCACAGAGGTCAATTTAGCTCTCTGATCCTTAGAGGTGAAGAATGGGGAGGTTGTGGTAATAATGGCAAGAAAAATGTCTCCTGTCCCGCAGATTTCAGCTGGAGCTCTACTTCTGTGCCACGGAGAATGTATATGCATTCAGCCCAGGGCCTCCATCTGTACCGAGGAGAGCAAGTCACACTGTCTAGGAAAGGGAATGACTCAGGAGGGGCTGCCGAGACACTTGAAGTCAACCCAGTGTTGATGTATGATAACCAGGGCATGTTACTGAAAGGCATAACGTAATACAAAAAGTTATTTTTCAGCCAATCTGCTGATGCAGCACCATTTTGGGTCCCTAACTGAAAATGATATATGAATTATCTCAACCCAAAGTCAGAAGTATAAATTATAGAATATATCTTTCACTGTTTTATTTGGGCTGTAAAGCGACACCTTATTATTTCTCCCTCCTGGGCTTCTTTTAATGAATCGGGATTTGAAAGTGAAATATTTATTATATTGCAGGGGAGAGATTACATCGTGCCTCAGAAAGGGGGGAGGAAGGATATGGAAATCAGCCGGCATCTTGGAAACTGGGTCCTTTCTAGTTATGAGAAATGGCTGATGCGGGTGTTTTTCCTGAGCTGTGTGTGTTGGTTGCAGAAGAGAACCCCTCTAGCGTGCTGAACACAGTTTGCTGAGTCAGGGGCACCTCCTCCCCCACCCCTGCGCGTCTGCTCTCACCCACACACCCCCCTCATCTGATTGGGGAAGAGCACTACCTGGCTATGATACATGAAAGAGGGAATCCCATCTCATCCCATGTGACCAGGGAGAGAGTTCAAGAGGGAGGCAGAGGAAGGATCCATGTCATCTCCATGGATATGCTGGATAATAAGATTTCTTATTTGAACAATAGGGCAGTTGTTGAGACTCAGCACCAGCATGATAGGTATGTTTCTTCTTCTAAATCCCCGATTAGTCCTGATGGATGTCTCTAGGAGTTTAGCATGTCGTGTAACTGCCCAGGGACAGGCAACCAGATTATCTGACTGTTGAAAGTAAAAGCACCAACAAGGGATGCTCAGGGTTCCTCATCACACATGAAGAAAGGAGAAACAGGAGCTGTACTCACATCACACCACAGCGATATTAGATGGCTGAGCCTGTAGCTCAGGCATGGGAGTCTGTGCAAAAAGTGCCAAGTACTTACTCTCCACTCATCATTTATTTATAAATAGTATGGATGCTTTTGTGAGCTATGCCTGATGTACTGTAAGAAGGGAAATAGGATGTATAGCTCTTGTGCCCGGTGAACTGTGGACTGCTGGTGAAGACAAACAGTGTGTAGAAATCAAAAGGGTGTGTGGTATCAGCCATTAGGGCCAGCAAGGACATGGCTAGAGCAGAACTTCAAGCCTGTGCAGGTTGATTGGCAGGCAAGTATATGCTGAACTGGTTCACTTGCCATACACATATTAGCAGAGGCAGTAGTTAACTAGGAATGAGGAAGCATTCTAGGACACGTGAAAGGCAGAGAGCCGTGAGACAGGTGGCTAGCACAGTGTTGAAAGTAGAAGGCTGAGCCTGGGTCCTCAGAGTGGCAAGGTTGTTACGGTCCTTCACACAGTGAACACAGATGTGCGCTCCTGGGAGAAATCTCTTCTGCTCTCACAGTGATCTCCTTGTGATCATTCTGATCTTTATATCATCCCTATGGCTCCACAATGGAAATGTGCCCCTAGGCCCCTTCTCTTGGTCCCTGCTTTGAAGATGTTCTACGATAAAGGAACTGGACTTAACCATCAATGTGATTGTGCTAAAAGGTGAGATCTTCAAGGATGTGATTGTCATGAGTGTGGTGCACTCGTGAACAGAACCAGGGACCACAGAAAAGGGCTTGAGACAACGTGTTCATTCCCTTTCATTTCTTCCACTGGGGAGGACACAGCGCTTGCGCATTTTGGAGGCTGTAGCAACAGGCACCATCTTGGAGGCAGAGAGCAGTCCTAGACAAATATTACATCTGCCAGAAGCTTGATTCTGGGTTTCCAGCCTCCAGAGCTGGAAATGTTATTCTTTACAAATTACCTAGTCTCAGGTATTCTATTAGAGCAACACAAATGATCAAATACAGTCCTCTGGCTTACACACACGACACCTATCAAAAAGACTGGTAAGCACAGAGGTAAAAAGTTTTCTATCTAGCCCAAGAAATCCATCCAGAAGAACAGTGCCTCCTTTGCTACCCCCCACACATTTTTGGCCCCCAACATTATGTTCCTGCAGTCTGATATAGTGGCAGTCACTGATGGGAGCATATTATCTGCTTATAGAGGCAGGGATAGGCATCTCCCTCTAAAAGCCAAGAGCCCTAAGCATTTTAGAGCAAGTGGCCTGAGGCTGCTTTGTACGCAGTAGGTGTCGGGATGGATTTGACTGGTGCCCTGAGCCTGGGAGGCTAGAAGGGCTGAACTCCATTTGTCAGGACAGTGTTTTTGTGTCGAATGCCATTAGCACCAGGGAAGGACCACGTGGCTTGAAAGGTTGATGTACCAGCCAAGTGGCAGCAGCCTTGGTCCTCAGCTGAGGAGGTCAGCAGTGTGGAAACCTCAGCAGAGACACTGCAGTTCCCCAGCGTTAGTAATTCAGAAGGGGCTGGTAGCAAGTCTGAGCTCCCCCCCACAGCCAGCTCCCAAGAGTTGTGAATTAAGCTGAGGCACCTGCAGATTGTAAAATCCCCTCGTGCTCTGATTCACCATGGTGGTGGCAGCCCACAAGAGGAGGCCAAGGCATTTCCTCCTGACAGGAGTGGCATAATTCCACCATTGCACCTCAGCCCCTTGCCGCCACAGCAGTACATACATGCCATGCTTGGAAGCACAGAGCTGTGTGGGAACTTACACAACACCCTGTCCAAAATCTTCATTCTGTGCCTGCTGCACAGGAAAGTGAGACTGTCAGGGCTTGAACCCAAGATTCCTGATCATTAGTCTGTCCTCTGGCTTTATCGTCACATATCGCTGTAGGAGAAACTAATTCCTACAAACAAAATGTAGCATATTCACCATGCTTTTAATAACTAGGCCATCAACTGCTTCAGAACTAGTATGCTTCTGGTTTCTGCTACATTTTTAAGACTGAGTTCTTAGTCATGCATTCCATTTATTGGTACCAATTACTCAGAGCAGTATACATTTTTTTTCTTCCTTGCCTCAGCATATATGAATTTACATTGCAGCTGGCAAGATTAAAGAAAATAACAGAGACACAGCAATTCGGTACCATGGGCAGGCAGTGAGGGCTGGATGAACTGTGGCTGAGCTTAGAGAAAAACCTACGTGGAAGCAAAATAGGACAGAGGTGTTGGCCACTAGAGGTCTCTTTCCGTCCTAGGACGAGGCCATTCTAAGCACAAGCAGCTGCCCACCCAGTGTTTGTTGTCTAAGTGGGAATGTTAACCAGCCATGGGTTATCAGAGCTCTTGGGCCTTGAGGGAAAGCAGAAGTATAGAGTCTTGATGTGTGTGTGTGTGTGTGTGTGTGTGTGTGTGTGTGTGTGTGTGTGTGTGTGTACAAGCATGCACATATAGACGCTGCAGAGTGGTGTGGAGAGGGGATTTTCTTCCACGCTGTCTCCTCTGAATTTTTACCAGGCTCCTCCTCCTTTTAATACCTTTGAAAGAGAAGTCAGATACTCTTCTGTGTCCCACTCCCTGGGCTTAGAAGTCAACTCCGTGGTAATGAAATTGAGTGCTTAAAGGTGAACACTTCAGAGCTGTCAAATGCTAAAGGTAGTTCCCAGTTTTCAACTGTTACCCTGAGAGACATGGTCCAACTTCTGCCCAATAAAGAGGGCTTTCTTTGCTTGAGTGGTCCTGTCAACCTCTCCCTTATGTGAGAATCTTCATCTGTGAGGCTGGCATTCAGTCTTGCTTGTGCAGAACCAAGAGTGAGTTCAAGAAGTATGGTCACCAAGCAATAGCACTGGTGTTGGTCCCAAACTAAATGGGACCCTGTGATAGTAAGCTGGCCATCATCTAGTTTTTGTCTACCCATCTTTGGTATTAGAAGCATCCTTCATCTAGTTGTGTCATTCATTATGATAAACACCTATGAAGAACAGAGTGAAAGGAGGAATTAATTCTGTTGATTAGTGTTTTCAGTCCATGCTGAGTACCAGGCCTGCGGAGAGACTGAATACCATTGTTGCAGAAGTGTGTAGCAAAGACTACCCAACTCATCACAGCCAGAAGGCTGTGGGATAATGGGAAAGGGAGTAGGTCAGGTAGACCCTTCAGTTAGGTTCCGCCTTCCACACTTCATCACCTGCAGAATACTGTTCAGATTTTGAGCCTATCAGCTGATTAAACCATTCATTGGGTCAGACCTTCAAGATCCAATTGTCTTTGGAAGTCCCCCCACAGACACACCCAGGTATGTGACTTACTAATCTCCTAGACACCTCTTGGTGCAGTAGCCTACATTCTCTCTTCTCTGTTATTTCTAATCTATTAAGAGGGGAAAATCACTAGGGGACCTAAGGCTGATTTCTGGTTATCTGCCAGATATGAGAACTTCAGGATGTCACTTGACTTCGGCAAGTCTCAGTTTTCTGAGATACAGAAAATGAACAAAATATTTTCCCTTGAAAACTTGCTTGTGAAAGTTAAAGCAACTAATAAAACACAGTGTCTAGTTCAGATAGTCATGTCTTTAGCCCCCTAGCTGCAGGGTGTAAGGAGGCTGGTCTCAATATGTCTCCTCATTTTTGGAATATCACTGTTATGCCTCCTATGACCTTTTTCTTTCTCTTTCATCAGGAAGCTCTTGGAGGAAGAGAAGAAGGCATACAGGGTAATGAAAGGAGTAGATACAGCTAGGCATGGCTTTACTCCCACCTTCAGGATGACTCTGTACCTCAATGTACCCTGCTAAGCTGGAAGCACTCTCTGCACATGAGACTTAGAAGATTCCCCATCATTTTTGTTCCTTTTTTCTTTTCTTTTCTTTTTTTTTTTTTTTTTTTTTTTTTTGGTTTGGTTTTTCAAAACAGGGTTTCTTTGTGGCTATGGAAGCTGTCCTGTAACTAGCTCTGTAGGCCAGATTGGCCTCAAAGTCACAGAGATCTACCTGCCTCTGCCTCTGCCTCTGCCTCCCGAGTGCTGGGATTAAAGGTGTGTGCCACCAATGCCTGGCCTTTTTGTTCCTTTTAAGAAAGAAGAAATTTCTTGAAGGAAGCACCCAGAACAAGAGCTGAGGTCCACACTAGAATCTGGGGGTGGGAATAAGAAGGGGATAAGGCTCAGTCCTTATCATCAGGTTATTTACTGTGTTCCATTCTCATTGTCTTGCTGAAGACAGAGGAGAGAATAAAAGGAACTTTCAAGATGGCCTCCAATGGTCCCTGACTTCAGATGTTCATATACATGTATAAGTACTTCCCCTTGACTGGGAGTGGGCTGTGGTGACCACTTTGTACCAAGAATTTGGGAAAGTGTGCTGGAGAGACAGTTCAGATGGTAGAGCACCTGCTATATAAGCATAAGAACCTGAGTTCAAATCCCCATGTAAAGAACCTGATGTGTTGATATACATCTAACCCCAGCACCAGGTAATGTAGATTAGAGACAGATAGACCTCTGGAGCTCATTGGCCAACCAGTATAGCCAAATCAATGAGCTCCAGATTCAGTGAGAAGCCCTCAAAAGATACAGAAAAGTAAGATTGAAGAGGACAACCAGGATTGACCTCTGGCCCACATGTATACACCTGTATTCACACCTGCATGTACATGTGCACACATCCACAGGACATGTACATACATCATACACATCACACCTCTCTCTCTCTCTCTCTCTCTCTCTCTCTCTCTCTCTCTCTCTCTCACACACACACACACACACACACACACACACACACACACACACACACACACCAAAACTGATGGGATGTCACATCAGATATTAAGTTACAGTAGAGTATGGCCTTGAAGGAAGCCAACTGGAAGGTTTTGAGCCGTAGTGTTAGAGTCTAGGGAAGTGTCCAACCAAAGGTCAGCAAGTCACTGAGGTCCTTAATTCAACAGCTGGCAGTGAATGGACTCTTGTCAGTACCCACACGAGTGAACTTGGAAGCAAATCTTTCTTCCCACGTTCAGCCTTAGTTTGAGACATGAGTCCCAGGAGACACTGTGGTAGAAGTTTTTTGAGGCACTCCTATGAAGTACCCATATTAGCTGGGTCGAGATTCTTGACCCATAGAGACTGTAAAATAATAAAGCGTGGGACCATTTGATACACAGCAAGGGACAGCTAATTCAGAACAGATGGAGGAGGAGTAACCGCCATATACATTGTGTTACGTTGTTTTCTGTTTGAGACTGTGTCTCACTATGTAGGCTGGCCTCAAACTGCCAATCCTGCCTTAGCCTCCTGCATACTGCTATTGCAGGCATGAGCCACTATGCCTGCCTCCACGTTTTTAAAAAGCAGAATATCTGATCTTGAAGAGCTATCGGGGGTGTGGGTTTTTACCAAAACTCTCAGGCAAGCAGGTGGCAGAGGCACTGGCTGGATGATTCTTGTAAATCCCCTGGTCAGGTCCTCCACATAGTGTACTGCATCCTTCTCCTCCGTGTCTCCCACAGCTCTTTTCTCTGTATCTCCCTTCCTATGCCTGAGGCCCTCTTGTCCCACCTCAGCTGCTCCAAACAACTGGAGGAAAAAGCAGTTCCATCAGGATCTCCAAGGAGCCACGTGGGTCTCATAGAGCAGACACTTTGAGGTCAGGGTGCTTTTGTCTTGGTTACATCTGGCACATCTGTAAATATAAAACATGCAGTGTGTCACCACAGACAGGCCTCATTAAGTTCTACTCTTTCGGTCCAATTTAGCACCTTATACTTGCAGCCTAGCTGAAAGTATAAGCTTACCATGTGACAGGCCTATAATCTAAAAGAGGGCCCTCACTGTCATTGTCATCCCCCACCTGGGGACAGAATCTTAGAGTTCCAGGGTCAGTCACTTGTGCTCTGAGCCAATGTAAGGGACCTGTCTTAGGTCATCATCATTTCCATAGCTGGTCAAGATGGCTTCCTGCCAACCCTTCATCAGTTTCCCCAGCCAGCCTGGCAAAGTCCAATGATTCTCACAGTCTCAATATGTTTTGTCTCTGCAGTCTCAACCTATGTTCACTTATGCTTGTTTCCCCAAATCAATGCATGCTCACATGCAACACACACACACACACACACACACACCGCACGCCGCACGCGCACGCGCACGCGCACGCACACGCACACACACACGTACACACATACTCCTCTCTCTCATTTCTCTCTTCCTCTCTCCCTCTCTTTCTCTCTCTCCATCTTCCTCCACTGCCTGATTCCTCTTGATTCTAAGTTTCCTTTTAAAAAATGAGATCTATTATCCTCTCAAATAATCATCCCACCACCACCCCTCCCCAAAGTTGATTAGCATCTGTGAGAATTATTTAAAGTACTGCATGGTTCCTATTTTGAAAAGCTATTTTCCCCCTCCCTTTCATGCCCAATCCCCAATGTGGGCTCGATGCAGGGAGCAGCTCGGCATGGCTGAGAGAGGTCAGCTCTCATTAATACCAATCCCATTTATTTAAAAATAGCAATATTATGCCACTTTCAAATAGCCCAAGTGAGCTAAGCCATTAAAGGCTTGTGTGTCGCTGACTTCGGACCTATTGTGAAGGCTTAATATTTCATAGCACAGTGACATATGGTACATAAGCCATGGAGCTGTGCTATTGGTTTGGCTGTTCTGAAATGAGGAGTAAGGAAATAATTGAAGAGAATATTTTATAATCCAGTACAGATCAGGGAAGAAAGCAGGAGCTTGGAAAATATTGTGAAAGAATCCTGAAGCTAAGGATAGAACCTGAGTCAGAGATGGGATAGCCATGTCAATGATGTATATGTATATGTACATGGATGGGAAGATGGATGCATAAATGGACTGTCCATCACAGGGTCCCACTGTGACTAGTGACATCCATGTGCTTCCACTGAATATAGAGAATGGCCATACTATATGATATTTGGAATTAAGTCACATTTGGAAGACTTGAAGATGAATTGAAGAATTCTGGAATTAACAAAGAATAGTTCTTTTGTGTCTCTGTGTTTATGTATGCCTGTGTGGAAATGCTTGTGGATAGATAGGCATGTACATGTGTGTATGTAGAGGTCAGAGGTTGACAATAGGTGTCTTCTTCAAACACTCTATCTTCTTTTTAAACATTTATTTAATGTGTATAAATGTTTTGACTGCATGCACATGTCTATGTATCACATGTGTTCCTGACGTCCCTGATGATGGATTTCCCTAGGACTAGAGTTACCGATGGTTGTGAGCCCTCATGTGGATGTCAGGAAGTAAACCCAGGTCCTCTGGAAAAGCAGTCAGTGTCACACGACATCTCCAGCCGTCCACCTAGTTTTCTGATGGGGCAGGGTCTGTTACTGAACCTGGAGCTCATCCTCTCCTCCCCACATCCTAGCACTGAAATTACAGATGTGGACCATCATGCCTGGAGTTTTGTGTAGGATCTGCAGTTCAAACTCAGGTCCCCATCTTCATGGAGCCAGCACTTTACCTGCCAAGCCATTACCTCAGCCCAGTTCCCTAATCTCTAGCAAGAGAGTAATAAAATCTGTATCAGAGATTGTGGTGAGGTTCAGTGTTAGACACCAATAAATCTTGGGTTTCTTTTTTCTTGTATCTTTAATTGTGTATGTTAACCCTTCCCTTTAACCCAACGTCCAGTATTTTTTTCTCCATCAGTAGCATGTGGAGTTGTCTCTCACAGGTGTGAGTCGTGGCATGAGAAGATTTTGTTAGTGCCAGGTTTTGGCATTACTGTAACCAAATACCCAAGACAAACAACTCAAGGAGAAAGGAATTTTTAGGCTTATTGTTTCAAATGTGGCAATTTATCACAGTGCAAGAGCAGGGAGAACTCTGGAACAAAGACATTCCAGAAAGCAGAGGAAAGGGGACACAAGAAGGGGACAGGATAATGTGGAGCCCCCTCTGGTGACCTAGTTCCTACAATGACGTTCCATCTTTTACTTTGCATACCCCACACTCCCCAAGAATGAAGGTATGAAGGCATTCGTGGGTCAGAGCCCATGCGTAATGGGACATGTCTAGTCTTCTTTTGGAACCATTCCAGGGTGTACTTATTCCAGGGTGCCCATATTAATGCAATCAAGTTAAGGAACACAATTAACCATGGTATGGCATTACTCAGTCCTACCAGTTCAAACACCAGGCTCTGCTCTGTTCTCTTCCTTTGATCTAGGCCTTGGCAAGACTGTCTTGTTTATAAGTGCTCTTCCCGAAAGAGGCCAGGAAGGGACTGTCAGTACAGACTGTGATTCCAGGACTCACTGGAAGGAGGCACAGATCTTGGGGTTTTGGGAGAACCTGGTTAGATGATCGTCTAACACTTTAGGTCTCCCAAGGCCTTACCTGAGGCTCTGAGCCCCACAGACTATGGTTTCATGCCTAAGAATCTTCCTCCAGAGATTTTTCCTCAATGAGGGTAAGAAACCTAAAGCATGTGGACCCTCCTGACCCCTTGAGGCAGCATGGCCCTCTTTCTGGATCTCATATGGTTTTGATTTGAACGAGAGAAGAGGTAGGTTTCTCTGTTGAAGCACACCACCCACTGAATCAACTCTCACTTTAGGAATGGGACATCTTAACAAGCATTTGCAACAACAAGAAGACAAAATCCTCTACCCACCCATTTCTCCCCTCTCCCACATCTGACATGGTGCCTCGTGTCCTATACCTGTCTTTTATTTTCATGTTCTCCTTCTTCCTCTGACTCGCTCCTCTGCCCTCGGGTAACCACCTTCCTTTCCTTTCATTCTCTCCTGATTTCTTAAAAACAAAAATAATAATAAAAAAAATGTTTTCCCAAATCAAAGGTAACACAAGAGGCGCCTTCTGTTTTGCTGGTCTCTTGAAGAAAATAGGCTTTGATTTTCTCTGCCTTTAGCCATCAGGGGCTTCTTGGCCTTTGCCACTGCTTATGAGCATGAAGAGTCCCCTGCCACTCCAGAGACTCTTAATTAGACTATGAGTGGTGGGGGTGGGCAGGGAGGATGGGAGAACTCATTTGTTCACCACCTCTGCTCCAGCAACTACCCAGCAAAAGCTGCCTGTGGAGCTGAAGATGCAGAAGTTTGCGTGCTCCTGGAGACGCCATTGAAGTGTCAGGATTTCTGCCTGTGGAGAGGGGAAAGGGACACTGGGGGACCAAATTTCCAAATGTGTTAGCTCACCTCCCCTTACCCTCTTCTGCCAGGTGGAACACCTGCCTCCTTCTTGTCAAGGCTGAAGGATCTTTCTGAAATAAAATCATGCTTCATGGAGTTTTGGTGACCTTGAGAGGTCATCCAATGGGGTCCCCACAATGGAGAGGGGCCAGGACGGTACTGATATTGCTAAAGGCTCCAATGCAACAGTTTTTCTTCTAGTGGGACATTTCATTTAGCTGCATGTATGTATGTTTACATGGTAGGTTCATGTGTGTGTTTAGGCCAGAGGTTGATGATGGCTGTCATCCTCTGTCACCCTCTGCTTTATTTACTGAGGTGGAAGGTATCTGCTCCAACTCAGAAATTGCAGATTTGGTTAGTCTACCCTGCCATCTCCCTTGGGGGGGCTGTTATTACCTCACAGGTGCCATGACTTAGCACACTTGCACAGCTTTTATGTGGGGGGCTGGGGATCTGGACCCTGGTCTTCATTCTTGTGCAATAAGTACTTCCCCAGCCGAGCCATCTCCCCAGCCCCTTGGCTTCTGTAATGAGGACCATGGCTCAGTAGATTTCCTGGTGTTCTCCTTCCTTCTCTTCCTCCTTCTTTACGAATTCCCCAATAAAATCTAAACTAGAGCTTCAAGGTAAAGTGTGCAAAGTAGGGAGCATCCTGGAAGACACTGGATGGAAATTCTGTTTTTTGTCCTGCCTTAAAGCCTGCCTCAGAGACCAAACAGAGCTACTGATGACATTTGGCTCGTTCCTGACTTGGCTGTGTTACTTGGAGACACATTTTCCCATCAAAAGTGATTGATGACTGGGCTCTGTACTTGCTTGCAGATGCCCATTTAACCTAATGGTGGCCTTGGGACATGAGTCACCTCAAATTTCCCAGAATTCTGTGAGGAAAAAAGTCCTTCACAGCCTAAATGAAGATTCCTACCATGGATTTTGGAGCCACTCTGAAACTTGAGTCCCCGAGTCGCTGCAAGTTCTCTGTAGAGGTGCTAGGGAAGCTGGACCATTAGCTTTGGAATTAAGAGTGATTTCAATTGCAGTCTCCAGCCTAGAAACTCCAGAAAAAGAGTATATGGGTGGGGAAGAGGGTGGCATCAGTTTCCTGTGCATTCTTGAGAGACAGTGTAGTCCAGCGGGAAACATGGTGATCTGTGCTAAGCCTTGCCTCTCCATTTTGACTTGTATTACAGAGCGAGGCACTGAGCAGGTCTGTGTCTCATTTCCCTAATAAATGTTTCAGACAAACACAGAAAAACACAAATAAAGGAATACACATGGAGCCTGTATAAATCTGTCTTGGCTGTTTTTTGTCAACATGATATAGCTAGAGTCATTGAAGAAGAGGAACCTTCTACTGAGAAAATGCCTCCACCAGATTGGCCTGTGAGCAAGACTGTGGGAATTCTCTTAATGGATGATGGATGTGGGAGGGTCCTGTGCACTGTGGCAGGGATAGCCCTGGGCAGGTAGTTGTATAAGAAAGCAACCTGAGCAAGCTGTGAGGAGGAGCAGTTCCTGCCTCCAGGTTCTGCCTTGAGTCCCTGCCCTGAACTCCTCAGATGACGAACTGTGATGTGGAGTGTAAGGCAAATAAACCCTTTCCTCCCCAAGTTGATTCTGGTCATGATGTTTCATCACAGTGATGGACACATAACTAATAGGAAAGAAAGAAAGTAACAAAGTTGTAGTAAAAGGGCTTTTTATTAAATAATTGCTATGAGCGATGTGCCTCCTTAAATGTTTGTACAGTGGAGCAAGCTGGGAAAGCATTATATATAAACAATACTCTTTGTAGGAAAGAGACCATTTTTATAGAAGTTATTATTATTATTATTATTATTATTATTATTATTATTGGAGGCAGATGTCCTTATGCCTGTCATGCATATGGTCAGAGGACAACTTTGGGGAGTCAGTTCTCTCCTTTCACAGTAGGATCCAGCTGTCACCCTCAGGTTCCCAGGGTTGCACGATGATCACTTGCCTGCTGAGACATCTTGCCACTGTCTTGTAAAAAATAGTCTCTAATAATCCTGCTATGTGGAGGGTGAGTTTTGAGGGCATCCTTTGAAAAGAGGCACAGAAGCGGAGTCTTTGGAGGTTCTGCCTGAGAACTGAGAAGTGTTTGGTTCAAAATGGCAGAAATAGGCATATAAACCAACCCACTATTTCCCCAGAGCCCCTATTAACACAGGCAAAGGAATGCAAAGTGAATAAACCAGTAGTAATAAAAGGAACCAGAATGAGGTCACAACCATCAGCAGAAGAGACATTTCAACAACCCGTGGAAAATGAGAACTTGTTGAAATAGATACACGAAACACAGCAAGGGAGCCAGAACTCACTTCCAGAAGAGGCAGAGCCAATCTTCCCTGCAAACGTGAACCAGGCTCAGAGTGCATGGATGCAAATGTGGGAGGAGATGGAGGAGGGAAGACAGAAGTCATCACCACTGTCCTTCTGCAGCACATGGCTCCTGTCCTTCAGTAGGTGCCCCACTCAAGCTGCCGATGTGAGTGTTAGAGCTACAGATTTCTCACTCTGGCTCTGGCTTTACAGGTGAATTTCTAGCTGGCATCTTCAGGCAAGCCTGCAACCCCCCCCCCCCCCCCCCCCGCAAAAGAAACCCTGCCCCATGCTTCCTGCTACTCAAAGAAACTGACTCAAAGAAACTCACATGTGGAACTCTGAGTCAGTATTCCCAGTATTTATGTACAACTGTGGACTGACCCTACCAGGAAAATCATCTTAGTGACTTATGTGGAACAAGGGAATCAAGCAGAATGGGTGACTGGGACAAAACATGGTGAACTTGGAGCAGGGAAGGCCTCTCTAAAACCTAGTGACCCCCAAGCTCTTCCCAGTAAGACAGCTGACTCCCAGGTCAGAATCTGATGTCTTCATGATAGGACAAAATTGTGTGTGTGTATGTGTGTGTGTGTGTATATGTATGTATGTATGTATGTGTATGGAGTATGTGTACATGTATATATGAGTGTGTATGTATGTATGTATGTGTGTATTTACAATTGTATTTTTCACTTTCCATAGAGTATTTAATAAGTGATATATAGTACCTAACATTTTATTAAATAAGTAAATAAGTAAAGTAAAATAAGCTTTGTGTCACATGACCTTGTTCTTCTTGTAGATCATGTGTTTGGAGTCTGATCACAGCAGCCTCCACTAAGCTGTGATGCTTGGTAGAATTTTTATATGAATGTACTGTTGACTTAAAGTATTTCCTTGTTCTAGCACTATTTATTACGATTATTGTCATCATTATTATTATTGGTGTGTGTTGTGTGTAAGTGTGTACAACAGCATGCATGGGGACATCAAAGGACAGTTTCAGGAGCCAGTTCTCCCCTTCCACTGCAGGTTCCAGGGATGAGACTCATGTTGTCTGACTTGTAGAGCAAAAGCTTTTAGCTGCTGAGTCACCTCATCAACCTAGCTTACAATATTTTCAACTTATTTCATTGTAAGTTGAGAAGTATATATACTCTGTCAGTCATCATCGTCATCATCATCATTTTTTCATCATCTTCTGGGACAGGCACAATTTTAGGCAATATATATATATACATATATATATATACACACATACATACACACACATATATATGTGTGTGGTGTGTGCATGTGTACATATATGAAATATATTTGTGTATATGCATATATACATATATTCATTATATATTAGCTCATTTATTCTTTATCATGTCATGAGTGGTACCCAATATAACCATCTTCAAGTTCTAGGTGAGGAAACTACCACAGAGATCCTGAGTGACTCACCCACATTCATACAACTAACAAGAGGCAGGGTTGAGGCTTGAACTTAGTTGGTCTGACTTCCCAGTCTGTTTTTAACCATGACACTAAACTTTTTTCTCATTAAAAACAAAATAATAAAAATTTAAAAATTAAAAAGATAAAAAGTCCATGAAATAGAAATAACCAGTGAACAAGAAGTTCTTGTGAAAATTAAAAATATATAACTGCCAAAGTAAAAAATTCAGTAGAGAACTGTAGGATGAGGTCAGACATACTTCTCAGGGTGTAGAGAAAGAAAGAAAAAAAATGAGAGAGGGAAGAAAGAGGTCATAAGAGAAAAGGAGGAAGAGGAGGAAGAAGGGAAGAGGAGGAGAAGGAAGACAAGTCATTGGAGAAGTATCCAAGAATACTTTCCAAATTCAAAGCAAATCATGAGGCTGAAGGGATCTGATTAGAATCTATATGAAGAAGGAAGTGTTACAACATTAGATATAGCATGATGACCTTGGGGACCAGTAGTGATCAGGAGGAGAGAGGCATGGTGCCATGCTGACTGCTTTTTGTTTACAATGTCTGTCAGACATCTTTAGTGAGCTGCCATTTTTTTTTCTGTCCTTCCACTTCCCCATTCCTTCTCCTTTCTTCTCAGTTTTCCACAAATACTTTCTAATAGGAAGGAGGTAACAGAAGTCGCTATCTTCATCATCTGTCCACTTGGGTCTGTGCAGAACAATGTTGCTTTCATTTCATGCCTGCACTGGGCTGTGTGTGTTCATCTCTGCCTGCTTACCAGCTGTGTGTAGACTACATCCATCCTCTCTGTGCAGCTGTTCTCTCCGCCTCTATTAGCTCTTCCCTCTCCTGATGGCCAGTCCTATCTACTTAGAGGCATCTGAAGAAGACATTCCTTTCACCTCCATCTCCTTCTAGCTATTTCCTTGATATTATGCCCTCAATAGAACAAAAATGGTTCAATGTGGTAAATAATTATTGCCCTAATGATATAAGAAGGTATTATTCTTTTCTCAAAAAAAGAAGCAAATTTTAGAAAGCACCAAAGATTTATATAAGGAAATAAATGATCCCTATTTGAAGTAAACCATATTTTCAGTATAATGCTTGACTGTGGAAAAGGAAATGAGGTCCAAGCCAGATCATGAGAATATTATCTTGCAAGTGATAAAGCCCTACAAGTGTTGGTTCTATTGAAGAAACCATGTCTTTCTAACTTACTTCTTGGCTGGGTAATGAATACTATTTCAATGGAAATGTTAATTTAAATTACTATATGAGTAATCATTGAGTAGATTATAATGAGTTAACCCAAATTCACATGTACTGTCCACACAAGTCTATTGCTCAGTCTCCTCCTGGTACAGTCAAGTTGGCACAGGACTCTTGCTTCCTTAGACACATAAGAGCTCCGGTGTAGGAAGTCTTGTCTTTTCCAGGCTGTAGCACTAGAGTCCTTGGCATCTTCAGCTACAGCAGCAAGAAAAGACAAATCAGCATACCTCGTGAGCTTTTCACCGGTTCAGCTTGAAAATGACTCACAAGATAGTTCATACTTCACTGGCTAGCAGTACTCATAATTCTTTCCCCTCCCAACGGTAAGGACAATGATGGAGAAATGTGTTTAGTGGTTATCATGGCCCATTGTCTGTCACATTTAAATTTTCAAATAACTTATACAAGAGGTTCTAGACCTACAGCACATGCAGATTGCAAATGAGCCTGGGAGATATAATAGCTATTAATATTTATACACATACATACACTGCAATGTCTTCAAATTGAGCACACTGTTTTTGGAAACCCTAAAGTTTCTAGTACTCCTCTTACCATGACTCAGGGTCCAAGTTGACTGGTAGACACTGATAGTCTCATCTGAAACATTCATGATTCCTGTATATAATGCAGGGAAGACCCAAAGCCATGCAGTATAATGTATGTGGGTAACAAGCAGCAGAGGTAGAGTTGACAACGCATAGAAAAGTAGAGGAAGAAAGAGAAGGAAAGGCCAACAGGCTCTTGTATTCTACAGAAATGGGGTGGCCAGATAAACTGCCTGACTGGAGAAAACAAACCATCACTATTTACAGGTGTGAGCAATTAGTCTAACTAGAAAACAACACAGAAATTGCAAAGAAGAAAGGAAAGGAATTAACTGTGGTACAAAGATAAATCTTTATATTTCATAGTGGGTAATCAATAGATGATATCTGTGGTCAATAAATCAAGAAATGGAGGCATAAATATATTGTTCAGTGTGGGAAGAAACCACCAGAAGCCCTCAAATCAGAAATGGCTTAAAGTGGTTTACTCTGGGGAGTAGAATTAGAGATGGAGAGGGGTAGAAGAGGCGACTGCTGATTTAATTATGGGAATGTCTGCACTGTTTGATTTTTAAAAAAGTAATATTCATGCATTGCTCTGATTAAAGTATTCTAAAATTCTTTTAAAAAAGAAATAAATAGGAATTTGCATGTGGAAGAGAGCTGAAGCCATTTGAGAGAGGAGGATGACGGACAAGATGGGGTGATGGGTGGGAAGCTGAAACCAATAGGGACAGGAAGAAGGCCAGATGTCCTCTGTGGAGCTGTTTGGTGTCCTAAGAATGCAAATCCTCAGGGCTAGAGAGAGGGCTCAGCGGATGAGTGTTCTGTTATTGTAGAAGACCTGTGTTTGGTTTCCAGCATCTATGTCAGGAGGCTCAAAATGACCTGTAACTCCAGAGGTCTGACACCTTTGGCCTCTCTGGACACTACATTCACAGGTACACACACACACACACACACACACACACACACACACACACACACACACAGGCACATTTTAATATCAAAAACAAAACTAATTTTAAAAAAGAAAGTAATTCAAATTCCAAGATTTGTGTCTTTGGGTGTTAGCATTTGAGTGATGTAAATACTTGTCCTTGACCCAAACTCTGTTAAGCACTACACAGTCGGCTATAGTCTCAAACTCCATTAACCATCAAATAGTTAGCTATATATTCTGGTCCTACTTTAGATTCAGGAGTGAGACAGAGTGCAGGGTCCTGGGAAGAAGAAGGGAATGAGAGCAAGCTACAGCAGGATGCACACCCTGGAAAGGTGAGGGAGACTGACCTCACAGGATCCAGGAAGATTGGAGGTGCCCTGGTGAACAGCAGATAGAGAGGCAGGGTCCATTTTCTAAGCCTGAGGCAGTGTCCTTGCCTGACATTCAGGGTACCTCTCTTCTCTAACCCTCAAAGCAGTCTTCCAAGGTATGTCTTCATTAATCCAAAAAGCACCATTAAATGTTTGCAGGAATCATGCTGGCATTTTTTTTTCAACAAGACCAAATGATCAGGAAGCCAAAAGGAGCCCAGATAGCAGACGAATGGATAAGCTCAGTCTCTGCTCCGACATGCAGGTCCTATAACCTGCTCACATTCAGACAGCTCTACGGAAGATCCAACCGTGTCTTGCACATCTCCTTTGCAGTTGTGATTCTAGGAATTAACTATTCAAGGCCAGTGGTGTAGATTGCTCGACATTAGTTTATCAACTTATTTAACAAATGAATGAATACGTGAATGAATGAAATTATCCAAAGCCTAGATCTTAGTCTATGGCTCCCCATCCCTTCTTTCTTCTCCTTCCTCCCTGTCTCTGAAAGCATAAAGAAGCCCTCTTTGGGAGGGGGCTCCAGGAAGCCAGCATCCATCCAGTGAGAGATGGCTACCTTTTCTCCCCAGCCCTCCCCCTCCTCTCCAGGGTCATTCTCACAGTTGCTCAGTTTTGCTCCCCCACCCACTTCCCTCTCCCCGCCCCCCCCTCCAGAGGCCCCAGACTCAAACTGCTGGCAAGTCTCTTCAAACAGGATTGAAATGGCTTTAAATATTAGAGGATTAGGGGAAGACAAACAGACTGAGGAAGATCTGTGTTTGGGGATTAGGGTTAGACCTCTCTGCTCTCTAAGCATTGGTGGACGCCATGCTGCCCACCTCCAGACTCTGGCCTCTGAGCTAGGGCAGCTCCAAGTTCATTCTCCGTGCAGCCACGCCCTTGGGCTGGTCCCTCAGCATCTGGGCATGTCTGACATTTCAGGGGCAGTCCCAGCCAGGCAGCAGCTGCTTCTTCTCATCCCTGGCCTTGCTCACCAAAGAACTGCCACACATTGAGCTATCCTGATGCAAATCCTATTTTCTTCTACTGACTATATATATAATATATATTATATATAATTACAATTATATAATTATATATATAATTTGTGTGTGTGTATATGTATGTATGTGTATGTATGTAAACAAGCATTTAATGTATTGTGACTTTTGTCATGTCTGAAGCCCCTCCTATGGATTATAACTCCATATATAAGAGGAATGTTCCACTAACTAGAGTCTTGGACTCTTAAAGCGTGAGTAAAACATAGATATCTCTCTGAAGGTGTGTTTTCCTTCAGCATCTTTGGTGGATCATATCTACTATGATCTGGAAGCATCTGGTTGCCAACGAACAAAATGATGCAGGTTTGTCTCTCTCCTCTGAAATGTTGTAAAACGGTTTTATTAAAGATATGCCCCTTTATAGCAGCAGAAGTATTGATCCCAATTCTATAAAAAAAATCTACATGTGTATGGAACACATAGGAAATTCTCAATTTGAACTTAGAGTTTAGGAAGAAAAAAATTAATATGACAAAATCAATCAATCACAGATTAAAAGAAAGGTACACATGACAGCATAAAAATTATGATTCTGCCCATCCAAAGACTCCGTTAAAACATGAATATAGCCCACATTTTAGGGTAAGATATTTGATATACGTATGTGCAGCCAAAGGGCCTCAGTTCATGATATGTCAATAATTCCTCCAAGCAATGTGACAGAAAAAAAACCTGGAGAAAAAGTGACCAGGGACTAGGTGGCATTTTTAAATGGCCAATGCACATGCAAAAGGGCACTCAATTCAAATAATAACTAGGTATATGCAAATTAAAGCCACGTTGAAAATACTGGTCTATACTCCTCACACTGGCAGGAACCAGAACATCAGACAGTTACAGGCATGAAAAAGATGAGTTGAGAAGTTCAGCCACATCCTTGCTAGTCAGAATGAACAGTTGAAAAAGTAGTGTTTAGTGTCAGCCCATACGTGCAGATTCCTCTCCTGGGTGGGTATCCCAGGGTGTGCAGAGGAGACAGCTTGGAGCATCGCTGTCAGGTTAATTGCCTTGAATTGAAAACTGCTCCAATATTTACCGACATCACATTGAATTAACAAGTTAGGGCATATTCGTACAAAGAAAAACTATACACTAATAAAAGTGAGCAAACTTTAATTATAATATGAATGAACCTGTAAAACACTAATCCGTATACTCTATTTGTGAAAATTTTTTAAAAAAAACAGGCACAAATAAATATCATGCTTACATATCTAGGTTATAAACAGTTTTTAAAATGCTGCATTGGAAGACAGAGCTATGGAATTCGTGGTTCCAGCTGAGAGCAGGAAGTCAAGTGTGGTATGGAAAAGGCAAGGAGTGGGTGGTGTGGGAGGCAATATGTTGACCTGGGAGATGGCTGCTTGGCTTTTTTTCTACATGTTTGGGTATAGCATGTTTGCTTTCGTATTTTCTGCATGTGTGTTCTTCACAGCTAAAAAAATTGTTTTGAAATACAATTCTAACCTTGACAGTTACTGTGTTTCATTTAAACATTCATTTTGTTTTATTCTGCTTTGTTTTGTTTTGTTTTGAGACAGGGTCTCTCTTTGTAGATCAGTGAGGCCTCTGAACTACCTTATCTTTCTGCCTTGGCCTCTGGAGAGCTGGGATTATAAACTTGAGCCACAATACATGGTTAAACCTCTTTTCAATGCTACAAATGATTGGTTTCTTCACAAAAAAAAAAAAAAAAAAAAAAAAGACATGACTTCCAAAGCCTTAGCTATATGGGAGGTCTTATTATTTTTATTTAGCGGTCTCTCTCTTTCACTCCTTCCCTCTCTGTCTCTTTCATCTATCTGTCATCTGTTTGTTGAAACAACGACTGCTCCATCCATCCTAATGGAGCAGTTAGAAAACCAAAGGTAGAAATGGCCAGGCCTCAAATGAGGGCAAGCACAAGTCCAATTTGTAACATTCCAATGAGGACAGATGCCATCGATAAAATAAACAAACCATTAAACAACAAACAAACCATTAGGATGAGAACAGAAGTGTCTACACATTCATAATTTCTTAATTTCAGATCCTTGATGATAATGAGTCCACTGACAGACATTAGTTGGTGTAGGCGGCAAACAGGTGCCAACACAGAGACAAAATCAACTGCTGAGATGCGGGCTGCAGAGAGAGGCTGCCAGGGCCCGGGGGTGGGGGGTGGGGGAGGGAAATGGGCCACCTCATCATCTTGCCAGATGCGTCTGCCGCCTTCCTCTGCCTTCCTCCAGAGGCTCCTGCTCAACAGCCTGGGGGAATGAGCACGGGCTTGCCTTCTCTCCTTGCTCAGGGTCTGGCTCAGGCAGGGGGCAGATCTCTGGCCTCCATGCAAGCGCCCTGGAGACTTTCCTGGTCGGCCTTATTTAGAGACATCCAATCCTGTCTTCCTCTCCTTTCCAGAGAGACACCCCAGGGAAGGAATAAAAACCTGGGGAGAAGTGAGGTCTTGCCTAGTCTCTAGCAAATGCTAATTAGCCATCAGCAGTCTCCAATCCTTTCTGATTACCAGAGTGAGGAGGAAGGAAGAAGGCTCCGGTGAGTTGCAGCTGGCAGCCCCTGGGAATGGGAGCTGAGCATCAAGGCAGATTCTCAGTCACCTAGCCCCGCTCAGACACTGGCGACAGACACCTGTATCTGGTCAATCAAACCATCTGTCTACCTGAAGCTTCACTCCAGGTCTTTGTTTACCATTACTACAACACTACAACATCAAACTACCTGGGTTTTTTGTTTGTTTGTTTGTTTTTGTTTTGGTTTTTTTTTTGTGATATGTATAGCCCTCCTGGACCAGAGGCTCCCAGCAAAGGGAAAGTCTATTTGTCCTGCTCGCTAGGGGTGACTAAGACCCTTGACCTCAGCTGTGAGTCTCACCAAGTCACCACCTCTAAAACGCACAGACCAAAGTGTAAATGGCAGTTTGGAGGATCAAATTCTGCAATTTAATGAAACTATGGGATTTGCTGATGTTTCCTTCCAGATGAGAAGAATAAAGTGTCTCTTGGGATTAAGGTGCCTTCTTTATAAAACTAGTTACGGTCCTGTCTGGGAGGCCCGAGATGACTCAGCTGTTAAGACTATCCGCTGCACTTCCAGAGAAACTGAACTCAATTCCCAGTACCCAAATGGCACCTCACAACTGTCTATAATGCCTGTTCCATGGGACCCAACGCCCTCTTCTGGCCTGCATAGATACTGCATGCCTGTAGTGCACAGACCGTTAGAGCTGAAGTTAACCTATAAGCCCCACCTGCCCAAAGACCAAGTAATTTCCTGAAGTTCTGGGAATTGTAGTCTTTAAAAGATAACACCTGCCTAAGGACCAGGTAACTTGATTCTAGGAGTTGTAGTTCTTGGAAAATAACAACCAAGCCTCATAGAAAAGTACGGTGGCCTATAGGTTTTGGCCTAAGGCCTGACAACAGGTGTGTCTCCAGGCCACTTGCCTGGAAAGTTTCCAGGTGATGGCCCTGATCAAATTCCATCTAGATCAGTATTTAAAATTTATTAAAAGCTTGCTTAAATTTGGCCAAAATGATGGAACTATTTTTTTTTCTGGTGAATTTCAGGATTAACAATACATACAAATACTCAAACACATATGAAAATAAGCAAAATATCTAAAAAATATATTAAAACTCCCCTATGGTTGCCTAATCAGCACAAGCCTAGAGATCCAGGTCAAGGCCACCAAACATCATCTGAACCAGCCTCCTTCCTTGTGGTCTCCAATATCTTTCCCTTCCTATCATTGCCCAATTCCCTTAAAGGACCAGGCAGATGCTACCATGAGAGGCTTTTGTGACATTAGGTGAGTGTCTGTCAGGGTTATAGGCCTGCCTCCCTGGGAGCTGAGAGTGCAGTAAATGGCCCAGAAATCATCATCAGGAGTGGACCTTACTCATCCAGCCAAGGTCAAGATCAAGACTGGACTGTACCTCACATGGACTGTAGCTTCATCTGACTCTCTAAAGCTACTTTCATGACGCTACGGTCTGATATGTTTCAGGTTTCTTTCCATGGAATTGTAAGGTCATCAGATGAAGAAAATATCTGGTTAACTCACTTATTCCTTTGTGACTGTTGTTCTTTTGATACAGCTGCTGTGATGCAGCTGCTATGGCCTAAGAAACACAAACACGAGATTGAGCGCCCACGTGGAGTTTATTGAGAGAGGGGAGAGGAAAGCGGGGAGAGAGAGAGATAAAGGGGGCCCCAGAGAGAGTGAGAGAGGGAAGCAAGAGAGAGGGAGATGAGAGGGACAAGAGAGAGCAAGAGAGAGCAAGAGAGAGCAAGAGAGAGCAAGAGAGAGCAAGAGAGAGAGGGACACTTGGCGCGCTTGCTTTAAAAGGGGAGCTTGCGCATGTGTAACCCAGTCTCTGCGGCCAGGTAGCTTGGGCAGTGGGGCTTGCATAACCCAGTCTCCGCCCAGCCAGGTAGGGCCTGACTTAGTGATTATACGTCCCGCCCATCAGAGGCGGGGCCCACAGACTGCCCAGCCTCAACAGTGACAAATGTCACCCATTGGGGAATGTGTTTTTGTACTCTGGATGGATTACTAGGCTGGTTCTTGGAAAATTAGGACTTGAATCCAGAACCACTGAGTCCAGGGTTCATGTCCCTGAACATTTATTCTGAGCTGTGCATACGTGTGTGTGTGTGTGTGTGTGTGTGTGTAACATTAAGAATGAACAATAATAAAATCTCAAACACGTAACGGTAGGGACATCCAGACAGTTTAAAATGGCACACTCCAGGTCATTGTATGGATAAGCCAGTAGAGGGGTGGGCTTCAGACCAACCCCATTGCTATTCAGCCTGTGGCTTAGTTTGACTGCTCCCCACCGCCACTTTTCTCTCATCTGCTTTTTACATTTTCCCATATCTCTTCTAGCACAGAAGGCTCCAAGCCACACAACGGAAATAAGCACCCATCAGCAGGACACTCACAGTTGCCTGTCCACCCACCCGGGGTTGCTGGCATCGTGGCCAGGACAAATGTCTGCTTTGGAGATGGGATCTGGAGATGAGGAATAATAATAAATTGTGAGTAGAACAGGACTGAGCAGTGCACACACCTCCCCATCTGCTCTGGTACAGGCTGCTGGATTTGCCTTAGATTAGGTCCCTGTTTCTGTTCTGACAACAGATGCCAGGGCCATAAATAACTGTGTGTTTTTCCCTTGAACTTTCGCTGCCATCTCCTGATGCCTCGTGTCACATTGCATTCTGGGGAGAGGTGCAGCGGAGCATGCCGCCATCTCCTCGTCCTCCCTCTGTCCCTGTTTCTGAGTGCTGCCACCCCAAGTCCAAGGGCAAGTGTTAAGTTGTTGGCTGTTGTGAGGGTCCCTGTGGAGCACACAGTCTGGGGACCAGGAACCCTGGCCTCTCTCCCCAGTCATCCAGCTTGACCAGATTCTCCTAGGGGACCCTGAAGTTGTTGATTTGTCTGCACAGGCAGGGAGCACCTGTGTGAGGTCATGGGAAAGGCAGGTCTCTGGCCGGGCATTTAAGAAGGTAAAGGAGGTGAAAGGAAGGTTCCACAGGCCAACAGCCTAGTCCTGGAATCCCCCAGGCAATAGATGGCAGCATGTGGTACTGAGGCCCCCAGCCAAGGAGTGAATAAATAAAAAAATAAATATAAATGTATGTTGTGTGTGTGTGTGTGTGTGTGTGTGTGTGTGTGTGTGTTTGTGTGTGTGTGTGTGTGTCGAGCTTTGCAGGGTGTCACTAACTGACCCTATCTCTCATCCTTAATGGTGCACCTTCCTGGCCCTGCCTCCTTCCCTGATCTGTTCTAACTGCATTTGGCTCACTTAGAAAGTCAGAGTGACCCTTGGTACAGACCAGAATGGAACAGTCTATAATCAAGAAAAGCTAGAGCTGAGTTCTCTCAGCCAGTCTTAGTAACAGGTGACAAAGGGACAACAGAATAACAAGCTCGGATGTTGGCAAAGGCGCAGAATGAGAACCCAATCCACCTCCTGCAGCTCTGATTCCAGGCTTAGGTCTCCTCCTCCTCCACCACCCCTTCCTCTCCTTCCACGTCCTTTCCTCTCACTATCCTCTCAATACCATGACATCGCTCGCCATCTCTCTTCCAATTTCCCTATCACTCTTGTCTCGTTTTTCTTCTTTATCAGACCATCTGCCATCCCTATAGGTACTGTCCTGACACTCTCCCTCCCTGCCCCTCCCTTCTTCTCTCAGGGTTTCAGTCTGTGGGCACCTGCCTCTGCCTCTGCCTCTGCCTCTGCCTCTGCCTCTGCCTCTGCCTCTGCCTCTGCCTCTGCCTCTGCCTCTGCCTCTGCCTCTGCCTCTGCCTCTGCCTCTGCCTCTGCCTCTGCCTCTGCCTCTGCCTCTGCCTCTGCTTCTGCTTGCTTCAGTTTCCTGAGCCTTCAAAGTGCTTCTCCTCTGGTCTTTCTCTGTGCTTTCTCTTTAGATTTTTTTCTCTATCTGGCTCTGGACCTTCTTCTGGATGTCTCGTTCATTTCTTCCTCCCCTCCACACACACTTTATTTATTTATTTATTTTTAATTTCCTTCTGTCTTTTCTCATGACCCTCCTCCTTCCCTGGCTTTCTCCATTCTTTTCTTATCCTGCAGACTGCATCTGTGCCTCATCCACATCTACGGCCAACTTTCCCCTTGCTCCTGTGAACACACTCCCCCTTCCAGAGCAGCAATGCCCTCTTGTCATTAGCAGCCTAGTTTCTTGTTCCTCCTCCAGCACTGCCCATCTGCTTGGAGGTTTAGCTTCTACCCTCTCTTTCTGCGGCAAGCTGGATGTGTGCTACAAACATGAGTGTTAAGTGTGAGTGGTCCAGGGTAGAATAAGCTAGTGGAAAACCAGAAGGTGCAGTGCAAGGGGAAGCAATGAGAAAATACTCCTGCAGAAGATGCAGGAGTTAACTGGTCTCAAGGAGAGGAGACTGTGGGGGAACTCAATAAAGTCTGCAATTCTGAAGAGGCAGCAAAAGTCACTGAAGAGGACGAGGCACATGAAGCTATATTCCATCTTTACCATGGAGAGTAAAACAAAGAACAAAGTATTAAACCAGAGCCACAGAGAAGGATCTGACCAGGAAATTCAAGAGCAATTAGAAATGGGGACTCAGGAGGCTGTGAAGCTGCTAAGATAGCTCTGGAGACAGGTTCATGGGAGTGATTTTTTGTGTGTGTGTGTGTGTGTGTTGTCCTTCCTTGTTGCAGATAGATGATGAGACCCTCCTCCCCTTTTAATTCCTTACTCCTTACTTTCTCCTCACTACAGCAACATTCTGACTCTGCACTTGCGGCTGCAGATGCCTCATTAGCCCCTGTAAATAGCGATGTGGCCATGCTATGTGAGCCATCGAAGACGTGATTTGTCATTCCAGAATCACTTGACACAGCCGCTCCCGCCTCAATGCCATGTCCTCTCTCCCTCTTCTCCAGGTACCAGGCCCATCCTCAATACCACACTCCTCCCTTGACTTGAAAGTCCTGAGGAACTTGGGATTCTCAGCCCTGCGCACCACTTCCTCATTCAGATCATCACCTCCTTTGTCAGTTCCTACCGCCTTTGTCCATCTCTCTTTGGTCCAGGACGCACTGGCCAGCCAGTATGATAGAACATAAGACCATGCAGCTGGTCAGCCAAAACCATTCTGTGCTCCCAAGCTTTGAGACAGAGTCGTCAAGGTCTGAAGACTGCCAAAGGGCATCCCATTGAGTGAGACATGCATTTTTAATAAACTATATTTGACTTCCATGATGGGCAAGTTATTAAGTCGTTTGACAGCCAATGGCATGAGGAAATGAGAGAATACCTTAGAAGTAGACATTTCTTGGCAGATAAGGGAGAAATTCAGTGAGCTGGAGGCAATAGAAAGGGAAATGCAAATAAAGATGCGATGCTTTTGCCTATCTGCATACAGTGGAGAAGCCATTAATATCACAGTGAATAGTGGGATTTTTATCAGTACTTGACTTGAATGTCTTGAAAACTAGCCTGGCCTTGAAAGGATCAGTCTTTTTAGCTGCAGACCAAGCCCCGGTCCTTTGTCTCTGTGTGGAGAAGATGAATTTGTTTTCTGATGTGTTTTTCTCTTCCTTTCCCCATCCCTCTGAAATGAGATCTGGGTTGGTTTTCCATCACTCTCCAATTCAGAATTATTAAGGATAATGATAAGGAGTAAATGGGTCTTTCTTACCCAGAGGCATTTTGTTGAATTGATGGATTTCCATCCAGGCTGGCAGTCTCTCCCAGCACCACAGGTGGTCAAGTCAGTGATCTTCATTATAAGGGACCCATATGAGACCCACTCTTCTATGGCCTTTCCTGGCAAGCCTAGGGTGCTATAAAGCTTTCCTTTCCTCCAGAGCCTGCAAAACTGATTGTCCGTCCTACATGTGTGTCCATCTTTCACTGCTTTGAGAAATCGTTTTCTTTGCAGATTGAATTTTTTTTCTTTTTCTTTTCTTCTTTTGTGAGCTTTCCTAGGATTTGGGTTTTGTGTTTCCAACATCTGTCCACAGACTTGCTGCAGAATAGTTCACTGACTGCCCTCCCTTTCCTTACCCCCTCTGGGATGACGATTAACCCTGGACCATCTAGAAAACACACTGGTAAAAGCAGGGTAGACCCATTAGTAGTAGGGTTTGAGCTATCTAGCAAGTTGGCATGACCTTGAGAATCCAAAGGCATGTGTTTTAGAAGACTTACCTCTTTGCTACTTTTCAGAGGCCTCTTTTAGAGCCTTTTCCTTTCTGTTCTGACTCACCCAGGAATTCTGGAAAAAAAAAACAGTATTCATAGATTCTAATATACCACGGGGAGACTGCCTGAGTATAAGAGAGTGGATAAACAATTCACAGTCTTAAATCCTTTTTGGTTGGAGATCCTGTGAGGTAACAGAGTTTCTCATCCCTCATCCTGCGCATATAGTCTTCCCCGTGAGTCCCGTGAGATCGTGGTCTGTTGTGACAGTCTCCCTGATCCCCAACATCATGTTACAAGAGTTCTGTTATCTTACTGCTCTAGCTCTACCCAGCTCTTCTCTGATGGCTTCCTTCTGTAGCCCAACCAAGCACTGATTCACTTTGCACCAGATCTTGTGCTGGGGAGAGTGCTTTCCTTAGTTCCCAGTGCCACATGCAGAGTGATGGCAGCTTGTCCTTAAAACTTCTCAATTCTTCATTGTCATGTGACTGTACTACCCAGACCTACCATATCATCAACTAGATGCCTGGGGAAATTTTCTTTAATTCCAACATTATTTTCAGCTGAGACCATACAGATATGAGTGGCCTGCGCTACCACCTGGGGCCATAGAGTTGTCAGGCCCAGGCTGCTGCTGAGGACTATGTGTAGGCCCATGATTCTATAGCAGTTGGGTTTGTGTTGATGTCTGCAGCTCCTGTTGCCACAAGGACCATGTGATTCCTGGGGCCATGTTGGTGTCTGGGGGCCACACTGCTGCTGTGGCCATGTAGGTATGGGTGATCTGCACAGCCACCTTGAGCCATGGTGACATTCAGACTCTGGTTGCTACAGAGGATCATGTCTGGATCCAGGGTCCTGGGGTAGCTGGGGTCTGTGTTGCCTATGTTGGCCTATGTTGCCACTGAGGGCCATGTGAATGCCCAGGGTCAGATCAGCCATCTGGGTCCATGTTGGTGGCCAAGGGACATGCTGCAGCTGGGGCCATGAAGAACTGAGTGTCCTGCACTGCTACCTAATGCCATGGTGACATCTGAACCAGAGTTGCATCTGAGGGCCATGTCTGGGCCCATGGTACTAGTGCAGCCAGGGTCTGTGTTTCTGTCTGAGGTTCTTGTTACCATTAAAGACCACATGGATGCCCAAGATCTGGGACCATGTTAGTGTCCCAGGACTATGCTTCTGTGGCGGCTATACTGATCTAAGTGGCTTGCACTGCCACCTAGAGCAATGATGATCCCCAGACCATGCTGCTACCGATGACTATGCCCCTCTCTGCTGTAGTCAGGAGAGATGGTCCCACTTCTCACCACCGGCAGGGAAGAGCTTACCCTGATGGCATGGGCACAGTAGAGCTGGCTCTGCCCCTCCCCCTCCAGGGGTGGGGAGGGGCAGCCCCAGTGGCCTGGACTGACCAGATCAGCTATTACCCTGCCCACAGCTAGGTGTAGTGTTGGTCCATCCTGCCATCTTCCCCATCTAGGACTTGCTGGAGCTTGTGAAGGGACTGGCCCTATGGAACAATACCCGAAGGTTCTCTTTGACTCAGTCATAGGATATCACAGAGTAGTCTCAGAGAGGAGCCAGTGATGATGGTGTACCAGAAACTAGAGACCTTGAACCAGACCAGTGGTTCACTGAAATGAATATTTGCAAGTATAAAGCTGACTGTGTGACACACCAAGGTTCCCAATGCCACCAGGACAAATGAAGAAGGTGTTGGAGAGGCAGGAAAGATGGAGGAGCCAAGAGGGTTATTTTTGTTGTTGTTTTGTTTTTCTTTTTGTTTGCTTGTTTTGATTTGTTTTTCTTTTTCAAAAAAAAAATCTGTTTTGGGGTCAGCTGCAGGAAGGAGGTGAGGAAATAAAGAAACTGGTGGATGAATGGAATTGGGGTGCATGATGTGAAATTCCCAAAGACTCAATAAAGAAATTACCTTAAACAAAACAAAACACCCCTTCATCACCTCCCCACGTCAAACCTGCTTTTCCACTCAGTCTGACCAGTGAATAGTGTGGCCGCTGACTCAGCTGCTGAGTTCCTTGCCATTTTTCTTCTCATTTAAATAATTTCTATTTCCCAACATCCACTTATTTGAATAAGCCCTATTGGCTCTTCCATCAAGACCCTGACTCCCCAGGTTGCTTTTTGCTCTAATCTCCCTCGAGTCAGTACCTCAAAGGCAGACGTGGGGCTCCTAAACCCCTTTATCTGTTCTTCCCAATGTGGCCATCTCAGTTAATTCTCCCTTTTCTACTCGTTGTCATCAATCATCCTTTAAAAACTCTTCAGCACATGTAGGCACAAATGTGTCATGGGCTGAGTTTGGATGTCAGAGGACAGTCTTGGGTGGCCGTCCTCATCTTCTACCTTGTTAGAGATATGGATTTGTGTTTTTCATTGATGTGAATGCCAGGAAAACTGGTCCTTAACCTTCTCTCTCCATCTCTCTCTGCATCCTACCTCACTATAGGAGTTACAGCTTCATACCACTGTGTCATATACCACTTTGTCAGGTACTACTGTGTTGTCTGTTTTTTGGGGCGTCTGAGCTCTGGTCCTCAGGGTTGGATAGTCACTGCTTTACCCCTGCACCATCTCCCTTACCACATCATCTTTTGAATTGGTGAACTAAACTAGGAAAAGTGTCTAAGCCTAGCCTACTCAGCTGCTAGTGTTGAGGCTGGGCAGTCTGTGGGCCCCGCCTCTGATGGGCGGGACGTATAATCACTAAGTCAGGCCTTACCTGGCTGGGCGGAGACTGGGTTATGCAAGCCCCACTGCCCAAGCTACCTGGCCGCAGAGACTGGGTTACGCATGCGCAAGCTCCCCTTTTAAAGCAAGCGCGCCAAGTGTCCCTCTTTCTCTTGCTCTCTCTTGCTCTCTCTTGTCCCTCTTGTCCCTCTTGTCCCTCTTGTCCCTCTCATCTCCCTCTCTCTTGCTTCTCTTGCTTCTCTTGTCCCTCTCTTGCCCCTCTCTTGCTTCCCTCTCTTGCTCTCTCTGGGCCCCCCCTCTCTCTCTCTCTCTCTCTCTCTCTCTCTCTCTCTCTCTCTCTCTCTCTCTCTCCCCGCTTTCGGTTGGCCATCAGCTACCCCCTCTTTCCTCTCCCCCTCTCTCAATAAACTCCACGTGGGCGCTCAATCTCGTGTTTGTGTTTCTTAGGCCATAGCAGCTGCATCACAGCAGCTGTATCAAAAGAACAACATTGGTGCCGTGACTCGGTCAGGCTCTCCTCAAGGACTCCGCGGCTGTCTGCTAGTGGGCGGCTAGCCAGAGACACTTGGGGACCCTGATTTTGAACCAGAGGTCCGCTTCCATCCACCCGTTCGCTGGAAATACCATCCCACACCGGCTTCAATTTGGTAAAGTACTCTTTTCATTGTAACTTGTTTCCCTAGGGTCTGGGACATTTCCCACTGGTGAGTTAAGATTCCGGCTTCAAGCCTTCCTGCCTTCGGACTGCTGAGTCCTTATCGGGCACTTTGCCCTTGGCCACATACTTGGGCTGATGAGTTCCAAAAATGATTGGCCAGTTTTTACTTCACCCATGGGAAATA
Source organism: Cricetiscus sungorus (assembly GCA_030556225.1). Taxonomy (NCBI): domain Eukaryota; kingdom Metazoa; phylum Chordata; class Mammalia; order Rodentia; family Cricetidae; genus Cricetiscus; species Cricetiscus sungorus. Next base: position 30,376,799 of record JANBXA010000740.1, on the reverse strand, counting down.
AACCAGCCTACCCTACAAAATAAGTCAAATTAGCCAAAATTACTGCCAGCGAACAGGTAGATGGAAGGAGTTACCCTATGCCCAAGCTTTTTTCTACCTCTCTGCTACACAATCTCTTTCCCTAAACTTGTTTTTGTTCTCTCCCGCCGCTCTAAAACTCTCCTGCCCGCCACAGTTGCAGCCCATCTCAGTAGTGAGCGGGGCTGAGGGAGCATCTGCTCAAGATACTCTGAGAGTTTTTCATTTTTTCCCCACGAATGAGGCTTTTGGAATTTGTGCTGGGCCTAGCACCACTCATGCTGACTGGTGCATTCGTTTCGTTTCTCAGACCCACGAGGGGTCTCTCGGGTTTTATACCCTAGCACTGCCCTTAGACTGGTACATACTTTGCTCAGACCTACGGTGGTCTCTTTGGAAGTTGTACCCCTTGGACTCCGGTGTCCTTTTAGTTTCACAAAGCCGTCTGCCTCACTCGTGGAGAGAAAAAGCCAACAACATTATATCTCAAAACTTTGTAATTTCTGCCAGCTGTTGGGAAGGGATTTATGGAAGCCGCCATCTTGACCATGTGGCCTGCTAAGCCCTCCCTCCTCCGTGGTTCTTTAATCTGCTACACCTGTAATTCATTTACCTGTTGCCTTTTATTCTTTGTCTCTAATTTCTTTTTTCACTGACTATGTTGTATCTATACATGTAATTTAATTTTAACTTTATACAAAAAATAAGCTAAACTCTACAACTTAAATTCAACTGTACTAAGTCAAATATTTCTAAATTATTATGTGTCTTTAAATGGTGGTAAACATTTAAGGTTATAAAGGTCTATTTCAAACTGACAAAATATTTATGCCACCCAGTCATTCCTCTAAGCTGTTTATAAAGGTTAAGCCTCCATTATCAAAGGGAGATTTTCTCTACCTCTTTGTCCTTTGCAAGTGTATGTCTTACCTACTAAGTTAAAACCAGTTAGAGTCAGGCTGGAGGGCTCTGAGTGTAACATCTCTCCACAGCCTCTCAGCTTGGATCCAGTTTTCCAGACAGATTAATTACAGGGATAAAGCCTTACCTAGCCACCTATATGCTTAAGGCAGGTAACTTTAGACAAATTTTGTATACTAAACAGACAGCCCTCAAATGCTCAGAGATCTAGAGAATATGGCATTTAAAATGCTTCATTAAAAAGCTTTTATAACAGAGAGACAGGCCAGCTGCTGGCACCACCCATTTCCTCCAAGAAGATTGATGGACACCGAAGAAGCTCTACCCGCGAAAGTGGCAACGGTAGCCACTGAGCAATCCTGCCTTTCATCTCAACTGCTGCAAAGGGCTTTAAGGACCGTGGACAAAAGGGCAGTGGAATCGACTTTCTCCACGTTGCTTGGGCCAACGGTAGGTAAGTCTTCCAAAAGCTCCTAATCCACAGGTCGTGTGCCATCAGCAGAAGGCAGATGTCCTTAAAGCCTCTGACCTCAACAACTGTGGAGGACCTGGGGGTGGTAGTCTATGCTGCCAGCTAGTGAGTCTCTGTTACTCTCTCATCATTCAGGTAGAATTTTATCCTTCTCAAGAACTCTGATGCTTTTGACGACTGGTAGTTTTGTCAGCTTAAATCAGCAGCCACTGTTCCAATTGTTACAAAACCTATTTCAGAAATGGATATTTTAAGGTTGCTACTGTTTATAGTCTTAACATTAATCAATAAAGTTTTAATGAGCTACTAATCCAATTCTGACAGAGTACTAAACACCATACTATGCCAGTATACGATCATAACTGTAACTATTAGCTCAAAATTAAGGTGCTTTTCATTGTGTAAAAATCTGTCAGTTGTATTTGTTAATTCTTTCAGCCAAACCATTTCTAACATGAGTATGCTGCTAATGTGTCTTAATATTTATGTTTTCACAAACTCAAAGGATTCTTGTAAGTTCCGGGAAGCCAAATTGGACCCATCTAAACAGGTCAGATTCACTCCAAATAAATATTACTCTACTTCTTCCTGGCCTCGGGACTTCTTCCCTTGTCCTGAGACCCCCTTGGGAACTTCTCCCCCCACCTTACATTTCTCCTATTTAAGTACTAAGACCTAAAAAGAAAAACCTAACCTTGTCCTCTGCTCTGCTAACATCTCCCCCAGGTCTCAGAGAGACGCCAGAGTTCCATACAGTCAGGACTGAGATGAAACAACCAGCTACCAGGACTTGGCAGCACCCCAGCTTTCTCGAATTCCCCAAAAGATGATCAACGCCCCAAGTCAGCAGGAAGCAGTCTTGAGAACTCAACGCCCTTATTCCCTGACCTGCCACGCCCAAACCCCATTTTTTAATAACAACAAGAGGTGGGAATGTTAGAAACCTGCAGACTCACCCTGTTGGGCCATGCCCAACCCCCACCTTTTTAATAGTAATAAGAGGTGGGAATGTTGAGGCTGGGCAGTCTGTGGGCCCCGCCTCTGATGGGCGGGACGTATAATCACTAAGTCAGGCCTTACCTGGCTGGGCGGAGACTGGGTTATGCAAGCCCCACTGCCCAAGCTACCTGGCCGCAGAGACTGGGTTACGCATGCGCAAGCTCCCCTTTTAAAGCAAGCGCGCCAAGTGTCCCTCTCTCTCTTGCTCTCTCTTGTCCCTCTCATCTCCCTCTCTCTTGCTTCCCTCTCTCGCTCTCTCTGGGGCCCCCTTTATCTCTCTCTCTCCCCGCTTTCGGTTGGCCACCAGCTACCCCCTCTTTCCTCTCCCCTCTCTCAATAAACTCCACGTGGGCGCTCAATCTCGTGTTTGTGTTTCTTAGGCCATAGCAGCTGCAAAACAACAACAGCTAGAGCCCAGACTTCTTCACTGAGACTAATATCAGCAGGGCATTGCAAAGACATAAACCGTAGCTTGTACCTCCTTAGCTCCAAACTCTCCAAAGACATCTCAGCCAACTGAAATAAGACCCAAAGCCCTGACACATTTAAAGACTTTAATCACTCGACTAAATCACCCATTGATCTTAGAATGACCACTGCTTCTCTCTCACACACTGCTGTGCATCCCCATTCTCCTACTACGTTTATCAGATGTAGGAACACTAGCCTCTTTTTCACCCATGTCACCTAAACCTACTTTCTACCAGCCATCAGCCTTCCCTTCTCTCTTAGGTCTCTTCTTAGCCCTAACGCTCCTTTCTCAGAGAGGTACCCTCAAGCGCACGACTCTCTATTCAGCACCCTGAACAAACCCTCCATGCTGCTCTTCAGAATAAGAACGTAGGACTGCCTGGAAGCATTCTAGCATTCATGGGTTTAATTGCTCATTGTCTTCGCTTCTGGACTGGGTCACTTCTGGTTTTTGTTTTGTTTGATCACTGTTGCATTCTTAGCTTCCAGACCAAGCATATGGTTGCTGTTCAGCACATATTTGCTTAATGAACAAAAGGATAATGGGAATGAATAGCTGTAGGCTATGAGGGAGGATTGAGAAATGCCATGTACAGTTCATAAAATTAGCACCAGAGAAAGAGAACAGGACCCACCCAGAGGTTCCCAGAGAGCTACTTCCCGATGAGCACAGAAAAGAGATATGATAATAAGGGACTCAAAATTAGAGTAAGGATTTAGATGACAAAGAGAAAGATTCTGAAAGACAAAAAGTAAAGTCCAGTTAAGGAAACCCCCCAATTGGAATGCAGGGCAGTCTGACCCGGAAAGCTAACCCAGGCCACTGTGACTCAGTTCCCTGGAATTTGCTAACCACCGGCATCGGCAACTTTCCCTCACAAGGCCCTAAGACAGCTGGGATACCAAGAATTCAAACTGCCCCTCTGGTCAGTGTGTCAGCAGGTGGTAAATAGGGTCCCTAAAAAACAAAGAGATAGCTGCAACTCCCGTTTGCTTAGACAAGATTAATTAGCACACCCTGAGGTCTGCTAACCTGAACAGTGAGGCCATCTGGCCTCAAAAAGAGAACCCATGACTCTGGTCCCATACTCAGTGGACAGAGGGTCACAGCCCCTCCCTAAGCTTGTGGTTTTTTCCTTTAATAATACCCACACCCGGGAAATGTTGCTTCTCTCTAGCCTGTGTGCTGAGGGAGCCCATTTGCACAAACGTTTCCTGTTCATTAAAGCCTCATGCATGTTGCATCAACTGGACTGGACATTGAGTTCTTGAGGGTACCTACCAAAATGGGGAGTTCCTCATTCTGAGGGTCTTACAATTCCTCAGCTACTGAACTGGACACATCTTAGGGAAGTGAGCAAGGAAGACATTTTAGAGTCAGTTCCTTGGTCTTTTGCTTCATGGGCGCATGAAGAAGTCTCATGAGAAGGGCAATCCATACATTTTAGTTCATGATATAACTTGTCTGACAGGACAGTGAGCCTAGGAACACAGTGAAGGGAGGGGGCTCTGACAACCTCCCCTATTTTACCAAACTCCTATTAATGGCTAATTACTTCATGAATTTCCTTACATAGCAGCAGCTCCTTTTCCCTAATTGTCCCAAATGACTCTTCATTTTGTACATACCTTTGACACAGGACTTTCCCCAGAGTATGTTTGTTTTCTGTTTACACTCCCATTCTCCCAATGTGACTGTGAGAGAAATGGTCATGTTTCATTCATCTTTGCATAGTGCCAGTGGTGCTACTTAGCAAAACAATGGCTCCATCAGGGGCCAACTCTCTAAAGCAAGGCATTGTCAAGTAAGGGGCTCTTGTTCCTTTCTCTCCCTTCTTCCCCAGGATGTTGAGTTGCAATGCCAAGTTTCTCCTTTGTTATGGAAAGCCAGTGCATGTGGAAATTCAAAGCTCATCCTCAACCTCATCCCTCGGTTCTGATACAACAGTTGCTTTTGTTGCAACTGAGCAAGCCTTGTGCTCTTGTCACCCATTGCCACCACCTCTACTTCTGTATTCCATCCTGTAAGCTCAGTTTAGATCTTCGGCTATTCAAGATAGTTGGTCATCATTCAAGACCCTTTGTTCCCTGTCCTGTACTATTTCAGATGACTAGCTAAGGGAACTAGACGGGGAAAAAAAAGGGTTCAGGAACGTTGCTAAGGCAACCATTAGTGCCTGAGCCACAGAAATAAGTGCTAAGCACCAAGCTCTCTAGATAGCTGTATTTAATGAGGAATATTAATCAAAGAGAACAGTGAGGCAAACTGTCTACTCACCTTAACTTTCTACTCTTGGTCTATGGTAGGATTCTCTGTCTGGTTACCCTTCTTCACAGCTGTACCTGTGAAGGGAAATGAGTTGGTCTTTAGGCATTGTGAGGATAGACGGAGGTGTGTGGAAGGCCACCTCATGCCTGGTCTTCTCATGGTTTCCATTTTTCTCACTGTCAACTTAACACCTATTTCTCAGAAAGCCATCTTGTCTATAAGTCCTCATAACTAGTTCATTTCTCATTGAGTTATTAATATAACACATCAAAATGGATCGGTTTGTGGTTTATTGAAAGCTGAATCATCATTTTCCTTTCCTCATACCTCAAAAGTTATACAATCATGAACAGAAATCAACCTCTCCCCCACCCCCATACCCTCTTTTTTTTTTTTTTTTTTTTTTTTTTTTGGCAAATCTCTGCAAAATGACCATGCTCAGAGGCAGTAACTGCACCAAAGGGCTACCTGAAAGACCAAAAGCAGAGTTAAGGAAACCCCTCCCTTAAAATGAAGGACAGTCTGACCAAGAAGAGCACCGGCAACTTTCCTCACAGGACCCATAGATAGCAGGATACCAAGAATTCACACTGCCCCTCCCGTCAGTGATAGCTGCAACTCAGGTTTGCCCAGACAAGATTAATTAGCACACCCCGAGGCCCTAAGGTCAGGTACTCAGCGGACAGGGAGCCACAGCCCCACCCTAAGCTTGTGGTTTTTCCTTTAAATATACCTGAACCCAGAAAATGTTGCTTCTCTCTAGCCTGCATGCTGAGGAAGCCCGCTTGCACAACCGCAACCGTATCCCATTCATTAAAGCCTCTTGCGTGTTGCATCAACTGGACTGGACTTTGAGTTCTTGGGGGTACTGACCAAAACGGGGAGACTCCTCATTTTGAGGGTCTTACATTTTTGGAGATCACCGAGATCTGGTCGACCCCCAGACCCAATTTCATTGCCAGTTGGAGGTAAGATAGAGCTCGCAACCTGTATGTTTGATGTATGTCTGATGTTATGTGTTTTTGACTCGAGTTTGATTTGAATTTGTGCCTGCACGGGACTTGTACTTGGTAGAGGATCACAGGGGGAGACAGACGTATCCTGAGACCCTTGATCCCGCCCTGGACGAAAGTCCTGGGTTGTTTGGAGGAGGGAAGGAGACAAGGTCTCACTTCTCCCAGGATGGTCGGCTCCCCTGGACTCTGTTTCCCTCCCGCTTTGTAACTTTGATTTCGGCTGTTTGGATTTGTCCTGTTTGTAGGATTTGTCCTGTTTGTCTCTGTTTGTCGCGTTCTCCTGTTCCTACTGTTTGGGTCCGTTTCTGTTTCTTGTTTGTGTCCATTTCTATTCTCCCCATGGGCCAACATTTAATTCTGCAACTGTTTTTTGGACCTGGTTCTCATCCCAGTCCCCTGTAGCCGCTGAGCAGTGGTGGGCCTGGACGGCAGGGGAGGAGCCACGCCAGAATGGAAGGACAGGATTTCTCGCGGTGGTCCACGCCTGTAGTCCCAGCTACTCGGGAGGCTGAGACAGGAGGATCGCTTGAGTCCAGGAGTTCTGGGCTATAGTGCGCTATGCCGATCGGGTGTCCGCACTAAGTTCGGCATCAATATGGTGACCTCCTGGGAGCGGGGGACCACCAGGTTGCCTAAGGACAGGGTTATAACCTTGCCTCCGCTTCGCATGCTTGACTCCCCAGTGTCTGGGGACATCTGGATGACCAAATTACAGCCTCCAGTACTGGTCCTTTCCCTCAGATCTTTAAAATTGGAAAAACTAACCACCCCCTTTCTCAGAGGATCCCCAATCCCTTACGGGATTGGTGGAGTTCCTTATGTTCTCTCTCCAGGCTATTTGAGATGATTATCAACAGCTAGAAAGAAAAAAAAATGTCCCTGAGGTCGATGCAGCAGAAAAACAAGATTGACACACAGGATTCCCCTCAGTGGGACTTTCATACTGCTAAAGGTACGGATAGCTTGAAAATCTATCGCCAGGCTCTGGTGGCAGGTCTCCAAGGTGCTATAACTGCACCAAAGGGCTACCCACACCCCCTACTCATGCAGTCTTCCCCAGGGGAGAAGATGCAGATGTAGAAGCCTTGCTGCTCTCTCTTCACTGACAGAAGCTTGTGTTGAGCACTTGAGGCGCTGAGGGTGGTCAGAGAGTCCCTCCTCCCCACTGGGTCCATGAGAAGCACCTTCTCCATGACAAGCCATCATGTGCTGTGCCTCTTTTTTTCACCAATTTTCTCTAGTTAGAAAGCACTTACAAGAGATGCAGGTAGCTCTGGTTTGCTTGGGTTTGTTTTCTGTTGCTATGACATAATACCCGAACCAGGAAAAGGGTTTTCCTTATGGTTCTTCAGGTCAGGAAGTTCAAGATTGAGAGGGCATATCTTGTAAGGACTCTTTGCCTTCAGCCTTCCCATACCACAGCCCAACCACAGCTCTAGTTCCTTTGCAATTAGTACTAAGAATAATGAGAGTTATCTGTGTAGGTATTGTACTAAAGACTTTATGCTCATTATCTTTCTTATCTTCACAACAACTCTAAAAGGAAGTCATTATCATTATCTCCACTCTTAACCAAAAGACTGGGGCCTGCAGAATGCTGCTGACTCGGCTTTCCCATGAGATGACAAATTTTCCACAGAAGAGACCAGGATTCAGCTTTGTGCTTTCCCAAGTGTATTAACACATCTGATCAGTCATGACAAGGAGATTTTCTTTCTACAAGATCATGTAAACACACCTATCATAGCTATAGTAGGAAAGGGCACTGGGGTATAAAGGTCATTAACCAATAGATCCAACTTTCTGAGTCCAGGGATAAAGAAGGGATGGAAGTGTGTGTGTGTGTGTGTGTGTGTGTGTGTGTGTGTGTGTGTGTGTGTGTGTGTCAGTGGTAAGTACTTTGATAAACTCTGTGAGATCAAAGAGGCCATTCATTGTTCAGAAGATTGCACGTGCTTAATCCTGGTCTGAGGTGTGACCAGTAGTCCTCAGAAATGTGGTAAATTGCAAAACTCAATCTCCTAGTTCACCAAAGAGGAAGCTGAGACTTCAGAGAGCTGGAGACTGGTCTTAGTGAGCAGGGTTGACACAGAAGGTCATGCAGACCTTGCATCCATGTTTAGAACCTGTGTCCTGCACACTTCAATCTTGTCTTCAACTTCTTCTTGGGCTGATCTGTCAAACAGGGCCTGGCACCTGACTGGAGATGGCAGGCTCCTGAAGTGGCTGAAGTCACCCTGTTCTTTCCCGGCCAGTAGGCTGTTGTGCTCCAACCAGGCGAGCAGAGTTCTGATCCTAAGGAGTTATGTGTTCTGGTGATTTCTGGCATGTTAAGTCAGTGGGTTGACAGTTTGTAGAGTCTTATGGCCTATGGGAAGTTTTGATGTCTCTTTGTATGGCTTTCCTGTCTTGAAGACCTTCTTATCAAGTTACATGTTACAGTAATACTCCAGGTAAATGTTTGTGTGTGAATGTAATTGAAGAACCTTTTCCTCACTTGTCATATTTGTAAAATGGTAGTCACAATGCTTGTCCTGGTTATATTAAAGGGCAGTGGGGAGGATTCCCTGTGACAGCACATTGAAAGCATTATAGGGTTAAAGTGCATTAGAGGCCACACTTCTTTTAGTCTAAATCTGTTGGACCCAGAGTAGTGACTTTATAACTTGGACTCAAAATTATCATTTTGGATAAAACATAAAAGTCAAAGTTATTTGTAGACGGTCTCACAACACACACCACCTGCTTTTTCAGGGTAGTGGGATAAAGTGAGCCAAGGTACTTGACCAGCACACTGTTGAACAGAGTGTGTGCTGTGCAGTGTGAACGGCAGGCAGATGTAGCATCCTTTGGGTCTTTTCAGACCCAGTACATCCTGTGTGGGTGAGCAGAACAAAGAGATGTTCATTGGTATTCATTGTTTATAGCTTTATAGGTGGACTTAAAACTCTGATGTCATTTTGCTTCCCTGGCTTAAAAATCTCTCCATAATCACTTTTAGTGATAAAGTGGAATAATGCTCTTTCTGTCCTGTTGTTCAGCTTGTTTCTCTCTGTCTCTATCTCTGTCTCTTTGTTCCTGTATCTCTCTCTCTCTCTCTCTCTCTCTCTCTCTCTCTCTCTCTCTCTCTCTCTCTCTCTCTCTGTCTGTGTGTGTGTTTGTGTGTAAAACAGTTAATGCTATTTCAGCTAGACTGGTTGGCCACTGGCTGGCCAGTGAGTTTCAGGGATCCACTTGTCTCTGCTTCCCTAGTTTGGGGACTATATGCATGCAGTTACCCCAAACTCAGCTCTTTACATGCTACATGTGGACCCAAACTTATATCCCCATGGTCATATGATGAGCAATTTGCCTGATCAACCCAGACCCCTTTCTCACTTTTGATGAAGAGGCAGGCCATTGTTTCAGAGGCTGGTCTTGCTAAAACTGAGGGAGGAGCTCCTTTGTTACAGTCTCCTTAAATAGGCAGAGTCTCTTGGTTAGAGCCAGGGAGCTCCATGTTGGAGCCTGTCCCTCCTCCCTGCATATCTCAGGCTCTGCCATCCTTTGCCTGTGTTGGTCTGTGTGCCCTGGGGGGACTTACTGGGTTCTTCTTCACTGTCTCCTCCTTCTCCAAAGAAGCCTTGCTGTCCCCTGACTCCCAGCCTGCAAAACTGAATTTATCTCAATGTCATTTCTTCAAGATGTGAGCTGGAACAAATCTGGAGCAGCTGCTCCATTTCTAAGTGTCCTTTAGGGACCCCCTCAGCAGACACTTTGCAGAGTATAATGATGACATTCTAACGAGCATTAATGTACACGTTGTCATTTTTTTAATATTTACTCCTCCCACAGGAGGCATAGCTTTGGAAGGAAACACCAAAAGCAAGGAGACCACCAGCTCACTAGCTAGGAACATTCATGGTTAAGGAAAGAAACTCTGCAAGGGTCAGTAGGGCTGGAAAATTCTACAAGAGGATGGAAAAGGAGAGCAAGAGTGAAAAGAAGCCATGGAGGCAGAAGATGAAGCAATTAGATGTGGGAGAAAGTTTTCACATTGGATTCAGGACTCAGAACAATCTTGATTATCCTAAATACAGTTTCTTCAGCCAATGACACTGACCACTGTATGTGCATTAATGAATCAATTCATTCATTCGTCTGTTTAATAGGTAATAATGGACTCACTCCTGCCTTGCAGACATTGTGCCAGGGACCAATGATGCAAGGATAAATGAGCAGATAATTTAACTGATGGTGGATTAGCAGAGTCTATCACTTTATATCACTGTACCACTCACTGGCTTGCCACAACCTCATGGGGTACATAATGGATGGAGGAGAAGTCTCATGACTTTCATCATGTGCGCAGCTGCGCCTAGGCTTCCATCCAGTTCCGGTTAATGTTGGAAGATACTTGCCTTCTTCCTTCCTTCCTTCCTTCCTTCCTTCCTTCCTTCCTTCCTTTCTTCCTTCCTTTGTGGTTCCCACGAGCCCTGAAAGATTTTGAAGATAACTGCCAAGAGCTCTTAACCAAAATATATTGAACATCAAAATCAGAGCACCTCCCTTTTCTTACTACTGCCCACTTAAGAGCCTTTTTGACCCTTCCACTCACAATTCTCTCTCCCGGAGAGATTTTTTTATGCCATCATAAACCAAACCCTCACGATAATAAGTCATATAAAGTTGTTTTAAGATAATAATTTTGGGTCTGGAGAGATAACTCAATTGCTAGCAGCACTTGCTGCTCTTGCTGACCAGGTTTCAGGTCCCAGCACCCACCTGGCTGCTCACAACTGCCTGTATCACCAGTTTCTAAAGACCCCTCTGCTGGCCACCATGGGCACTGCGTGCATGCATGTAGTTCACTTATGTATGGGCTGACAAAAATACACACATAAAATAAAAATAAAGAAAATCTTTCTAAGACAATTTGCCATTTAGTAAAACTGAAAGAAAATCTTCATGCTATTGCTTTGCAATATGTGTGTTTGTTGATATTTACATAAAGACTAAAATCTTGGTTGACTGATACCTGGAAACTTTTTAGAGTTGATCAATGTTTTGATTTTATAACCATCAATGCTGAAAATCCCACTCTGCATAAACACATAGCACAGAATAGCATGTGTAGGGTCATTTTCAAAATCATTAAAAATTCTTTACTAATTCCAAATCAACTTCAGTTAACATTTTTATTTTTTATTTTTGTATGAAATAACTCATCAGCACAAACGGTAACTTTTAAAGTCAAACATTTTAACCCAATACAACCCAAGATATACTAACTTGATACTTACTTGCTGAGGGATAATGGTGGGAAAAGTCTTTGTTTTCTTTCATTAAGCCATTATGTTTTTGTAAGAGCACAAAACTACACAAAGAGTCTGAACATAAATTGTCTAGAATCTGATACCAGGGATTTCAGGTGCCATTGGATGACTCACGTGGTGTGATGGCGTGCCTGGTTCAAAGTGTGTCCTGTGTGTTTGGAACAGTGGTTCTCAGCATGTGGGTCATAACCCCCTTGGGGGGAGCTCTAATAACCCTTTCACAGGGGGTTACATATCAAATATCCTGTACATCAGATATTTACATTATGATTCAGAAAAGTAGCAAAATTACAGTTATGAAGTAGCAATGAAAATAGTTTTATGTTGGGGTCACCACAACATGAGGAACTGTATTAAGGGGTCACAGCATTAGGAAGGTTGGGAAATGCTGGTTTAGAACTAAGGCTGCAATAAAGTTTCATGATGTACAACTGGTGGGTGATGCCGGGATCACCTCTCAGATACAGCTCATGCATTTCGTTTTTTCTTTAAATTTTGGTCATTGTTCACTCAGAAATCTTTGGCTGCTATGGAATTTTTATGAGCCCTTTGCCACGCTGTTATGCAACCTCATGTGGATTCAAGATTGATGGTGTACGTAGCTGTACACATTATGTACCTAACAGCTTCCCTGGCCATTCTGAGCCTCTCTTTTCCCTCCAAATTCTATAGATACCTCACAGTGTCTTCCCACTAATTAATCAATTCACAATTGAGTCTACATTTATATAGTCTTTCCCCATTTTCAAAGCCTCTCTCTGTTCATTATCCCTGTAATAACTCCACGAGGTGGACAAGGGAGAAGTCAGTACCCACTGTGGGCATACCAGGGAGCAGGAGCTCAGACATATTACTGTCCCAGGAATTATCCAGTAAGAAAGTAGAAATGGCAGAACCTTGAACTGGGACGTCTCTCTCAGTTCTTCCCAAGGCTTGAGGCTTCCACAGGCAGGGTTGTCAGGATCTCCCTGTCTACAAAAGAGAAGGATGCTTCAGGTATCCAGTGAGTTGACAAGGACACCAGCCGGCCCGTATCCACAGTCTCTCCCCTAAGTGCCATGCATCACGGATTGATCTGTGCTGATTGCCACTCTGGTCTTTGTATTTAAGTGAAAAGAGCGGGGCATTCAGAAAACAACTGGAAATAATTCCAAAGTCAGACCCAAGCCAACAGGTAAGGGTGTGGTAGGGACCTCTGGGAAGAAAGTCACATTGAAGCCAAGTCTTTGTGGGCAGACATTTGCTGGCCTCTAAAAGTAAGCCTTTCAAGCACAGAGAAAAGAAGGTTCCTTGAACAAGAGAAAGGGAAGAGTTCTTACTTTCCTTGTAGCAGAAGGATAAGGTCAAACTTTGTCCTCTGCTGCCCATAGATCTTATCTGGGTGGGATTGTATCAAATAAATAATGTATCAGAAGATTTGTCCCCTGTTACATTAGCCCCATCCACAGCCAAAGCACAGCCCGGGTGTGTGATAAGTGGTAATAAATGGCAGTGCTTGTCGGTGGAAATTTTTCTGGCAAATTTTCTGAACCAGATTAAAAGTAAATTAGATTTCTTCTGAAGAGTTACTTTCAAGGGTTTTCATCCACTGACGTGTGTATGCAAGATTGTAGCTTTGCCAAAGGGGAAGAAAATGAAGCTGGGGAAGAATAACAAAATAAAATAAAATAAAAAATCAGCATGCAATTATCTGTCTGAACAAGGCTATCGTTGGGAAGGCACCTAATCAGAGATGTCTCAAATTTGCTTAAAATACAGTGAGCGATATAAAATGTATTTATAATGTGCCCCTGATGCTCCAATAGAATGGTTACCAGGGTCAAAAAAATTGCTCGAGACAGGGGTTACAAAACGGAATGGCTAGAATCAAATCAGCTATTAATGATTGCTGAATAAAATGTAGCTGTATGAATAGGGAGGCATGCATTGTTTTGTTGAGGTTCAAGTGTGTGTGTGTGTGTGTGTGTGTGTGAGAGAGAGAGAGAGAGAGAGAGAGAGAGAGAGAGAGAGAGAGAGAGAGAGAGAGAGAGAGAGAGAGCGAGAGAGCGAGAGAGCGAGCATGTGGTCAGGTGTATATGTATGCACATGCATATGGAGGTCAAAGGACAATGGGTATTGTTCTTCAAGCACCATTCACTTTTGGGAGGGGGCGGTTTCAAGACAGGGTTTCTTTGTATAAGACAGGGTTTCTCTGTATAACAGCCCTGGCTGTCCTGGAATTCCCTTCATAAACCAGGCTGGCCTCAAACTCACAGAGATCCACCTGCCTCTGCATTCCGAGTACTGGAATTAAAAGCATGCACCACCACTGTCCAGCAACCATCCACTTTTTTACGTACTTATTTATTCATTTTCAATGACACAGGAACTGTCATTGCCCTGAAACTTGTCAAGTAGGCAAGGCTGCTGGCCAGAAGGACCCAGAGATTCACCTGGCTCTGCCTCCCCAACTCTGGGACTACACCATGCCTGGCTTTGTTTATGTGGCTCCTGGATATCAAACTCAGGTTCTTGTGCTTGCAAGGTAAACACGTGACATCTCTTGGCCCTTGACCAGGTCACTAAAGGCTGTATGTTGAATGCCCATGACTCTTGTCCCCTTTGTGTTCTGTCTCTGTCCTACAGGCCTCTGCCCTCTCCTTCTTGCTCCATTCTTAAATCTCTTGGCAGCTCATCTGTCTACAATCTTATGAACCTTTTCCAATCTGTGTTCCCCACTAAGCTCAGAGTGATCTTCTACTCCACAAGCCTGACCACCATATCCCTGCTTGACAGTCTTTCACTTCCCAGCATCTGTAAGACAGTCTAAACTCCCTAGCCAGCCTTACTTTGTGACCTTACTTTGTACCTACATCTCCCTGAATTATGAGGTTTCAGAAAGTTTGGCAACACGGAAAACATTTTCCAGGTTTCAACAAACTGCCCTCAGATCCTGTGACTCACACAACCAGTAAGCAAATCCATGGGCAAAGAGAGGGGTGCAGTCGCTCTCTGAGATAAAGAAGCAGAAACAACGTAGATATTATGGGCACCTCAGCATCTCAGGACTAAGTAATCGCTACAGCCCTTCTCCCTCACTCGGAAAGTCAATGTGTTCATGGAAAACATCTGCTCTCACTTTTTCCCCATTTAAAAAAAAAAAGTTTTGATTTCATTTTTACATTCCAACCACTTGTCCCTCCCACACACCACGCCTCCTCACAGCCCTCCTCATTTCCCCCCTAGGCCACCCCCACAGCACAGACTCAGAAAGCCAAACATGAGCCCTCATCAGGTAATTGATGAAACCAGATGCAGAGATCCACAGCTAAGAACCAGGAAGAGCTAGGGGAATCCAGTCGAAGATGGGGAGGAGGGAACATATGAGCAAGGGAGGTCAAGATCATGACAGAGAAATCTACAGAGGCAGCTGAACCAAGCTTGTGGACACTTTTGAACTCTAGATCTACAACTGTGGAGACTCCAGAGGACTGAACTAGGCCCCCATATGTGGAAGACAGTTGTGAAGCTTGAACTTTCAGAGGGGCCTCTGGCAGTAGGACCACAATACAAACCTTGTACATGAGCTAGCTTGTTGGAGCCCACTCCCTGTGATGGGGTGGCATGCTCAGTCTTAATGCATGGGAGAGGGCTGGGCCCTGCCCCAACCCAATGAGCCATCTTCTCGTTCTTAAAACTATCCAACCAGTTAGATTCACCAAATAACAACTAAGAAACAGATTGGATGAATGGGAAGAGAAGAGGTAAGGGAAACTGTGGTCAGTACATAAAATAAATGGAAAAAAATTAATAAAAACAAAAAGGAGGAAGGGGATTGCTGTAAATTTGAGGATACCATAGTTCTAAATAATGAGTTTCAGGCAAGCCAGGGCTACAAAGTGAGACCCTGTCTATGCAATGAATGAATGAATAAATGAATGAATGAATGAATGAATGAGTAGGATTTTACATTTTTCTCTTAAAAATAGAAACAGATTGGTTAATTCCCTTATGTGTTAGGAGTCATGACTGTCTGTATTGGGAATTATTCTAGACTTTTCCCTCCTCTTCTTGTTCACATCTAGCCTTTGGTTATTTACATTCTCAGAAGGAGATGCAAGAGAGTTGAAACTCCAGTCATCTCATTATCTTCCCACTGGGAAAGACTGGGGTAGATGGTGATGCTCTCTGGTCCTCTTCCCAGCAGGTCCTGTATTATATTCTGTGAAAAGAAATATTGTCTCTATTTGTCTTCCAGAAAGATGGAGAACTCTGTGTAATTTTCCCCTGCATACATGTTATCCAACCAACTCTACCCCAAGAGTACATCTAACTAAGGGCTGATGATTCCTGGAATATTTTTAAGTGCAACCTCTAAGAGAACCAGCTTTGTCCTCCTACCTCAGGAATACAGATTTACCCTCCACCCTGAAAAACTAAAAAAAAAAAGAAAGAGGGGCATGGAGCCTGATGGTGTTATGTGTGAAAGAGAGACAAAAAGAGGCATCAGAGAGAGGATCCAGTGCCAGAGCCAAGTCACACAAATTAAGTGGGCCTTGGAGATGACTGGAAAACCATTTCCTTTCACCCAGCCCCCAGCAGCCACCCTATTTTAATGGTATTGACTTTCTGCTCAGGTACTGAGTCTTTGCTGTTTTGCGTGGTGTGAGAATGTCATGGAAAAGACATATCAGCCCTTTTCCCATTACAGGGAACATCCGAGGGGTGGGGGTAGGAAGTTCCTCCCCTAGAGCACAGGCTGAACATCTGTGTGCCTCTACCTGAGTACACGTGTAAATGCACAGCCAGGCCAGGACCTCTACACAGCCTGTTATTGAAACTGGGTGAGAGGCAAGTACTTTGGGAGAGCTGATGGGGTTAAGTCCAAGGAAGTTAGAAAAGCAGTTGAGACCACTTGAATCCAGCTTGAGTCTTTCCTACAAAGATGTTCGTCAGTTTTCCATAACATACTCAGACATATCTCCCTGGGGGAGGTAAGAACAAGAAAGAAGGAGCAGCAGGTTGACCCCTGTGTTGTGTTGTGACAACTGTCTATATGAACTAGCTAACAGTGGGATCTGCAGTGTGGGACCTGTGAAGAAACCTTACATCCTTTGCTCCATGGTTTTACAGTCACCCCCAACTCACAGATGCTCTGGCGTGTGTAGGCCCAGTGTGGGACTAACCCTGAGGTCTTGTGAAGATCGGAAGTGGGAGGAAGCCAGCTCCTGGGGCAACGTCCTGGGCACTGAGATTCCCTGGGGGTCAGGGGCTCCAGTGTTCTCCATCCTCTCTTCCCTTTTATTCTTCTTGGCATATCCTTATATCTTTTCTTCCTCCCATCTTTTGTTCTCTCACTCTTCTTTCTTTTCCTTCCCTCCTCATCTTCTTTGCTGTCTTCTCTCTCTTGTTTTCACCTTCCCTGAGTACTTGCCCCCTCCTCCCTTGCTGTCATTCTATGAACAATGGTCACAGATGCACAGTTCAAATGCCAGACACACAGATGAACAAGACTGAGAGATCTGTTCATCACAAAGGATCCCACAGCAATGAGATAGTGAGACATGCCACCCAGGTATGCACAGGGTCCCAAGATTGCTGGAGAGGGCTTCAAAAACTAATCCAGTCTTGTTGACTCAACAAAGACCTCCCAAGTAGGGATAGTTGGGGATGCATGGAAGTTTTTGAGACAAGAAAGCCTTCCCCTCTTGATGGGAGATGTTATTCTGTATATATGTTTCTCATACTGGTTAATAAAGCACTGTGGCCAATGAAAACTAGATAGGCGGGGCTAGGAGACTAGGAGGAAGAAAGAGGAAGTAGAAGGAGAGTCAAGATGTAGCCCGGGAAGAAGCAGGAAGCCTGCCGCGCGGCTCCCCATAAGACGACCACGTGGAAATACTTAGATAAGTAGAAATGGGTTAATGATTAAGGCAGAGCTAGCCCATTAACAATAATGGTAACTGGCCAACAGGAATGTATCAAATATAGAGTCTCCTGCGTGTTATTGGGGGCCAGGACGCCAGACCAGCGGCGGGCGGGCTGGCGGAAACTTACATGCTACAAATGGCGCCCAACGTGGCTATAAGAACTTTCACTTAAAACTAATAAGAGCTTAAGAAATGTTTTAGAAACAAAGGAACAGAGACTAGCAAGACTCCTTAGTAGCAGCATTTTCTCCGTTGGATTTGTTTTGTTGTAGACAGAGATTTGCATGGCTCCTTTAAGGGAAGTTTCCAAAATTAGCATAAGCGGCAAAAAGCCGCCTGGCTTTTAAAGAGCTCTGCTAACAATTCATTGGTGTGTAGGAGAGCTGCAATAAAGGTTTACACTGTGTTTTTAAAAATACGCTGGCTTGGGAGAGAAAAAGAAACAGGATACAATGGTTTAAAAAAGAAAAAAGGAAGTAGAATTAATCCTAGTACTCGGCAGACAGAGGCAAGCAGATCTCTGTGATTTCAAAGTAAACCTGGTATGGAGTGAATTCCAAGACAGATAAAAATTACACAGAGAAACCCTGTCTCAAAATATGTAAAAATAGAAGTAGAATAAATAGAGTAATAGAAAAGCCACGTAAAGATGGAAAGCACAGAGAAATTTTGGATACTATACGCGATTCTGTTGTCTTTAAATTATTTGATTGCTGAGAAAATAACTACTGATAAAAGAAATGCTGCTAGATTAATTCAATTTATATATTTTAAAAATGCTTTGACTCCAAAATTTAAGCCTAAGGACAAGGTACTGGGGAAAAGGATTTCTATTTTTGTTTCCACAGAAAATGAAAAACCATGGATTCTTTCCAGACTTATATGGTTTGATCAAGCCAGACCCCCTGAAACAGCTCCCCAGGTGATCCAACATTCAAAGCAATTGAGACAAAGCCTTGCAGACCACAGCCAAGATTTCTGCATCTTCTTTGGAACCCTACGACAGCGCCCTCTACCAGCAGGAAGTAGTTTGGAAAGAACGACGCCCAAATTCCCAAATATTGTTTATAACTGTTTGTTTTCATTTAAATGGGCTTGGTTATAAATGGCTATAACCACAAGCAATTTTTTTAAAGGTAAAAATGGAATTATGGTATAGATATGAATGCTTTGGGATGGATTTTCATTTATTGATACAATTTAAGGTCAATTTTGTGATATGTATATTTCTCCTCTTGTTTAGGTATTGTGTTTATATAGCTCATTTAGAAATGTAATGTATAATTTAGTACAGATTATAGAGAGTTACCTATGAGAGTCAAAACTTGGAGTTAAGTTAATTAGGATTTCTAGATATGCAGAGATGTATTTGAGATGAATAGGCATTCTTCAAACCTTTCAAAGACCTACAGAATATGGCATTTAAAATGATTTAGGGATTTTCTTGACAGGGAGGCACAACTGCTCCTGGTAACACCACCTGCATCAAAAAGGAAGATGGACATTGAAGAAACTCGTTATGTTATGAAGTTTGCTTCTAATATGGCAAGACTAGCCATTTGGGCAAGGTACTGCTCTTCTGGACTGTTTGACTTTATGTTGTAGAAACTGGACATGCAGGACCCACAAAAAAGGTGACTGCTGATGCAAGATGGACATTGCTACAGGATTCCTGCTTCATGGACAAGGCTGCCAGACAGCCAGACAGTCTACAGGACACAGAGAAAAGTTTCCTGCTTTGCTGAGGAGTCTGGACACACATTATGGCCTATGGGCTGAAGATGGAACATTACAGAAGAACTTCGGGTGACTGACCAGGCAATGAGTTGTCTCTGTCATTTCTAGAGTTTATATATTATCCTTCTGTGGTCTTTGATGGAGTTGAAGACAGGTAGTTATGATTATAGTTTTCCTTAGTTAGGATTAAAGATAAGTTACATATAGGACTTTAGACTCACAAAGATAGGATAGATGATATTTTCTTTAAGTCTTACAAAATGTTAATGGACTAAATATTGTTAACTGTGATTCTTATTTGGTAACTGTTATATGATATATTTTGCTATGTTAAGGTTAAACCCCTTCTTTTACTTTAGACAGAAAAGAGGAGATGATGGGAGATGTTATTCTGTATATATGTTTCTCATACTGGTTAATAAAGCACTGTGGCCAATTAAAACTAGATAGGCGGGGCTAGGAGACTAGGAGGAAGAAAGAGGAAGTAGAAGGAGAGTCATGATGTAGCCCGGGAAGAAGCAGGAAGCCTGCCGCGCGGCTCCCCGATAAGACGACCACGTGGAAATACTTAGATAAGTAGAAATGGGTTAATGATTAAGGCAGAGCTAGCCCATTAACAATAATGGTAACTGGCCAACAGGAATGTATCAAATATAGAGTCTCCTGTGTGTTATTGGGGGCCAGGACGCCAGACCAGCGGTGGGCGGGCTGGCGGAAACTTACATGCTACACCCCCTCAAGAACCCTAATGGCAAAGACCTAGAAGCTGAACACTGGGTATTTTGTTTGCACCTATATTATGTAGGTACAAGACAGGCTGTAGGCACACAGTTTGACAGGGTGTGTGCATGGCCAGATGCTGTCTTGTCTCTTGCAGGCCATAAAGAGAAGCCTCAGTGGCTAAAGTGCTTTCTGCTATCCAGAGGACCTGCCCTTGAGGAAAGGAAAGGGGATATGATTCTATTTGCTTCTTTTATTCAGCTACACATCCCTTTCTTCCTGTGTTTTGTCTTAGTCCATTTCAAGTGGCTCTGACAGAATAGCCAGGACTGGTAATTATAAACAGAATTCTATCTGCCTTACAGTTACTTAATGTCGTGCTAAGAACAAACTGTGCCTGGTGTCTTTTAGTGTAACCCTATTCCATTCACTATAATACTTCATTCAAAACTCACAACTAGATCCATTTGGGTAGGATGCCTTTTTTGGTAGATATTTTGCTGGGCCCTTGACCTACCTACTGTCTCCTTTAATGTTTACAAAAGTCTCATGTATTTATTATTTCTATCCCTTTACATGAGCAAACCTATGATATGGGGCGATATGGGCTCAAGGGAGTTTCATTGTGACTCAGAAAATGAACCCTTATGCACAGTCCAAAGACGACACTGACACTATGGTTTTCCCCTTTCCTCACCCACTAGATGGTTTCTCTCCTCCCTATGACGCCCCTTGTCACCTCAAATCTGTGTCCAAAGCAGGCAGACCTGGGCAGAAGAGTGGGTGAGACTTGGTGGGGTAGGGAGGAGGGACCTTTGGGTCTATCTGTCACTGTGACATTCCTATCTCTTTCTTGATCAGAAGGCTCTCACTTCCCCCAGAGCAATTCATTATTCTTGCCAATGCTGTTGGCTGAGGAGCTGAAATCCAGCCTCTCCCATGCCGGGGACTAATGACTTGATGTAGCAGGGGCAGCTGGGGCAGATAGAGAGTATGAATTGGACAGCCATTGTTCTGAGATTAGAGTTGACTCCTCCCTGAGTAAATGCTACAGACCCACTGGAGACCCACTCTTTGGCATGTTTAGGTGTCTTGGAGACTGAAGCTGGTGCCATGGCTGGAGAGAACCAAAACAGACCAAGTGTGATGCTCTGGACTTTGACAACTGCCAGTGCTTAAGTGGGTTTGGGATGATGGCTTCAGGTTCAGCTCATTCTTGTAGGAGCTCCTAGTTGACATAGAAAAAAGAATAACAGAGACAGGGGGAGCTGTGTTTACATAGGAACAGGATGAATAAGGGCATATTTATTTAAACAAAAACCCATTCTCTAGATGACATGGAATCAGGCTGGAGAAATGGCTCAGCAGCTAGGAGTTTGCTGCTCTTCCAAAGGATCCAAGTTCAGTTCCCAGTACCCTCATCTGGTGGCTTACAACCACCTGTAACTTCCGCTTCAGGAGGCTCAGTGCCCTCTTCTGGCCACCACAGAGAAATACATACACACATGCTTACACACAAAGACATGCACATGGACATATAGATGAAAATGAAAAACATATTTAAAAACAAAGACAACATGATATTTTAAAGAGACATGGAATGAGGGCCGGGAGTCTTGTGTTGTGTCCTGGTTGTGTGGTCTTGAGCAACTTATGTTTCTTTTTTGACCTTTGCTTTCTGTATCAGTAAAGAGCAGATGCTAATGTCACCTACCTCAGAGGGATGGTGGAGGATAAAATATAGAAAACAAACCCAAACTGTCTCTGCCCCCAATGCCTGGCTCTCTACAAGATATAGGCAATGGCTGACAGCTACATTGGTGCTAGAATTAGATGTAGCTCATGTCACTGCGAATAAATGACATGCTTCTCTAGTCTCTGTAGGGAGGTCATTAGAAGTATCACAGGACATAAACTTTGTAAGTGGCGAGGCACAATAGACAATAGCAGTTGTTAGGCATCTACAGGGGTAAGAGTTTGGTTGACCCCAACATTGAGAGGAAACGAAACGGTTGGATTTGAATGTTCTAGACATTTCTTTTTGGTTATTCTTGGCTACTGCTTTAATGAAAATGAGATGTCTTACTTAAAGGCAAATGATTAGTTCTGCTAATAGAAAAGTAGAGAATCTTCATCTATAAACCATCCATGGTTCCTCAGGCTTGAGGTACTGTCAGGAGTCCCACACCGCTGGAAAAATGAATGGGCTCCCCAGAGGGCCTTTCTTCTCTTCACAGCTCTCGGTAGAAAGCTCCAGGTCAGGGGGATGGGAACTGTGTCCCATGTCACACTCTTAAAGCAGGCAACCTTCTCATCTTGCTAAAGGTATTTGCCAATTTAAAATAGGACTCATTATCCTCCCATTTCCTCTCATTTTCTCTAATCCATTCTGTATACCTCAGTCAAAGCGATCTCTTAGAAACACAGGCCTCATCGCTTCTCGCCTCTGCTTAAAAACTCTGTAATGACTTCTCAGTGCTCTTAGGATGACGTCCAAATTCCTTATCAGGGCTTACAGAGCTCTCAATTATGCCACCCTCCTAAGCCTTTGGTGTCATCACTCCTCCACCCCACCCCCAGCCCAGGCCCTTGCCCACCTTATTCATTACCCATCTTCCTGGAAAATCCCAGACTCCTTCCAGCTCCAAGAGTTTCTATGTACTGCTCTCTCTGACCCAGATGCTCTCCATTTAGCTAATCCCTATTTATTCTTCAAACCTCAACTTAAATGTCCTTCCTTGAAGAATCCTTCTCTGCTTTCCCAAACTGGCTTTTTGCTCTGATAGCATCAGTAAGTGCCAGCTCACCCTAATCTCTAAGAATATAAAAATGTGTAAGTAGTACCATACCTTCTCCTGTATCCATTCACCACGAAATGCAGCTGTTCCCATCAAAAAATGGACTCATTCTTCTCGCCCTTCATTTTAGGCTAGCCCTGTGCATAACTCTGCTGATTGACTATGTCTGTAATGATGCACCCTTGCCTTCAGGAGACATTGTCAATTTCCATTAGTTCTCTAGGAGCTTAGCCAGGTTACCAAGGGAACAAGCTCTGGCCAATCTGCCAGGTAAGAGACCATATTGTCTAGCCAACCCCTTCTAACCATGTTCTAGTCACACACACCTAGCCTCCAGAAGTGCAAATGCCTAGCCAACTAGCACCTGCATGCAGGCTCATGAATGAATCCAACCAAGACCAGAAGAGTTGCCTAGCTGAGCCTATCCCAAATTGCACAGAACCATGAGCTAAATCAGTTGTTGCAATGTTAAGCCAAAGAAATTCACATTCCAGTAGCTAATGCTGGCTTCTCACGGGGCAAAACAGATATGTGAACATCTAGATAATCAAAAATACAGGGTAGAGGGTGCTGAGTGGGCCAAGAGTGGACAAACAGACACAAAGGAAAAAGAAATAAAAGTCCACTGCAGGACTGGAATTATTCACAGACAGTAATTAATCCATATATGTCATTATTTCCACTGAAGATATGGACTATGTCTCAAAATTATTTTGTATTTCTTTCAATGCCCAGCATTGCATAAACTACAGCATCCAAAGAGCAGGGATATGGCTCAGCAGGTAATTTGCTGTGTTTACTTGTATACCTGTAACCCCAGTGTTGTGGGAAGCTGAGACAAAGGGGTTGCTGGGGCTGGCTGACTGCCAGCCTAGCTCCAGATTCAGTGAGAGAGCCTGTCTTAAGAGACTAATATAGGGAAAGCTAGAGCAGGATATCTAATGTGTTTCTGCTTTACACTGGCACACATACACACACACACACACACACACACACACACACACACACACACACACACACACACAACCAACAGCACTCAATTTTAATAGATCTGAAGAGGAGGGAGACAGGGGTGGGTATGGCCCCAGTAGGTTGCCTATGTTCCAGTGGACTGCCTTACACTCATGTACATATGGTTAGCACTAAGACCCAGGGGGATTCTTTTTTAAGAAGGGGACACGAAGTTAATGAAACAGATGTGGAGGAGAAGGGTCTAGAAGTAGGAGGAATAGAGTCAGAGGTAGGTAGAATCAAAATATACTGTATACATGTGTGAAATTGTCAAAGAATAAACAAATTTTAAAGAACATACCTGTTGGGTGATAGTTTTTTTTTTTTAATGAAAGACATTATATTTATTTTGATTAATTTCTTGTTCCCAGCACCTGAATGCTACATGGAATACAGGAGGATCCAGTAAAAGTAAATAAACAATGACTGGTTTAATGAATAAAAAACATTCTTGTGTATTTCTAAGAAATGTTTAGGCAGCATTTGTAGGCACAACACGTGAGGGAAGGCTGATGGTCTCTCCTGGAACCATTTCTAAGCACTTCAGAAGCCACAGTCACCGGCTGGTTTTCTTTCCACTAGTCTTACAATTTCTTGCAGCTTCCTCTCTCTTCCTACCCCCACTTTCCCCAGTCCTTTCTTAGTTAATGTCTCTACTGTACACAGTGAACAAAGTTCAAGGTGGGAGCTTTGGGTTAGCAGTGGCCACAGAGAGGAGTGGCGATGGAGGGACTCTGGGGAAAGTGCAGGTTTATGATGGTTCCTTTATCCCATTGCCCTTTCTTTTCCCATTCCCTGAAATGCCAAACAAGAACAAGGGAAATGTGAGTGGTCCATTTGGCTTTGTCTCACTGTTCTTGAATATCTGTCTGGTCACTTGACAGCTGTCTTCCAGACGTCACGGCACTGTATGTACCCATACCCTCTGTGGTGGTCTTGATAACTATACCTCTGCCCTGGATGGCACAGGTGACTTTGATAGGTATCTCTCCTATTCCACCCTAGGGGCACTTAGCAAATGTATGCACTCTGCATTTATGCATCCATCTTGGCTCTGTTTCAGCTCTTTCCAGGCAAGATCATTGTCTTTTATTTGGACCACTATCCCTGGTACCTGAGCAATACCTTGCATTATCTCTTCCCTATAAGCCCCAATGCATAACTATGCTACTAATTTGGTATTGGTCTTGCAATAAACTACTTCTTGACAGTTCTTATTTTCCTTCTTGTTTTTAAACAAAGTATCACAATAAAGCTCATGCTGGCCTCAAACTAGACTCCTGCCTCAACCTTCCTAACGTTGAGTTTATAGGCAAGTGCCACCATGCCCAGTGAGATTTCTTGTCTAAGCACTGTCTCCATTTCATTTCCTGCTATTGTTATAAAATATGCCAACTAGGGAGAAAGGGTGTGTTTATTATTTGGCTTCCAAGCTCAGGTTAGAGTTCATCATTGAGGGCAAGTCAACCAGGAACTTGGAGCAGTATAGATAGTCAAGAGCACAGAGAGAATGGACACCCACATCACCAAGCTCACCCTCTTCGGATTATTTCATGGGTTCAGTTCAAGAGATGGTGCCACCCACTTGAGGTCTGGGTCTTCCCATATCAAGTAACATAATCAAGACATCCTCCACAGGCACGTCCGCAGGTTGACCTTGACAATCTGTCACTGAGACTCCCTTTCCAGGTGAGTCAGGTTGATAGTCAAAATGATGTGTTCTCATACCAACAGGTTCTTTGAAGGAAAGGCAGAGGTTTTATTTGCATGGCTTATAGATCCACAGACAGCTGGAGACATTTAACAGGGACTCTGACTTCATACATGTGAGTGTATGAGTACATGGGAAACTGAGAAAAGCCAGTTTGCTTTGAAGCCTTATTCCATTAAAAAAATTTATTCTCTAGTTTTGTTTATTTTGCCATTTAATGCATGTATACGATGTTTCCTGATTAGTCAATCCTACCTGCTCTTATGTCCTTTCCATCACTAAAAGTTACTTTACAACAAGCACTTACCGGTCAGAAATGGAAGTAAGCACTTTAAGTGGGATCTGAAACATCCTACTTCATTGTGACTGGAAGGTGGGTACCATCTCCATTCCTGAGTTAGCAAGGTCTAGGTGCCTGATTATATCTAGCTAGCTCTAAAGGAGACACTCACTGACTCCCAGAAACAAAAGAGCAACATCTACCTCTCCAGTTGAGAAAAGTGCAAGAGATGTAATTTCTCCTTTATAAAAATGAATGGGGAAGGTATTATTAAAGTGTTTTTCCTCATGAGGACTCTGGGATTAACACCAAGTCAGTTACCAGTGATTCGTTTTGCCTTCTCAAAGGCCCATGGCAGTTACTACGTAGTAATTGCAGTTGTTACCATGTGCCAGACATTACACTCTATACTTCACAAAAACATTTCACCTAGTATGTCCAATAATGTTTAATGCCAGTGGTGTTGGTGTTGGTAATGGTGAGGGTGATGATGACAGCAATGATGATGATGATGATGGCTTTTTTCCCATGGAGGGGTTAAGTACCTTCCCAGACCATAATAATAGGTTTTAAACATTTGTCAGAGTCCTAATCTCTCTTACTTAAAAAACAAACAAACAAACAAACAAACAAAGTGTCCCCCTTACCCTAATGTATGAGGTTCTAAGCTTCAGAGTGCACCAGGTTCTGGGGAGCTAGCCACATGAAATTCAATTATCTGGTGGCTGTGCTTGGAACTTGAGTCTTCAGGCTAGCACAGCAACATTCTGCTGATGGGTCAGTCTCCCTAAACCTAGAATCCACCTTTCAAAAATCTACTTAGGTGAGCCTGCTGCAGACTGCTCGTGGTGACAACTACCTCTCCAGGTAAGTGGCTTGAATTGGATCTTCTGCAGGACACCTGGATGTCCTGTGTTTCTTTCTCTTGGCATGAAAATTGATGGCAGTGCCCAGAGGTATGTGCAGGAGCTTGCCTACATCTTGCCATCATAGCTAGGACTTTAAATAATCATGGCTTCTGTGTTAGGAATTCTGCCCTGTGTTGTGTGGTCTTATTGAAACCATAAAATCCCCTTTCTTCTTGCCTCCCAGATGTCACCTGATTGAAAACCACAAATCTATGCTTCTTTCTCTTTGGAACCCTTGTGGCTCATCAATACCCATTGCATCAGCCATGGGCATGAAGCAAGCGTGTAGACCTTCTCAACACGGACCTCTTCCATGCAAGAATTACCCTCTGGTTGCCAGAAAGATTATTCATGGGGAATTGGCACGGTGGCCCTATAACTTCCTCTTGTTCTTCGCCAGTGATCTGGAAGGTATCCAGAGAAAAGTCTCTTTCTTTCCACCTCAGTGAATTCAAGCAGGGGTGTTGCTACCCCTCTTGCCTGGGAAACACTGTCACAGAATTTTGGAAGAATCCTGCTTGCTCCTCCAGAAGGCAACTTCTCTCATTCATACCTGTGTTTCCTGTGAGAACCAGTACAATGGGTGGTTTATTTCCCCCAGGAGGGGGGAGGCTTTATCTATATCTCTCCCAGTATTTATACAATGGCTGGCAGACCCAATGTTAAGCAGCCCAGTGGAGTTTCTTACACAGTGGAGTGTGGCCATGATACCCTGTGACTAACTTGTGTAAGTCTAGGGTGAAGTCAAGCTGCCTCCAAAGGTACCCATGTTCCTTGGGATATGTGAGACCTCTACCCCTTGTTTTTCTGTTGTTTATGGTGCTGAGGATTGAACTCAGGGACTCCGGAATGCTAGACAGTGCTCAGGGCTGGGCCACAGAGCTACATCCCCAGCCCTGTGGGAGAGCAGTCTTAATGGCAAATAATTCCACACGATGAGCGGATGCAATGGCTTTGCACATTGTTATAGAGACAGCAAGATGTTTTGTGTTCTACCATGGTGGTTGCAAAGTAGCCTTGGGGTGACTGGTTTAGTGTTATCTCAAGTAATTTAATTTCTTTAAATGAGTCTTTATACCCTAAGCCTCCATATTAGCATGCCAAAGGTGGATAACCACTCGACCTGATTCATTGTCCCACGATTACTGATGTAACCATTCAGTCATAAGTATTTGTCACACCTCTACAACATAATAAAGGCAAACTATACACACAGGCTGGAGCTCTCAGCCTTGAGGAACTCACAGTCTGGCAAGGGAGGCGGCGGGAGTTCGACACACAATGTCGTGTGCTGGTTTTAAAACATGAGCGGTAGCTCTGAGCACACAGATGGAGGATAGAAGAGGTCTCAGTTCAAACAGAAGTGAGGAAAGGAGTGAGAGGCTCTCACAATGTTCACAGGAAAGGAGTTCTCAGGGTCCAGAAGTGACTGGAGAGGATGTGGGAAGATGTAGTGAGAGGAGGTGATGGATTCATGCCCTCATCCTCTCCACTTGTCGGTTAAACTTAAAAGTTGCCCAGGTTCTGCCACCTGTCAACTAAAGTTTAACTGAGAGAAATCTCTCATCAAGAGGTTAATTATGGCACAGAGTCTCATTTCCGGGGCTGGGGTGACCCAGCACCTGTGCACACTGCTTCCTCTCCAGCATCTGGAGTGTACTGTCTGTTAGAAAAATGCAGATATTTGCAAAGGTGTCATTTCTAGTCCCTAGCTTCTTCCAGGTCGTCTTCTTTCACAAGGGCTTTCTCTGTATTTAAAATCTCTTGGCTTTTCGGAGAGCTTTTTCAGATAGACCAGGAGCACCTCCATCTCCCTTGGCCCTCACCTCCCTGGCACCCCAGTCCCAAGCTGAAGGTATTCTCAAGGGCAGTCTCTTCTTTCTGGCAGTGAAGAGAGAATTCTCAACCGAGAACACAGGGCACACAGGGCACACAGGCACACAGGGCACACAGGGCACACAGGGCACACAGGGCACATAGGCACACAGGCACACAGGGCACACTTCGCATTTTGTTTCCTTTGCAGATGCAGCGTCTTCCTGTTTCTCTAGCTTTCCAGGAGCTTCCGCTCCTCATTTCCAGTGCGTGGGCAAGCGCCTGGACTCTTTGCTCTGTCAGCCCTCCAGCCTCTGGCTTCAATAGGCTGTTTTGCTCAGCCCAGCCCAGCCTCTCCTCCCCATCTAAATTCTGCCCCTCTCCACCTGACCCCCATTCTTAGATGATGTGCGTGCCGCAGGTGTCCCTTAGCCCTGAGATTCCACACAGTAAGTTGCATAAAGAAAGTAGGAGCAGAGACAGCATCTAAGTAACTCCAGATTTAACATAGGTGTTGCTTCATTTTTTTAAGAGAGTGAGGATAGAGATAAATTAATGAGATCAATGGGAGCAGATAAACAAAGGTACAGTAAATTGTATGAAAGCATGATAGACAGAGCCAAAGCTGGTAGTTCACACAGTTAAGATCTTCTCAATCCCTGGGGATGATGACAGACAAGTTTTGTCTCGTTTTATTGCAGGTGGACCTCATTTTTGTCATCATTATGTAAGACCCAATAGAGTTCATGAGGAAAATGGACACAGAATCCAAGAGAAGCCTGCCATGGCAGCCAGAGGCAGACTGAGCAGAGACACTGTGGCTTACCTGCCAGTAGAGCTGGAAGCATATGCAGAAGCAGATGCCACTGAGTGATGAGGTTGTCAAGCCCACTCTAGGCTGTTTGTGAATTTATGTCATGCCAGAAAATAAGGGAATCTTTTCACCAAGACCACAGATAGTGCTGACAGTCTCAAACCATGGGTTCTTGCAAATAGGACATGCTGAGTCAGCTAAATTAAAGTGTTGTTTGTGGAGAAGACTCGTCTACAGATTAGACAGGCAAGAGCTCCACCCAGTTCTGCATGTACCTGCTATACACCTCAGACCGGGTGCCTGACTTCTCTGGACACACAGTCCCTTCAAATGAAGTTGGATGGTAAAGCCTGTCCCACAGGGTTGTGATTTTTCATGGGAAGAGCTAGTCCTTCTACCTGGGTATACTAGCACTTATCCTAGCCATACAGATATAAGAGGGAGAAAGGGAGAGAGAGAGAGAGAGAGAGAGAGAGAGAGAGAGAGAGAGAGAGAGAGAGAGAGAGAGAGAGAGAGAGAGAGAGAGAGAAGATCCAGGTAAAAACTAGAAGATGACATGAATGTTATGCGATTTCAATAAATTTACTTAGTAACCATAACCATGCACTATATGAAATTTTGATCAATGAAGTGGGCCACATGTATGAAGGTCATCCCATAAAATTATATCACCTAGTAGCATCTTAATTTTATAACTATTATTTATCTGTTATTTGTACAAAGAGAAGTCACACAATGTCTAGGTTTTTTTCTTTATAATTAAGCAACGTACCACTGCACTGTGCCTTAGGCCCATACTGGTGCTATGGACACACACATCAGTTTTTTCCCCTCAGAAAACTTGAGGTCTGTTGAGAGAAAGACACAGGCAGAGGCTAGCAGCCCCATCGGTGAATAACCATTGAGATAACTGATGAGGGGGTCAGAGAAGATAGGTAACAACCGGGCTGGGCTGGGATTCCAAACAATATTTATGAGTGAGCTGTCACCCATGGGAATGTGGAAGAATGAGGGAACAAGGTCCACAGGCCATGGGGTGGGGAGACTATGCAATGTTCCTGTCCCAGGAAGGAAAGTTAGCTCCTAAGGCAAGCAGCCTTGCCAGATGATTCCAACTGGTAAGTGCTTCATGCTTACTATTTGCTGACAGACCATGGGTAGCTTCCTTGTAGGTAAAAACAGTAGGGAGGTAAGTAGACTGGGCAGTTTCTCAGCCAAAAGAGCTTTTCCAGGCTTGCATTTCCCTACTGTTTGTGCATCCAAATCACTTTAGAAGCGAAGAGTATAGATCACCTGCAACAGATGGTGGAAGTGGACTGGAGGGCATATGTTGACCCCAGCCCATTCTGAGAAGATAATGGTCTTCCCTTCCTGCCCACCTTGACCATTCATAAGCTGGTTGACTCAAAAGCTTTAGTAGATTCTCTTGCTTAAATGAGCACAAATGGAAAACCGAAAGGAAGTGGTCTCCATTCAGTCATCTCTCCTCCTTTGGATCTTGGCTTCTTCACCTTTAGGATAGAAAATGCATATGACTACAGTCTCTTTAGGTTTGCTCATAGTTTCTGAGCTCTGGTCCAAAAGGAACACATCCCACAGACAATGATGAGTAAAGAAATGGTATGAGCCAGGATGATTGGGCTGCTAGGGGAACCACTGAGCAGCACTGTCTACTGCAGGTACATCCAGGCTTCTAAAGGGGTCATCTTTGGGCAAAGTACTTCTGTTCAGTGGCAGCCATTGGGAAACAGTTGCTGTCTCTTGGGAGTAGAGTGCTTCATGTGGAACAGAACCTGAGTCTTGAGTTTCTTCACTGGGCTCTACATCCCCAGCTCTGTCTTTGGCACATAATCTTTCCTCGGTAAATTCTCCTGGCCCAAGTGAGCACCAGACCCTACAGGGGACTGGCACTGAAAGAGGAGAACAATCCAGGCCCTGTTTCACATTTCTTTGTCACAGCTAAGGTTGTCCATTACGAATGATTCTTTACCATTTTTCTCTCAGAGGTCAAATTTATTTCTGGTCCTCTGATCCTACTCAACCTATTCTTCTTGGCTTAGAGTGGAAAAAATTCCTCTTCCTCAAGCCATCCTCGGCCTTCTCTGGGGTGATGTCTAAGTAGGTGGGGGTGTCCACAAGGTGCTCTCATTTATTAGTTCCTGTCTTCTCTTTGTTGCACCAGTTTTAGTGGGCAGGGATCCACAACTTGGGGGGCAGGGTGGCAGGGAGCACTGCAGGGAGGTTGAGGAATCTTTCTGAAGTTAAGATTCGAGCACTTCCTACAGCAGCATCTTTCTAGGGGGATGGGGCGCCTCCTAGAGGACATTGACCTTGAAACTTCCTGCTTCGGGAAGCTAGGAAATGCAAGAGTGACCCCTCCCCACAACACCAAGGACAAATGCTCCCTCTGTGTTGAGTTTGAATTCAGGAGGATTTGATTGCATCCAAGATGACGGCCTTGTCTCATCAGCCACGGAGCTTTCATTTGGAAAGTCCTGAACCTCTATTACAATGAAGTACTTTTTGGTAAAATTTCACATAAAATATATATCATACTGAAAGACAGCCAGGTATAGTAAGAAAGGGGGCTGGAATTTGAAGGCATAAATTCAATTTTTGCCTTTATCGCTTTTTACCTCTGAATCTCCTTCTTTGACAACTGGAGATAGCTATTTTGAGCTACTGTGAAGATTAAAGGAGAACATGCATTTGTTAATTCCAAAAATATTTGTCAAGCACCATATTTATTAATTAGGACAACACTTACTACCTCCACGTGTAAGCCTCTAAGCCTAATGGTTGAGCCCAGCAGAAGCCTGAAAGTGTTCATTTATACAAGCTAGTGGGGTTCTCCTGCTCATGACACCAGGATTCCAACCTCCATCCTGTGATGACCCTCTTTCATCACATACCTGCCAAAGTAAGGGAAGAAAGAGATGGGTGAGGAACACTGCATCTGCTATGCCTTGGGCCAGGGGTGACACATCACTTCTATCCATTTCCTATCTGTCAAACATCACTCATCTGCTTACAATTTGGCTCCAAGGAAGGCTGGGAAATATTCTCATGTCTGAACATTAGAAGAGGACCCTCAGCAGAGAGAACAAATGGCTTCAATTCTGCCATTGCCTGCTAGGAACTATTCTAGGTGATAAGAATGTGAGTTGAACAAGACAGGATCACCATCCTCAAGGATTACATAGCACAGAAGCGACTTCCCAAATATTACAACATAATATTTAGAACAATGTAACTTCCTTTTTAATTCTAGAAATTTGCCCTCTTTCCTGTTGTCAGTCATTTATTTATATTCTCAAGATTCTGTGTCCTTAAAACTTGATGTCAAGCTTGGTGGTTTCAGGTGACTCATCCTTGCCCAGGGTAGGCTCTTCTCTAGCCCCCAACCCCAAGTCACCTGTTAGCCCACTACGTGATACATTATTCTTTTATCCCATCAATAGATGTTGAATTTGAGTTTTGTGTTCATATACTTTTTTTCACATTTTTAAAGAGTTATTCACTTAATTGTATGGGGTTGAGTGTTTTGCCTGCATATATGTATGTGTACCACATTTGTACCTGCTGTCCATGCAGGTCAGAAGAGAAAATAAGACCCCTGGAACAGGAGTCATAAACCACCATGGGGGTGCTAGGAACTGAACACATACTGAGCCATCTCTCCAACCCAGCATTTGTATTTTATTTTTTCTTCATTCAATTATGCTCCTGTCTTCTCATCCACGGCTTTGCCAATGTATCCATCCCCTTGCAGTAGACTCCTGGCTTCTCACCTCCCCCCACCTCTCAGAGACATGGCAGGACTCAGCATTCTCCTGGGTAGAAGAGACAATGAGACAAGCCCTTCCTTGCTCCTTTTCTCCCTGTCAGATGCTTTCTTCCAGAACTGTGGGAGCTGAGCCCCTGGAGAGCTGCCTGGGCTCTGGGGGGGGGGGGGAAGGTATGGTCCACAGAGTGGCCCAGCAGGGGCACAAGAAACTGGAAGTAAACAAGTCAAAGGATGACAATAAAAAATACAGACTGTCACTGTAGGGAACACCATCTCTCTGGGTCCCTTTCTTCTAGGGTGGCCTCTGGCAGCCCTCCTTCAACCTGCTGTCCCTGGTACAGGTAGGCAGCATCCAGAAGCAAGGCATCCTTCACTCTTGTCTGACAAAGCCTGGTCCAGACTCTTATCGTCCTGGCAGCCAGGTTCTGCCATGTTGGAGAACAATAACAGATTCAGCCTTCCGTGTTCATCATTACCCTGCACCTTTAATCAGGAGTGTTATCCACAGCTCCTGCCCAGGCTCATTTAGATTTCTTGTTTGTAGCAATAATACCCTTTTAATATGCTAAATGAGCAAGCAAATGAGCCTTCCTCCACTTGCGAGGTTTTTAAAAACATTCCTTCTTTAGTGGATGAAGGTCATTCTTTTGGCAGATTAATACTTAACTAGGAGGCACTGTTTATTGTCTGGGGTCACTTCAGCGGCTGTCACAGCATATTAAAGAGCGCAGGATTGCCCCTGCCAGAACAATGCAGCTAGGTGGGGGACACAGGAGGGGCAAGCACTCACCCGGTTCCCTTCCTTGGCTCTCATTTAAACTCTGCAGCCGTTATTAATACTTTAATTTGTAGTGCATTAATGAATTCTAATCCCCATTATGTGTTGAGCAAATGGGCCTTCAACAGGCTCCGTGCAACCCGAGTGGGTCCTGGCTGCAGGTTAGACAGACACACTAATGGTATTAGGAAGGGGTGGGGCATTCTTCAGAAGGGCTGGGGTGGGCACTGGCAGCAGAAGGAAAAGTGGACAAGCAAGAAGCAACTCTGGTGGAATTGTCTGAGACATTAGACTGTGCTAGCTCTATCATTGGACTTCCCAGATGTAGCAACCAGTTTTATCCATCCCTGTTTCAAAAGTTCCTTCAGGCAATAAAATACAGATGAAAATAGAGCCAATAGCATCTACTCATTGAGTGGTATGCATATTGAATGAAGTACTATGCTTAATTTTCCTTAGCAACACACAATAAAGGCTAGTTGTTGCTGTCCCAACTTCCCCAGCAGGAAGGACTGGACAAAGTGGCTGTTCCCTTGTCCATCACCATGCTGCCTGCCTGTCTGTCTGTCTGCCTGCCTGCCTGCCTGGAGCATACCACTGGAAATCCTGTTCAGGAACTGACTTTTCTTTCAAAGTCAGTCCTATTATGGGTAGGAACTGTGATATCCCCAATCCTCTCCACGCTCGGCATTTAAGAATAGTTTTTAATCCTCAAAGAAGTCACCTCATCTAGGCTCCATAAGCAGCTGAATAAATGAAGCCTGGGTGGATTCATTAGTTGTCTGTGACAAAATATATGACAAAAGCATCTTGAGGAAGGAAGGGTTAATTTCAACTACTGTCTGAGGACACAGCTCATCATGGTGGGGAAGGCAGGACAGCAGGAATGTGAGGCAGCTTCTCACATTGTGGTGCTGGCAGGGGGAAAGCAGAGTGAGTGTTCAAATCCCTTCTCCTTTTCACACAGTCAGAGACCTAGCCTGTGGAATAGAGCTGCCCGCCGTTATCTTCCCACCTCAACAAACGTAATCCAGGAACTTCCTCACTGCCATGTACAGAAGTTTGTCCCAAAGGTGGCGCTAGACCCTGTACCATTGACAGTATTACCCATCACACTGTCCCTCTTATTTCAGTTTTTCCTCCTGTCCTTGGGACATGGACCCCTGAGACTATAAAGTCCTCTTCTTGGTGTACCTAGATCTTCCCTTTACCTTCATGACAGCAGCAGCCCAAGACGACAAAAAACTTCAAATCATTTGGAGAAAGCATTTGTGTTCTCAGCTCATGTACCGGCAGCTCAGAGGTTTAGGAATGTTCAAGGCCACTGAGCTGCTCTGTGATGTAAGCCTCAGAGCCAAGTTCTCTATTACCAATCACATCTTGATAGGGTGTGCCAACTATAGCCCCACTCTACTGTTACAGCGTAGATAGTAAATGTTCTTCCGAAACTACTTGTTAAAGGCTTGGTCCCCAGACTTCCATGTGACTGTGAATTGATAGAGCTTTTAGGAGGAAAGGCCTGGTGGAAGGCAGTTAGCTTACTGGGGGTGTGCCATTGAGTAGAATCACAGGCCCTTGGCTCAAACTTTGTTTCCCAGAATGCCACAAGGGTGAGTAACTTTATCCACTACAATGTTCTGCGTTGGCACAGGCCTAAAGCAGCAGGACCAATTGACTATGCACCAGAATTTCTGTAACTGTGAGCCGCAACCATATTCCTGTAACTCACCTGTTGTTTTACCACAACAGCACCCAGCCAAAGCAATGAATGGGCCAGATGCTGCTGATGCCAGGCCCCTTGGATAATTCTGAAATGCAAGATGAACCCCTCCTACCCCCAGACCATAAGCTGCTGAGTCAGGGCCTGGTCAGAACAGCTCTGCCCTCAGGGTTCTCAGGCGATATCTTTTATAAAACTTTAATAAAGCCTCCGATCAATCTAGTAAGTACCTGCAGCTCTAAGGCAGAGAATCAGAGCCCTAATTCCAACCAGGTGTGGGTTCCAAATTACATCAGGAAAAGTCAGGCCAGTAGGCCCACAAAGAAATAGACCAGACTATCCCAGTTCATCTGTGAGTGTAGGTCCCAAGGCCAACACCTCTCAGAGAGCCCCTTCTTTAATAACATTGCCAAACAGCCCTATTTCTCCACCTTGCATGTTTTCCTAAGACCCAGAATCTAGCTACTTAGAAAAGAAGCAAAAACTCTTGATGAATCCCTTCTGCCTGACGCATCCAAACCCAACTTATGGGAAACCATGTGGAGATTTCTTTGGCTCAATGATAACAAAGAAATAGTTTTCATGGTCCTCTCTGTCACCCACTCCTCTCGGCACAACATATTTAATCACTTTTACTGGCAGAGATGAAAGGGATCTGAAGTTCACTGAGTCAGAAGTCAAAAGACAAAAGAGGAGACAATGATAGATTAGGGCTCTGCTAAGGAAATGCGCTCTCTGGCTGAGCTGCTGCCTGGCTCTTTCTGATGCATTCATCTGAGGTCGCCTAGTTTGGCCTCTGCATTCTTGAAGTGCAGTCAGATGCAATGAGCAGACTTTCCTATGATGGAGGAAGCAGGCTCAGATTCACATTTGCAGATGGGTACGAGTGGACACAGACTGGTAGGCACTAAAATATGTGAGTTGTATTTGTGAGGGGATGGGGGAATCTACATTAACAAGTCCACGTGGATAACGGGTGTAATTATGAGTTCATGCATATACTTGCAGAGATGGACGAGGAGTTGTTGTATTGCTTCTTCCCACATAAAACATTCTTAAGGCAAAGCTTATTAAGACACAGAATGATCTTAAGGGAGGTGAAACATTCCATCCTGTAGGGAAGCTCATGAGTCTCAGCATATAAACAACTCAATAGCTTTAGGAAGATCCTGAAACAGACCAGATTCACTAGGCACCTCCCTCCCCTAGCATATGTGAAGTATAAAGACTGCTGAAGGACTTTCTCAGCCAAAACAAGCTCAGACCACTTCAACTGTCTAGAAGCTGCAGAGACCAGCTAAGTGGCCTGAAATAGACCTGTTGAGCTGCTTACTAGTTAAGGAGTGGCCTCCAGGTCCTCAGCTTCATGAACCATCACCCATGCTAGGATGGGCTTTTGGTGATGTAGCTGTCTTTGACTCATTTCTGTTCTCTTTGGTAAGCCCTCACTCATACTCCTCTAACATAAATAAAATCCATTAGTTCACCAAGTTAGACTTTTGTGGTACCTTTGCTTTGGCCTGTCATCAGTTTCCTACCTGGGAGAAGCAGAGATTTGTTCAAGTTTCCCCAGAAATACAGTTACACTACAACAGTATAGGAGAATTATGCACACTTAAACATGTGCATACAGAGTGTACTTGTTACAGTTCAAGAGCACCTGGTGTGTTTGGGTAGTGTGGATGGGTGCATTGACATATTGAGATGTTTTTCATGAGTATAACTGTGTGTGTGTGTGTGTGTGTGTGTGTTTTCATTAGTAGAAATTTTATGGAAATGGTTGTGGGAGTGAATAATAATGATACAACTGGGAAATAATACTTACATTTACAAGATTGAAATTATATTTAATTGTATCTTTCTGTTCCCTAATATGTGTGTGATACCTGTATGAGGTATGTATGGATAACATGTCTAATGGAGAGGTGTAAGTGCTATGATTATGACTGTAAGTGAAGATGTTAGTGGAAAGAATGTTCATGAACACAGGTTCAAGGACAATGGTGAATGTGAGAGCAATTGGTTAGGTGCATTTGTGCTCATATATTGGTAATAGTTATACAGCATCATGTGAGCCAATTGTTAAATCTAAGAACTGTGAAAGCTGGCTGTTAAGCTGAAAATATATTTTAAAAAATAGTATATAATTAGTTAAATAAATTATATAACAATAATATAATAGATCATCAAAACTCACCCCTTCCTAATCAGTTTACAATTTGTTCTCAACTATTACTCCAGATACTGTGTGTGTGTGTGTGTGTGTGTGTGTGTGTGTGTGTTTGTATGTGAGTGTGTGCATATGAACATGTGAGGAGAGGCAGAGATCAATGTAAAACATCTCTCTCCATCATCTTCACCTTACTTTTTGAGAGTCTCTTACTGAACCTGGGGAGCTTTTTGATTTAGCTAGGCTGACTGGCCAATGAGTTCAGAAATAACTCAAAAAACTAGAATTTTCTCTGTCTCTGCCCCCCCAGTGGAATTATAAACATGGGAATCACAGCACCCTGCTTCTTTGAGGTGTTTTATATCCACTACACTGCTCATTTCTTCCAGCTCTGGGCTCCATGGCCTTGCATTCTTAGCTTGAAACTGGCCATGATGGGCATTTTAACATCCCTGGATGCTAACAAGACTGATCCTTCCAAAAAAAAAAAAAACCTGTACAGATAAACATTTACCAGCACAGAGTTACAGTTACATGGATGCTTTTTATGTTAGAGTGAAAGTTAGATGAGTCGTTTTTGAAGTTGGAATTAGAAATGTGTGGGTAGGTGATTGGTGAATATGTAATGAATGAAGGTGCATGTGCTTTATAAACATGCATTGTAGGTAAATTAGAGCAATCATTAAACTGGGGTTCATAGGTCTCTGAGGCTCTAGGAAAAAAATGAAAGAGCATTTGTGTACTTGAATAAAAGTGACATTCTTTGTTATTATGACTGAAATATCATCTGTAAGCAACAATACTGTAAGCAGTATTAGTGGTTTCTATGAGTTTAGTATCAATAGAAATGCCACATATTTTCACATTATTTTATAGTTCTTTGAGATCTATCAAAATATTACTTATAGTCTTTACACTATTGGTCCATAAGATTCATCACTGAATATTATTTAAAGTAGGAAGCACATGTATTGACAAACGCCAAATTTTAAAGGTATTTTGAAACTGATTAGTTTTCTGCCTAATCCTAGATATTTTCATTGCTGCGTTAACATCTCCTTTCCAAGGGAGTTCCTGGATTTCATCAGACTGCCTAAGTTGTTCACAGCATGAAAGAACCACTGCACACTGTAATATGTAAATGAGGCTGACAGAGCAAGGAGTGGGGTTAATATGAACGTGCATATACATGTATATATGTCTATGTGCATTTGAGAGCTGGGATGTGGGCTGATGGCTGGTAAGCTACTGAGGGCGGTGCATGAGTGAGAATAGAGAATGTTTATCGTCCAATTGTAGACAGGCCTTCCCCTTTCCACTAATAACTCCAGTGAGCCTGAATCTGCTGGGTGAGGGGGTAGGGAATGTTTTCCAGCATGAGTGGGCTCTAAACGGAATTTGAAACCTCTGCCTTGCGAAGAAGGCTTTCTCTAAAGTCCTTTTTATACAATTCTTGTTAGCAGAAAATAAATTTACTTTTAGAATCCTGGCTGCCTTGCTAAGGCTGGCTGGGGAAGCATTTCTTTCCTAACTTACACACACCACTGCCTTGTCTCTGCACACATCTTCAGACTTCTGTGGACACAGTCATTTTGGTCTCCCCATCGGCCTGCTGATTCGCTTGTCTTTCTCCAGATACTTGAAAACCCACCCTGGTAAGCTGCAGCTAATCCCTCTTGGCTTAGCTAAATACTCCCTGCTTTCAGCCTCCTGGCCTTGCATATGCCCTCAGATCTTCCTCCAGCTGATACCAATCCCCATTTGACCACCCCCACAGCTCTGCTTCCAGTCTGGGCACTGGCCAGCTTGGCTCATCCAAGGAGCAGCCTTAATGTTTTCCCAGAGAAGCCAAAGGGAAGAAAAGGCAAAGGCAGAAAAGAGAAGGCTGTGTTCTTCCAGCTTCTGACTTTCAAAGGTTGCATGCCAGAAAGAAAAATACTGTAAAAGTAATGTGCTTACCTTCTCAAACAAAACAAACACTTTAATTTCTGGTACCCTGCTCACACTAGAGTTGTGTGTAAAACCTTATCCATGTTTTTGAAACAGGAACTACAACCCTGGCTGGGGAGATGGCTAAGTCAGTAATGTGTTTGTCGCACAAACATGAGGATCTGAACTCAGATTCCCCAGCACCCACTTGAAAAGTTAGATGTTGCAGTGGCTGCACTTAATTGTAACTTCAGCACTGGAGAGGCAGAGACAGGAGGATTCCTTGAGCTTGCTGGCCACAGTTCTACTCCAGCTATGTCCTGCCTCCCAAAGGTTTCATAGCCTCCCAAACAGCACCCCAATCTGGCGATCAAGTTTAAACACACAAGGCTGTGGGGAACATGTGACCTCCAAATGCTAGCACTGAGCTATTGATAATAATTCCTTCATTCTCCTTAGGTACTGTTGGTTAGCTAGTCTTTGCACACTTGCACTGAAAAAATTAAATCCATCTAGTAAGCCCAGTGAGTTCTCTGAGGAACCTGACTCAAGGCAAGAGAAGAGCTTACCTGGTATTCAATAGCTGCTTAGAATTCTACATCAGATGAACAGAGAGAGAGAGAGTGGGAAGGTTTTTAGGGAGGTTTGCCTGGGGCTCAGCTACCTGGGTTGTGGTAGAAGCACCCAGTGGCTCTTTATAGATTCTCACGATCCAGTATTTGCATGTGTGTTCTCCTCACCAACTAAGGGAAAACACAGTCTTGAAAAGTTAGTGAGATTCCCCAAGCATCCACCCATCCCTTTTCAGATTTCTGCATCCTCCCACATCTCTTAAAACCAAGCCACAGATGCAACTGCACCCAGCGAGTTGTGGTCCTTAATTCAGAGGAGGCAAAGGGCCAGACAGACACTGCGGGAACAACGTGATACCCTTCCCAACACACATTCTTCCAGGTTCTCAAAAACCTCTGCTGGGAACTGGAATCAAGGAAGCTTTTCAGTTTCCTACATCAAGCAACAAGAGTGACTCTCTCCTCCCCTCTGTGCTGTCCTTTCCCAGCTTACATAATGGATGAACCACTTAGGGAACAACATAGGTCCAACAGGGTACAGAGATAGATAGCTCAGTGTTTAAGCATCCTTGCTGCTCTTGCAGAGGACTCTGCTTGGTTCCCAGTACCTATATCAGGCAGCTCGTAGTGGTCTCTAACTCTAGTTTCATGGGTTTCCACCTTCCAGCCTCAGAGAACACTTAAGTATTCCTGCGATGCATTCACACAAACACATAAAATAAGTAAATTTAGAGAAAACAGGCCTAGAGGTTCTTGATACTATGAGCATCACTATTTGTATCTCTGTGGAAAATTACCCAAGTTTTCTAAGCTTTAGCATCCTCTTTTCCATAATTGGGACAACAATTAGACCTTTGTTGTACAGTTATTAAAAAATCTCAGTATACCATGTGGAGTAATCAGCACCAAGTCTGAACATCAGTACTCTTGAAGCACTGCCAGTGGTATTATCATTGTGTATCTATCCATTAGATCTCTATCGTTTGTCCCACTGGGTTTCTTCTAGGATGTGCTATGTTCTCCAAATGCATCTTCCTCATGTGGAAATGTATAGAACCATAAGTGGCCCAGGATGGTTTCCCAGGTGAGATTCTATATATGGAGATGATGGTGTGCCTGAAGATATTTCTTCATCAGCACTTGGGGTGGTTGGGAAGTTAAGTGGTGACACTAGACTCTGAGAATCTTCCTAGGGCTTTGATGGAGAGCTGTCAGGGCAATGGAATGGAAAGTGAAGAACCCTGGGAATCATCTGAGTAAGACAGTGTAGACCATTCATCCACAAAGATGTTGAGAGCAGGAGTTGGGGACACTAAGTGTCTTGGGAAGATGACCTTTGGGAGTTCCTTGAAGTTGGAAGCTGACTGGTATGGTTGTAATTGTGTGGGGGAATGGGATGGCAATTGACAAGGGAGAGCAGCTGGGGAGAACACATCCCACTTGAACTTGGAAAGTGACAGTTTTCATTGCCCACACTCTTGCATAACCTCTCTTCAAGCATTCTTTTTTAAAATATTTGTCTTGCACTTCCAATGCTTTTTCATAATTAAGCTGCCATCCTGTTTTGAAGCCTATCACGGTAGTACAAAGTCTAATAATTTGCTCTTAATAATAAAAACCTTGAGTCAGATATAAAGGTAAATGCTGAAAGATCGTAGAAGCAGAGCAGCCAGCTAGTAGTTCTTATCTCTACTGAATCCTCAGACCGAATGTGTGATCCTGTCCCTAGGAATTCTCAGACTGAATGCTTTGAACGCCTGTCTCCTCCTGCCTTATATTCCCCTCTCTACCCAGCCATATCACTCCTGTCTCCACCTCCCTAATACTGGGATTAAAGGTGTGTGAACCCATGTTCTGGGATCAAAGGCTGGGTTCTGTCTCTCTTTTAGACTGGATCAATCTTGTGTAGACCAGGGTGGCCTTGAACTCACAGAGATCTGACTGCCTCTGTCTCCAGAGTGCTAGGATTAAAGCTGTGTGCCACCAGTGTCTGGTCTCTATGGTTAACTAGTGTGGCTAGCTCTGTACTCTGATCCTCAGGCAAGCTTTATTTGTTGCAGCACAAACAAAATATCACCACATATCACCTCTCTGCTTACTTTCCTTTTCTTGTAAGTGACCCTAGTTCTCTGAGAATGACCTCTTACTGCAAACCTCTTCTGGATCCAGTGAGACAATCCCTAATGCCTACAGTAGTCCCTGAAAAATGTCCTTGATCTTGTTAGAAAAGAGATGTCAAGCAAACCTTAACAGTCACACATGATATGCTTAGGGGTGAAGAAACCCTATAGAGTTATCTCTACTGCTGGCCTGGTACAGGTAAGGATTGTTCCAATTGAGGGATGATCACTGACCATCCCCATAGCATAATGCCCTTCATCTAACTCATCCTACATGGCATATAGGATGAGGATAGGGTTGTAAGGCTTGACTCAAAGCAAAGTAGTACTCTCTCCACCTCCATCCCACAGCCATTGGTAAAACATCTTAGAATGTCAAACAAACAAACAAAACCCAGACCTGAAAACAAAGAGAAACTTCTCAGAATGTGAGAACTCATCACCTCATTGGAGCGAGGAGAAAAGACACCAAGGTCTCATAGTAGAGATGTTATGTTAAAAGAAAGAAGCAGTATTTTACACAGCTAGAGAGAATGCTCTGGAACCTCTTGTAGGTTTGCTACAAAATTCAGTGCATTACAGGGTTATAAAGCAGAGTTGTTGTGGGGTTTGCTTTTATGTTTATTTATGTGTTTGTGTGTGTGCCTGTTTGTCTGTATGTGCACCAGGTGTGTACAAGTGCCCCCAGAGGCCAGAAGAGGGCATCAGATCCTCCAGATCTGGAGTTACAGGCAGTTCTGAGCCACCTACTGTGGGTGCTGGAGCAAAGAGCAGCAAGCACTCTTTCTCACTGAGGCATCTCCCAGCCCTCATTTTCATAATTCTGCACGTTAGAAGTAGCTGTTTTTCTTGTTGTATAGACAAATCTCAAATAGATCAAGGAACATACCGAATTGAGATATAAACTTGGGAATCAAACTTACACATCTTTCCAACTCCCAAACTTCTGTTCTTCAGACCCTTTTCTTTTTATAAGGCAATGAAAGTACACGGGGCTTAGGGTTACCTTTGCAGGTTGACATCAGCTTAGAAAGACAAGATTATTCTTTGCATCCTGTGTTGAATCTTTCTCACGGAGTTGTACTTCCTTGGGCACTAATGTATCTAATTTGCACACTATATATCATATGCACAGCATAAGACTACAGCATGACCTTAGATTTATGGCTAGGACCAAACCATCAGGTTAGTGTCTAGCATAAGGAAGTACTCACGGTCCATGACTCATCAAGACAGTAGAAAGTGCTGGGTAGAAAGAAAAGAAGACCCCGGGCCCTGAGCTGACTTTGTTCTACTGAATTCTTTCAAATTCCATAGTTAATTTGCTTTCCAGTCACCGCCTCCACCTGCTCTGGGATTCTGGGACTGTTGGAATGGCTTTTCAGTGGCTAACAACGGCTGAATTATCTGCCCCAGTAACCTCTTATGAACAAATAAGCTCTGCCTTTTGTCTAGTGAGGAATAGGAGCGACCATGACCCTAGCCGGGCCAATAGCTCCACACTCTGGTACTCATATCTGAACATTTCTTCAGCCGAACATTTCTCCAGCAACACCCCTCCCCCCCATTTCTTTAAGCCTCGTTGATCTGTTCTGTGTTGGACGATTTGCATCAGCACCCACGCACATTCCAACATCTCTCTTCCTAAAGTGACTTCCCTTGACCTGTTCTTCTAACAGTCACCTCCATTTCTCTTTCCCTTCAAAACAAAACCGTGAAGGTTATTGAGCGGTGGTGTTTTGAGTGTGAAATGTGCCCCATAGGCTCATGTGTTTGAACATACGAACCCTAGCTGGTGTGCTGTTTAAAAACAACGTGGAACCTCAAAGGGGCAGGGTCTCTCCAGAGGAAGTGAGTCACTGGGGGCGGGCCTTGAGACTTTACAGCCCAGCCCTACTTCCTGTTCTCTCCTTTTCAGTGCGGATGCTTACTGCTCCTGCTGCTGTGGCCCCTGCCATAATGGAGTGTATCCCTCTGGATAGTAAATAAACCCTTTCTCCCTCAAGTTACTTTTGTCTGGCTATTTTATCTCAGCCACGAGAAAGTAACTACGATGGCTGTCTGCTCTCACATTCTCTAGTTTCTCTCCATTCCCTGCATATCCCACTCCAGTTTGGCTCTTCTCCCACCACTGTCCTAAGCTTCTTGAAGGATTACTCTGACCTTAACAGACATTTCTCGTGACTCACACTGTTTGATCTCATGTTATAGATACAAGAAATCCCAATTGATGCAAGTTTCTGTCCTGCCCCATCCTACATCCGTTTAGTCCCAAATAAATACACAGAGGTTTATAGCAATTATAAACGGTTTGGCTGACGGCTCAGGCTCTTACTGTCTAGCTCTTTCTTAATTATTAACCCATTCCTATTAACTTATGTATCTCCACATAGTCTTGGCTTACCGGAAATGCCTGGACCTCAGCTTTCTTGACAGCTACATGACAGCATCCCTCTGGCGACTGACTCTCCGAGTTCCTCTCCACCAATTCTGGTCTAGTAG
Source organism: Cricetiscus sungorus (assembly GCA_030556225.1). Classification (NCBI taxonomy): domain Eukaryota; kingdom Metazoa; phylum Chordata; class Mammalia; order Rodentia; family Cricetidae; genus Cricetiscus; species Cricetiscus sungorus. The sequence goes on along the minus strand of JANBXA010000740.1, from coordinate 30,332,037 downwards.
CCCCACCTGCCTGTCTATGTCCTGCCTGTCCATTGGCAGAAATAGCTTTATTCATCAACCAATAAGAGAAACATATATTCACAGCACACAGAAGGGCATCCCCCATCAGATCCCTACCCTTGAAACCCTCTCTCCACCTGGCCTCTAGATGACCATATTCACTAGTTTTCTATTAAGCTTTCTGGCTATTTTTGTCTAATGTTGTTTTTGCTCTTTTTTTTTTTTTTTTTTTTTTTTTTAAGACAGGGTTTCTCTATATAACAGCTCTGGCTATTCTGGAATTTGCTTTGTAGGCCAAGCTGGCCTCCAACTCACAGAGATCCACCTGCCTCCCAAGTGCTGGGACTAAAGGTATGTGCCACCACTGCCCAGCTGACTCCTTTTCCTATACCCAACCTCTAAACACCAGCACACACCAGGGGCCAGGCTTTGGGCTTCTTTCTTCTGCCACCTATGCACTCATTGCCTTTAGGGACAAGCTTACCCATGCCTGTAGCTTTAAATGCCATCCCTCAAGTAGTCTCCCCACTCCGTTCCATATCTGTATATTCATTCGTAGGTGCCCATGTGACATCCCACATCTGTGACAGACATCAGGAAGCCCGTGTGTCCAAGCACAGTCCCTGACCATTCCTGCCAAAACAGCCTTTCCCGGAACCCCCACCCCTCAGTTTATGGTAACTGCACTCTGCCAGTTGTTCTGACTCAAAACCTCAGTGCTGCCCACGACTCTGCCATTCTGCTATTCACCATAGCTGCCTGGCCTGTCAGAAATGTTCTCAAAATACACTTCCAAAATGCATTCAGAATCCAGCCCCTTCTTGCAGACTCCTCTGCCGTATTGTGCTCCCAGCCACATCTCTGGCCTTTAATTCTACAAGATTCCTGGTCTTTCCCCCCAATTCTGCTCTTGGCCATTAGATTCTTTTGTCTTCAGCACAGCAGTCTAGCAGATCTGGTTCAAGATCTTGGCCCCTCAGGCAAGGACCCAAGTCATCAGTGTCCCAGAAGCTAGGACTGATCTGGGTTCCCATTTCCATTTTGACCTTATTTTTTTGCTATCTACTCATTAATTTTGCTCCAGCCACACTGTTCTCTTAAACATTTCAAGATCATTGCTGCTCCAGGGCCTTTGCACATGCTTTCCTTTCTTTGTTATACTTCTTCCCCAAGGAGTCCACATGGCAGTTCTCCCATTTTCCATCATTCAAATGTCACTTTTGTCAGTAAATCACCCTTTTCAGACCACTGTCTCTAATTTTAGCTCCAACCTACACTTTTCAAACTATTCCATTTATACTATACTTTTTTTTCCAGAAATATCTTACCAGCACCCCATACTGTATATTTAACTGAGTCTTTTACTATATATTTATTTATCTTGTTTATGGGCATCTCTGGGCATACAGTAAACAACAGGAAAGTAGGGGCCTCTATTTAATCCTAGAGCTTCAGCACTTGGAAGAATAGCTTATATATAACATATGCTCAGAAAGCATCAGATGAGTCTATTGAATGTTGAGATGGAGGAGAAAACTAAAGAGAGAAATTTCCTACCTAACAGCATTACAAAAGATGTTCGAGGAATACCAAAGAATATAAAAAGCCCAAACCCTAACACTGCAAAGCAACTAAATGCTGGCTTCTATACCTCTGAATCTTGTCCTTAAAGTGCTTAATAAAGTAAAATATTTGCTATTCTCTTCTGGGGACCAGAAGGGGAAAACTGCACATACTGCAGAAGTATCAGGTAAAGCCAATGATAAATCAACTAGGATATTGCTTATCGTGCTTTAATATCAGCAATAATAAGACACAGTGTGAGCCATGACTCAAGCATCATTATGGGCTTTCATCAAGCTGAGATTTTTCCTCAGACATTTTGGGACTGCTTCCTGGTCCATGAACATGTGCTTAGTGTGCAGGTGATAAATGCTTCTTAGCAACTCACACAGGAAGTCTGCTGAGGAAGTGCATGCTGGACGGAGGTGAGCAACCATGAGGTTGTACCCAGTGTGGGATGTGATCTCACTGGAGAGCAAGATTCACACCAAACATTGTGTCCACTTGTGGGCAGAGCTGAGACCTGGGTGTTAATTGTAGGGGCTTACTGGGTCAGCAGCAGCAAGGGGGATCTTCCAGTAAGAGGTAGGAGTGTAGATGGAGAAATAAACCTGAAAAAATAGGTAAATACTTCAAGGAACAAAAAGTCCCTAACCAAAAATGGCCAGACTTTTTCTTTAAGCCAGACTTTTTCTTTAAGCCATCCCTACTCATGTGCATACTTTGTAACTGACAGTCACCAAAAGCATGTTGTAACTTATGGGTCCCTTGGCAGCCATTGCTGTACCTCTTATGCCTTGCTTCTGTTGGTACCACAGCTCCTAGTTCTCACCTCCAATCTTGACTTGTACTTGCTGATTACCCTTGGTTTCCCTATTCCTACCTCCATGCTGCTTGAGGATCCAGCGTTAGCCTCTCTAACTTGATCTCCCCACTTTTTGTTCCTTGAATGCAGGGTACCCTACCCTTTATATCTTCAGTTCCAGAGCCAGAATCCCCATAAAGTGAGAGGAGAAGGATGGCAGGCCCAGTGAATATCCATCAGGTTTCCAGATATGCACCTAGCATATGGAAATAGGGCAGACAGGGTCACGCCATCTTATCAGAATCTCCTTGTTCTTTGTTTAATTCAACAAACTCCATGGCAACACAAGCCTGTTCAGCTCCCCTGACCCCTCTCTGATCTCTCTGTTAGCAACTCTGTCACTTAGCTGAGTGTATGTGAGTCTCTTCCCCTCTCTGTAGCCTCCTTTGATGTCAACATCATAGCACAGAAGTGCGGTGGCCTCTCCCCACACATGGGACAATTTGGAGTGGGGGGGGGACAAATGAGGGAGAGGTTCAAGGCTGTGGGGTGGGGAACGGGGAGCTCTGAAAAGTCACACAGTTCCTTGAAGATAGTGCCTGGCTGCTAACACTTGCATTCAATTAGATGTCATGCATGTTCTAAGACCATTTTAGGGAAGCTAGCACAATGGATCATCATTTATGTCACTCAGCATCCCTAACAGCTTGGTGTGAGAATATTCTTTGTCCTCCTGATCAAGAACCCCGAAGGGCTTTTAACACGTGGGTTTGCACACTTCTCTATCCACCAAAGCAGGCTTTCGTGAACATGACAAGTACTAAGAATGCATTGGAAAATGACTATCAATCCTTTCACTGGTCCACCAACGTTTCTTGATCTTTTTTATCATGATACTTTTGTTATGGTGAGGATTCTTTTCATTGTCTTACTTTTCATTTTATGTGTGTAGGGTGGTAGACCGTTTGTGAAGCATGGTCCTATACCAAGACATTTGATTCACAGCATTTATAAGGAAGACAAGAAAGGTGTTTTCCATGGTGTGCCCTTCTGGAGAAAGTCAAAGTCACACCCAAGGTCCAAGGGTCATGAGAACCATGCTTGTGCCAGGAAGTGATCCAAAGTTCTCTGGTCCCAAGTCCAAGGCTTTCATTCTGCCTCTTCATGATCACACCTAGGAAGGTGCAACCTGCAGAACATGTGAGCAAGTGCAGGAAGGGGACTCGATAACAGGGTGCCATGCTGCTGCTGTCTAGGCTATGTAATTGTCGTCAAGGACTATTGGTGTCACCTCATCCCAACAGTTTTCTCTCAGGCCATCTTCCCTAGACAGAATCAATCTCTCCGCCTCTGTTCCCCTGCACCATGTAATTCAAAAGTGCTAGGAAATCACTTTTAAGATTGTAGTACAGATGGGTGGAAAGGGTGGCCTGGCTGAAACTAGAATATGACAACTGTGAGGTTAATCAGCACCCCTCTGGAGGCCTTCTCTGTGCTCTGGGCAGAGAAAAATCACTCCGACTGTCAGGAAATGTTCAGGGACTCTGTTTCAGGTGTCAAGCACATCCCATGATTTCCCCAGAGCCCAGGAGTTCCATGGAAAACAATCGGAAGCTTCACTCTGTTTTGAGTGGAGAGCTTTGTGGACATATTTGATGGACCAAAGACAGAAGTTCCCATAGAAAAGAGACGATAATGGAAAACCTACATAAAGAAGTGTCCACATGAAGAACAACCATGACAGGGTAAGCTGGGCTCATCCACATGGTCTGAGGGGTTCAGGATAGGGGACCCTTATTCTGGGTGGTATCTGAAAGCCCACTCCACCTCATCAACCCTCCACTCTCTAGAGAACCTGTGCCCCTGTGGTTGAGAAAGGAGGAGACAGGCGCCTGGAATGGTATCGTGCTCCAGCCCCTCTTCTATTTGCCCCTCGGCAGGGTCTAGCCCCTAAAAGAGTGTTGTTTCCCCACCAGCTGCACCATAATCAGTAGTTTGGCAGCTAGAAACATTCAGGAAATTCTTAACTACACTGCTGGAGAGAATGCATACACATACACACAAGATGGATGCTGGTGAATCACACTTCAGAGCCATCCAAGTTCCAGAGACCTATGGAGGCATAAAGGAAACTCTACAGGAACCAATAATCATTAACATGGCTGTGTGTGATAAGCTCTAACTCTTTAGGGGCCCAGAGGGAGGAAGACTGAGACTGTAGTAGATACAAAGAAAATTCACAGAGTAGTTGAACTGAGGATTTTCAAACCGAGGTGATATTTTTATGGGGTGGCCTCTTCTAATCTCTCAGGCCCCCAAGACAGAACCAGGTCTTGTCCTCATAGTGGGGCAAGCTTAGTGATGATCACAGATGTCATGTCCATGGTCTTCCTGGTCCATGTGTGTAAAATTTGCCTTCTGCCTTGGTATAAAATGTATGTTATATAAAATATAATATTTTTGCTATCCTGAGAGTCTATTTCAAAGGCACAAAGTACACTCTCATCCCCGTGTAACCATCCCCACCCCATCTATCTGCAGGTAGTTTTCATCTTCTCAAATTGAGACACTAACTGCCTATGCTCCCCTCTCCAGCGTCTGGAAACTACCTTCCTGCTTTCTGTCTCTAAGAACCTGCCTTCTCTCGGTTCTGCATCTAAGTGGAGCTAGGGAGAATCAGTTCTTTGGTGCCTGGCTTATTTGCACTGAACACAATGTCCTCAAGGTCATGCCTGGTATAGTATGTACCAGAGTTCCCTTCCATTTTACTGGGTGACATGCCATGATGTGTATACATAGTGTTTTGTTGGTCTAGTCATCTGTCAGCAGGACTGTGGTTTGTCTTGAAGAAAATATTTTCTGTTATTGTGATAGTACTGTAATATGGATACATGAATATCTTTCTCTGTGTTGTTTCTCATGTTACTTCTCCCTACCCCATCCCATAATCCTCTCATCTCTCTTTAACTGCTGCCCATGTCTCCTATTTCATCTTTAAATCTCTTCTTCCGGGAAGCCTTCCTTGACCCTACAGACCAATGTAGCTTCCTCTGCTATGTACACCCCTCACTCCTGCACTTTGTAACAAAGATCACTCTCCTTGCTTACTTGTGTTTCCAATTCACCCATGAATGTCTTATCAAGGGAGCCTTATCTGTCTAGCTCATCTTTTGATACCAAAGACCTATTAGGGTATCCATAGAAAGCCTAAAACAATTCATAGGTGTAAGATGGTACTTGCTAACCCAAGTAATAATGGAGTGGCATCTACAGACAAAAGCAGGAGCGAAGGCTTTTGTGATACTGTTTCTCATTTAACCATGGTCCCCTCCTTTTAATCTTTTAAAATGTTTGCATGTGTTGGCGAGGATGTGTGTTTGTATGTGCGTGTGGAAGCCAGAGGTCAATGCTGGTCGTCTTCTTCCATCAATCTCAGTCTTTTTTTTTGAGACAAGGTCTCTCACTGAGCCCAGAGCTCACTTACTGGCTAATGTCCCTGGACGGCAAGTGCCAGGGATTCTGTCTCCATCCCAGGCCACTGCAAGTGCTAGGTTTGCCAACGCTTGCTATTGTGCCAGGCTCCAGTTCTTTCTTCTCTACAAATTGTCCTGTGCTATGCTAAACCTCCAGGATGTGCAAATGCTCTATGCCCTGTGTTCCTGAATCATCCAAATCAGTGAGAAGGCACGATCTCTAGCCATGGCACACTGAGGGGGCAGAACACAATGAGGAAGTAGTAAAGGGGGTGAGTGCATATTCAATGACAGGAGCATGCAGAGCTGTGCTGGCTAAACTGAAAGCCAATATAGACCTACTAACTTAAAACAATTCAGGTTTTTCCTCTCCCACGTTGTTTAGCTATCAGAAGTCCAAAAACTCAAGGTGTTGGTAAGTCTGCATTTCTTCTGGAGACTTCCCAGGATAATCATGTTCTTATCTTTATTTAGCATCCAGAAACTTTTGCATTTGTTAGCTCAAGGTCCTTCCCTTCTAAAGCACATCATTTAACCACTGATTGTCTTGTCATAGCTCTTGTGTGCATGTGCCTCCATGAATGTGTGTGTGTGTGTGTGTGTGTGTGTGTGTTTGTGCACTTGAGTAGGTTGATGTGTGTATGTGCATATGTGTATGCAGGTACCTATGCCATGTATGTGGAGATCAGCCTCCAGCATCTTCCTCTATCCCTCTCTACCTTTTGATATAGGCTACCTTACTGAACTGAGAGTTTATCTAATCAGCTGGACCAATTAGCCAGTGGTCCTCCTGGGATCATCCTGTCTCCTCCTCCCCAGAACTCATATGATAGGTGTATACCATCATCCCCAGATTTTATGTGGTTGCTGAGAATAGAACTTGGATTTTTTTTTTTGGTTCTTTATCATATCCATTTTTTTTTTAATTTTACATATTGATCCTAGTTCCCTCTCCCTCCCTCCCATGCCCCAAAACCACCTCCCATCTCATCCCACCCCCACTCCACAGAGAGGGTGATGCCTTCCAGGAGGGATCAACAAAATCTGTCAAGTCATTTGGAGTAGGGACTAGGCCCTCTCTCCTGCCTCTAGGTTAGGGGAGTATTCCTCCATGGGGAATGTGCTTCCAAAGTCCTTTTGTGCACCAGGGATACATCCTGGTTCCACTGTCAGAGGTCCCTTAGACTGCCAGGCCTTCTAATTGAAACCCATGATCAGGGGGTCTGAGTCAGTTAGAACTTGGATTTTTGTAATTACACAGGAAACACTTACTGACTGAGTTATCTCTCCTGCCTTCTCGTCACTTCTCTTTTTCCTGACTCCTGCTATCTTATAAGGGTACTTGTGATAAAATTGTACCTAGCCAGGTGGCCCAAGATAATCTTCCATCCCAGACACTTTATTTTACCTGTGGTTCTCTTTTGTCTGGAAAGGTGCCATAGGATGTGGACCTGTTAGAGGGGCTGTTATTCTGACTACTGCAGTGATCTAAGGACAACTGGTGTGAGCAGACTCAGAGGGACAGACTTGAACATCCACCTCAAGAATCAGGAAGTTGAGTAGAAAGATGCTTCAGATGCAAGATGGCTCTGATGTAAGTCTTGGGGGGCATGGGGCATTGTGACCCTGGTGGGCTGAGAAAAAAGGCATTGGTGAAAGAAATGTGAGCTGTATTGGGAGGTACTGGGTATGTTGGTCTAGATTTCTGTGGGTTCTGATGTCAAGTAGGGCTAGCTAGCCACTCTGAGGGTCGTAAATATGCCTGAGCCATTTCTTTGGAGGAGGTTTGCGCCCTCCTCGAGGTCTGCCTTGGATCACCTCCCAGAACCCCCCTTTTACATGCTTTTTAACGAGCACTAAGATAGAAAGGGAATAAATCACACCGATCCTTGTGTGAGCATTTTCATTGTCATCCCCTGCAGCTGCCAGTAACAGGGACTGCATAAAAGTGACACCTAGGAGCTGGAGGGCCTTGATTCAGAGGGGTGCTCAGCCCTGAAGTTTGGGGGTCAACACGGGCCCTACTTCTGCAAGTAAACTGCACAGCCAGCTGTTTACAGAGAACCCAAGAGACAACAGAAGGTGTACTAAGTCCCCAAGGGTATGCCTTTTGGTTCCTGTCCCCATCAGCATGTTGGAGAACAGGGCCTGGCTGGGGCAGGGTGGGGGAGCAGGATCTTCTTTCCTATGATTTCCCTCCTCCTTGTCTTACACTGGCAGATAGGGCCGATGGGGATACAGCAGCTGTTAGTTCTGTTACGAAGGTCTCAGCGCTTTTTGTTGCCAGAAGCCCAGGCCCTATACCACCTGGTCTGGGGCTTTGGGGAGTGTGTGAAGTGGGGGCAATCTAGGCCCTTGACTAAGTAGTCATGGTGCCCTCTAGTGCCCCCTTTCCCCTTCTCACTTCTCTTTATGCCACAGCTCAGCTTCCCTGAGCACTGAACCCCACTTCCACAATGATGCCGGCACTTGATCTTTGTTGGTTCTCACCCTCAAGTCTTTCATCAACTGGTAGCCTGAAAATAAGCAGTTAGTTAACTAATCCTAGGCCTGACCATCCCCCCAAAGTCAATGCAGCTATTTGGGTCTAGGAGTCTTCTCTTAATCACTCTCACTTCTTCTATCCCTGCTCCTTTCCAGTTGGTCCTCCCATGGCACAATTAAAACCTGTATCAGAGCATATCCTGTTTGTGCGGACACCTAGTAGTTCTGCTTCTCCTATAGAATGGGATCCACCTTTCTCGCGGTAGTCATTTAGACTCTGCCCCATCCACTCTTTAAGCCTCACCTCCTCCTATCCTTCCATACCCCTTCCAAGTGTTCTTTGGCATTCATTCTTGTTCCCTCATCTTCTGGCAATAGCCTTCCCATAAATCTCAAATGCGTCCACTCCCTCATTCACTGAGGTCTCCGGTCAAATATGTTGCCCCCCACACGTTGAAGTTTCCCTTCATTTATCTTCAGACACCTATAGCGGTATATCTGTGCTGCTCCCTGCAACCCCCTCCCCCAAGAAGGTCAAATCCATGGAGGCTGCTATTCCGTTTTATCTACCTTTATGCTCATAGTTCCTGGTCCAGGACAGTTCATAAAATTTGTTGAATGACTAGATGAAGGAATAGTTTACATCTCAGACAATGACTAAGGCTATTGCTACATGACAGAAACTGATATGTAGATAATTCTTATTCCTTGCCCCTAGGAACTCACAGCCTCCTGAACAAAGATAAGGAAATACATATAACTTTAGCAGACTGTGATAAATGCTATAAATGAGGTATGCATAAAGCAGCATGGGAATGCAAGTGGTAAGACAGTTAATTTTTCCTCAAGGTCTAAGGAACTATAAACAAACAGAGGTGAGGTGAATTTGAGTTGAGTTGCCTGTTCATCAGTTGAATGTCTCTAAATTGCCCTTAGTGCTAATTGCTTGCTGATACATCCTCAATATTGACTGTTACCACCATGAATAAATCTGTCTGGATTTTCAAGGATGCCCACATTTCAAAAAGCTCATGGAACGATGTCAGAGTCCCAGAAACCATCACCCTCCCCATTCCTAAACAGGACCCAGGATTGGCTGCTATTGTTCCAAGGGCCTTATCAGAGAAGACCCTCTCAAAGAGCATCCATTTGTAGTTCCTCTAAGTATTTATGTGGTAGCTGATAGTAGCTCAGGATTCTGGCCTCTGGATACGAAGACATGTCCAGCTCTACCAGCATGAATGCAGAGGCCGGAATGAAGGGTGCCAGAGAAGACTCTCTTGGCTGCAACTGGCTCCATGAGACTTCTCTAGGTCATGCCATGTCTCTTTTGAGTTGGTTCAGTTCAAACATGTTGGGACAAGAACGTAGGTGGTATTAGTTCTCCAGCATCAAAGACATCCCTAACAGGCAGCACTTTGACAGCTCCCTTGGAAACATCGATGCTGCAGGGAGATGCCTATGCTGAGGTCCATAAACAAAAGGCTTTAGGCAAAGCACCCTAGCTGTGCCTGCCTAGAAGCAAGGCTGTGCCTATGTAGTCCTGCCTACCAAGGATGGACTCTGAAAACATCACCAGCTCCAAACATAGACGGATGCACTCACATTTACGCCTTCCATTTCCCAGGGGTTTTCACACACGTTATTTAATTTGGTTCTCACAGCGGTCCTATGAGGTGGAACAGTCTTGTATTTTATTGTTTTTATTAGTATTTTTCCCATTACAGTTTATTATAGAAATTCTGGAACGCATCAGAAGGCACAATGAACACAATAAAGATCACGTGTAATCATATCCTGTGAAATATCTATGGTGATGTATCTTTCTGCCCATCCCCCCAAGGCAAAAACACATAAACAATCTATATAGCACTCTGTTCTGGGGGTGGCAGCTAAAATTGGCTCCAATTCCTACACTATTGCCCTTGCAAGTATATCTGAAAATTTCTAGATGAGCCCATAGCCTGTCCTTTCTATTCCATAAAGTTCCTGAGTTACAGACCACAGAGACTCCGGCTAAAACTAAAGCTGTTGGGAAACATGGGCTATCACATTGAATTGAGCAAAATGTGCACAAAGAACCTCACAGAAGACATATGCCTAAGTATCACAAACCACCAGCAGTGGAGAGCCTACTGTCACTTCCACAAACCAATGCTTCAGGCTTCTTCAATCCATTCAAGATCCAAACCCCAGGGAGAACACCTCATCGGTCTAGAACATCTTACCTGCTTACAGCTTGGCCATGAATGGCAGAACACCCAGACTGACAATGCAAGTACCATACTCAGGGCAGACAATACCCTTCTGGAAGTCAAATTGGATTTCAATGCACTTCCAATAACAAGGAGAACAGAAATTTGACTTCAGGTTAACATACCCTTATGTGTCCACATATCACATGACACCTGACTTGGAAAACTCCCACTGACCGTTTTGCTATCAGATCTCAGCTTGTATTTTTTATACTGTAAGACATGTTCTGTGACTACCAATCATGACAGTACTTGTTTTCTTTATTTTGTTCAAAAGCATCATGTCTGTCATCTCACATAAGCAGAAAATCCCCCGAGATCCTGACTACCCTTGAAGTGTAGGTCCCAGCATAGGAGAGGATTTACCTGAAGAAGAGCTACAGAGGCACCTGAAGGAAGATGTCAGGTGTTGGAAACGAGGGGAGAATGCAGGTACAGAAATGGGCATGTGTCACATACACCTACAAACCCCTGCCTCAGAGACATCAGATGAAACAAGTGCAAACAGTGTGCCTTGGCCAAGACCTATACAATGACTTCAGGAAACTGTCTAAACTGCAAGCCTATGCATTCAAGGAAGCTAGGCTATCCTGCAACCCTTAGCAAGTGTGTTCAGCATCCTGTCAGAAGGCAGGAAGCGGAAGCGGATGGTTGCCTTCATTATTCAGTCATCTGAAAACAACCAGATTCCAGGAATGTGGAGCACAAAGAGGAATGCATGGACTCTGCCAATAAATACCCTGTACCAAAAATAACAGAGCCCCACGGAATAAGGCTGTTGGATTGAACTGGATACTTTATGCCCATAGCATTCCCGAAACTGTAACAATCACTATCAGAGCTTACATGACAGGGCTTCTCAGGTAAAATAACAACAAGGATTAACATTTACGACATGCCCCCTATGTAACAGGCACTGTGTAAGGTACTTTACACAATCAGTCTCAGTTAAAGACTAAGCAGCATACTGTGGCCTGTTGTGGTCAATGGCGATTGCACCCCCTCCAGGATTACTTCCTAACCTGCAGTGGCTGGTTAAAGACTACACTTCCCAGAATGCCTTGCAGCTTATAGTCCTCGTGTGATTTTGATTCATCCATTTGGAAGTCAGAACCGGAACTCCTCACTGAGCTAAGTAGGGTGATATGGAGTTTGAAGCATGCTATTCGGTTTTCTGATGCATACCCAGATGGTCTAACAGTTTGACTCTGGAGTCAGCGGTGGTAATGACAGATTCCAAATCTCTTCGTTTCCCGTGTTCTTGGACTACTCCTGTGGTGATGTGATCCTGCGTTCAGAAGTTTGGACAGTGGCCTCCTGTTTCCCCTGCTTTCTGACTGGCAGATGTAAGTGTCCTCTTAGCTGCTGGTAAAGTGATGGCATTTTGAAACTTCTTAATATTGGCTGAGGCTACAGTCTGCTCCTCCGTGTCTTTCAACAATTTTATAAGTACCTGGTCCCCTATAGTCTATCCCTTTCTGCTTAGGGAACCTTAAATGTTCGTGTTATCTCCAGTGAAGCCCGATGCAGTCATTTTTATAGGTGAGAAAACTAAGACAGAGAATAATTATGTACATCATCTAAGATCGTGGAAGCAGTGGGTATGGAAATGTGCGTCCTGAAAGTTTGCTGGCTTTGCTGGTCCTTTGACACCACACCCTCCAAACTTGCATCCTAACTTCGAATTGACACTTTCTATGTGTTATAAAGTATGTTAAACCCCACAGATATGGAAGTTATAAACAAAGCAGAGAACTTTTTTCTAGCTCTCCTGATTTGTAATAGACAGCATGATAGTTGTAAGTGCCTTTAAATTGCAGTGTGCCCTGCTACTGGTTTGCATTGGAAAGAGGCATGTAGCGTTTGAGAGCACACAGTGTATGTACATCAAAAGCAGGTTGTGAAAGAGCTGGCGGCTAAAAGGATTCATTTCAAAAGTTGGTTGACATATAATTTAGTAGAAATATTGGTAAGAACAAATGGAGAAAGCTAGGAAGAATGGAAGGAAAGTGTGAGTAAATAGGCCTATACCCTTCCCTTCCATGGAACTCTTTGATGGGTCATCAGGCTACCCCACAGTTCCTGGACCAGCAGCTTTAATGACTTTGTCACATCTGTTCCCATTTGGGATTCTAAAGAAAAAGGTAAGCCATGAGTAGGGAACTTGAAAGGAGTGAGCTGCCCCACTGGAAATCCCTTTCTAGAGCTGAGCAGGGAGGACTTGGTGGCGGGGCCATGTGACACATCTGATCACTGCTGACTGAGGAAGAAAGCTCTGGAGAAGTGACTGATATTCCCAATAGAGGCGTAATCTGCTGTTGGCACAGGAAATACTCCAGGGATGTGAGCTTCTGATGAAGCTACGGAAGGAGTGGGGCCAGGAATATGCCCCAGGAAGGAATTTCAACTGCAAGTTTCAAAACTGAGAGTGACTTGAAAGAAATATCCTCAAAGTTAGTGATAAAACCGGGGCTTGACAGTCAATAATAATGAATAGTTATAGAGACATACCCAAAGTTCCCTGAGGGATAAAGTTTTATTTTCTTTAGAGATTTACACTTCCATGCTACAGATATCTCTCTTTGCCATATATTTATTTAAAGAATCACCTTCCACAAACTAGATCTACTTGGTGCCCAGATTCACAGCCTACATACATGGTTACCCCTGAGGTAATGCAAAGGCATCATGTCCTAATTGCTGTCAAGAGGAAAATAATCACGTGGGCCTTGGATTTGTGGATCTATAGATAAAACTGGAATCGGCGCCACCAATTCTATAGAAAACCAACAAGAAAAATGAATGGGAAATCATTTTTTAAAATTTGATTACATTGTATTTTGTCTATTTTGTTTGCATAGGTGTATGTGTCTCAGAAGGTTGCACACATGCCTCAATACATGTGTGGAAGTCAGAACACACAACTTTTGAGAGTTGGTTTTCTTCTTCCTATCATAGGGGTCCTGAGGATCAAAACTTGGGTAGTCAGGATTGGTGACAGGCATCTTTACCCACTGAGCCATCCTGCTGAGCCATCATGCCAAGCTATCTAATAGGAAATCTTGAGGCAAAAGTGGTGTATTAGTTAGGGTTCTCTAGAGGAACAGAACAAATAGAATGAATCTCTTTATAAATATAAAAAGGAGATTTGTTAGTGTGGCTTGTGGGCTGTGGTCCAGCTAGTCCAACAATGGTTGTCTACCAACAGGAAGTCCTAAGAATCCAGTAGTTGTATGTCTTAGCTGGTCTTCAGTATATGCTATAGTCTCAAAGAAGTAGGCTAATACCAGTGAAGGAATGCCAGTGAAAGCAAAAGCAAGCAGGCAAAGAGAGAGCAAGCTTCCTTCTTCCATGTCCTTTCTATAGGCTGCCAGCACAAGGTGTGGCCCAGATTAAAAAAGATGGGTCTTTCCACCTCAGAAGATCCAGATCAAAGGTGTGTACTCCCACTTAAATTATTTAATTAAGAAAACAAAACAAACCCAAAACTCTCACAGTTGTACCCAGTCACTTGGGTTTGAGTTGATTTCAAATGTAGTCAAGTTGACAACCAAGAAGAGCCATGACAGATGAACTTTGAAGATGCTCAGGTGAAACATGTTACGGGTGGATGGCTTCATTTGTTTTAAGAAGCAGGGATCTGTGGTCCTTTGTTGTCAGTTTATCAGTTGACATTCTCAGACAATTGCCATGTATCAATGAACAATTTCTCCTTCAATCACTCAACTCGATTCAAAATATAGAGACATGATGAACACCCACTATCCATCCATACACTATGCATACACTTTCAACTATGTGCTGGGTTCTTAGGGCCTCTAAGACATGCCAATTTTATAACTGTCACAGTAAACCAAACATAAATGGAGCACTTACAACTGTTTCTTCCCCTCCCTGTCCGAGAGTAGAATTGCTTCTTCTTTGTTCCAGTGTAGTTAGACTCTACGGTGTGGCTATGTGACTGGCCAATGAAGTGTGAGGGGAAGTGACAGGTGTCACTCCCTGCAGGAGCTCTGAGGACCAATTCTTACTTTACTACGGTCTCACTTCCCTTTTATATTGAGACTGGCAATGTCACAGTACCAACTCCTTTGTTAGCCTGGTTCCTGGAGCCAAGCAATATAGAATCAATTCCCTGAGACTTTTAGCAAGAGTGAGAAATACCCTTATGCTTCTGTCAAGACCTATAGCTGAGGTTACTTCTTATTGTAGCATAACTTAGCCTAATCTGACTTATACAAGGCAGTCCTATAAAACTAACATTTATTGAGTGCTTACTATATTCTGAGCATTGTGCTTAGGGCTTTATATGCTTTATCTCATTGAAGTGTTGTAAAAAGCACCACAAGATGTATGTATATGATATTACTTCTGTTTTATAGATGTTGAACTGAGTCCCAGAGCTAAGTTCAACCCATGCTGTTATTTAAAGCTAAAATGTAATTTTAGAATCTAGTTTGCCTGGATACAGAATCTATGGACCTAACTACTGACTAGGTCTATTATGTGTTTCTATAACCAGATATCTGACACGGGGTCATGTCTAAAATTCTAGTGGCTGGAAAATGTGAACAATGGGATGCTGTGAGACCAAATATAGCTTGGAGATTAGCATTAATCCCATCAGTGGGGTGGCCATGTCTGTGTCACCTCAAGTCCTACTCAGCCTTGATTGTCAACTTGGCACAGCCTATGGTCACCTGAGGTGGAGGATCTCAATTGAGGGATTTCCCAGATGATATTGTGCTATGGACATGTCTATGTGAGATTTTCCTTCTTTATTAATTTACAGAGAAGGACCTAGCCCACTGTGGCAGCGCCATCTCCGCACTGTATAGGAAAGCAAGCCAGGCAGCAGCATTTTTCTGTGGTTTTTGCTTCAGTCCCTACCCTGACTTCTCTCAATGATAGACTGGGACCTGGAAGTATAAGCCAAAGTAACCCTCTCCTCCACTGAGCTGTTTTTGCCAGAATAGTTTATCACAGCAACAGGAGGAAAACTAGATTGCCTCACTGTAGGCCCTGCCTTTTAAAGGTCCCCAACCTCAATATCACTGTACTGGGAACCCAGCCTCTCTGCACATGAATCCTTGTGAAAAACAAAAACAAACAACAACAACAACAACAACAACAACAAAAAAACAACAACAAAGAAAGAAAACACACAGAAACCATTGGGCCATATAATTTTTGGTCAAAATATTTTGAAATAGGCTGTAAGTGCTCTGAGCGTTTTAAAAGTGGAGTGTTCAGTACACATTACAACTTCTTGGGAAGAGATTAATGGAAAAAAGTGAGGATTGCAACATGGGTAGGTGATAGAGAGGAAAAATAGAAGCTGTAATGTTCTCTAGCCTTTTTTAAATGGGAGAGGGGAGGGAATAGGCCTCATCTGTCTGGGTGAAATAAGGCAATACAATGGCTGTGCCAAACCTGGAAATTGGTTTAGTCTACCCTTAAGAGCAGCACAGTCAGAAAGGGGTGATAAGGCATTTACCCAAATTACTATCATAATTCAGGCAAGCTGGAATCCTCTGTAAGGGTGTTAAGATGTACCAAGGCAAGATAAAGCAGAAACCTCCTCACCATGGCAGGTGTGGAACAAGAAGCCCGTAGCAGGAGGACTAGCAGAGTGACCCAGATGCTGAGCATACTGCTGTCTGTCCTACTCCAGAAGGTGCTGGTAGAGAAATAACCCAACTGGATTAGTGCAAATTGGCAAGAGAAATACATCTCCTGTTGCCAATGCCAATGACCAGAAGGGCTACTGGGGCAACAAAGCCATCCTGCTACATTTTATCTCTGTGACATAAGATCCAACATGGAATGACACTACAGCTTCTTAGTGTCCTCTGTGGGGTCCACACATGGGACAGAGTCTCAGGATCTCCCTCATCAGCTTCCCAGATTCTGTTCTTGGTGGTCTGGAGCCCAGGTCCCATGTGCTTTCAACATTAATAATCTTTGGAAATTAATTAGAAATTCATTCCACAACATCAAAGAAAATGTGTCTCTGGAAGTTAAGGAAAGCTTACAATAAAAATAACAGAAATGTAGGAAATAATGTAATGGTTTTTCTAAAATATATTCATATTCTTTTAAGAATTTAATGATGAAAAAGTAACTCCAAGATGGGCAAAAGAAAATTGAAATGAGGTAGTCTATGGACCTCTAAAATTATACCTAAATGTGTTGGTTCATTTGGAGAACCATCTTTGTTGGAGAAATCCAAAAAATGTTATTAGGTTTCTCAAAGAAGTGTGACTCAAAATATTTAAGATCTTGAAGCACCACTACTGTTGGGCTTTAAGGGCAATGTGAGTGACACAGGAGAGGGGACACATCAGAAAAGCTGGTGGTACTGTAAGTTTCAGTGGAGTGCGCAATACCTACAGATCAATGGTAGACAACAGTGCCAGGAAAGGACAAGATCACACAAGGCCTTGAATGACAGTTATTTGTAATATAATAAGAAGCCATTGGAAGTTTAGAGGCAGAAAAATAATGTGTGGAGTCTGTGCTTCTGGATGATAAAACTATCAGGTGTGCAGGAGGGATGGAAGAGGAGACAGAACACTAGAGACAGCCAGCAGCAGGTCATGCGTGGTCCTAACAGGAAGGTGAATAAGTAGAAAGCTGTAAACAGAAGCAAGGCATGCAATACACTTGACCCCTCCACGTCTTCCACACTCACAGGATCAACCAACTGTGGACCTGAGTAAACTCGTACCAGTATCGAACACTGGCTGGACTTACATTTTTCTTGTGATTATTAGGCAATCCCATATAGCAACCACTTACATAGCATTTATATTGTCATGGGTATTTAATAAGTCATCTAGAGATCACTCATGCAAATTTCCTATCATTTGATGTAAGTGGAATAGGCATCCTTGAATTCTTACATCTAGAGGGGTCTAGACTAATGCCCCATGTAGTGGAGGCCTGACTTTAGTTGACAGCAAGATGGAGTCAGGATGAAAACCTGAGATTGATTGGCAGAGAAAAGGATTTGTCATTTTCAGGAAAATTTAAGTTAGGTGTAATAGCAACTAATATTTATTGAACAAAACTATGCCCCAGGCAGTGACAATGTGGCTTCAGTGCATTACTCTAAAACCTACTCAAAACCTCTACAAAGCAGCTAATTTTATTTTCCCTCTGCTGTAGATGAGGGGATATGGACACAAAGATGCATGTCCAAGGACCAAACAGAGAGCCAGAGAGGAATGGAACCTGGAACTAGAGCCTATAAAAGCATGAAAAGCCATTTTTAACCATCATTATTTTTTTTCAATAGAAGTCAGCATGAGTTCAAATTTAGGCCTATTTCAGTACACCATTTGAATGTCCATGGGGTGATGTCTGCAGTGCATTTGGGAAAGTAGAACTGGAGTTTGAAACAGCGATTAGAAAGGGTAAAGCATCAGGGGTGGTGAAAAGGGCAGTAAAGTCCAAAGGTGGGGCCCAGTGACCTCTGGGGAGAGAGGGGAGGAAAGGCAAAGGCTGAGAATATGGAATCGCAAACAGAGAAGACTGTAAAATGGTCACTAGCATGCAAGCTGGAGAGAACAACAGTAGTGAAGAGTGGAGGATGGTAGAAGCAGAGAGGTCACCCAAGAGGAGGAACTGAGAAGGAGTCTTTGACATTGTCAATTAAGAACACTTCAGCAGAGAGTAATTTGAGTTGATTATTTAACAGGAGTCCAAAGGAAGATGTTCCAGGGTGACCGGTAGTGATGAGAAAAGGGGGTGACAGAGACTGCATTTGCAGTGGCTGGGAAGCAACATGAAGGTAGGTAGTTCAAGGATGTAGCAGAGTTACAAAAGATTTTCATTTGCTTTGACGTATTAGCCTGTGATACTTGAGCAGGTAGTAGGCTATGGGAAAGAGGCAGGGGAGTTGTTAACTGTGCAAGGGAAAGTAGGGAGAGAGGATGGCATGACCCAGTGAAGTACTGGGGAATGACTAGCTATGGGTGGGTAGCAAAATGTTCTGTTTTCTAATAGAAGAGAAATTGTAGATAGATGATCCTGAGGAGTTGGAGGCAGAGAGAAAGAAGGGTGTGGCAGTCATGGCTGATGGCTGTTTTTCTGAGGAAAAGAGACAGAAAAGAGTGGCCACGTTAGGCAGGAACATCGATAAAAAGACAGCCCAGCAGAGCCTGCAAAGTTAATGTAATACACTTGGTCCTGGGTGCTAAGACTTCTCTGGCACTGGGAAAGATAAATTATATTAGTTTTGTAAAGCTGTCACCATGCTGGACATGATGACACACACCTGTAACCCCAATACTTGGGAGGTGGAGACAGGAAGGTCAAGGGTTCAAAATCATCCTCTGGTTACCTAGTAAATTGTAGGATAACCTGGGCTATACTACACCTTGTCTCAAAAACAAATGAATGAATGAATGAATGAATGAATGAATGAATGAATGAAATAAAGCTGCTATTAATATTACCATCACTGTTAATATAGGTGTAATAATAGTCTGGATGTACAAATAGAATTTCCATGGTTAATCTAGGCATATAACCAACACCCTCCACTCCACCCCCAGAAACACTTTTAACCCATTCTTCTGAGAATACATGCTTGTTGTTGGGCCCTGTGCCTGCTAGCATCTTTGGCTAGAGAAGTCACTGATGCTTCTCCTTTGCAGATGGAGGATTCAAGATGTCCCAAATACCTCAGAAATCTGAATGACAGAGTTGCCACTTGGGTTTTTCAAGGGGTAGCTTTATTATAAGCTTGTAGTACAAGTCTTATTAAGTTCAGGAGAACAGAGAGGCTAAATATCCCTCACTGGGACCTTGAAGAGTGGCTTGTGTACAGAATGTCGCTAGGAAGTTTCTTCCTACAAAGATCATCCATGATCTTTTCAAATACCTTTGGGTTTCCTCCTGAGTGGAGTGTAAAAGCTCTCAGTGATTCGGCATCCAGGTCCAGGTGCTGTGATGGTCCTCGTTCCTGTCAGCAGAATTGAGGAGTGCCTGGGTAGATGGTGAAATGCACCACTGGGTGTGTTTCAAGGTACATTCAGAAAGAATGAAGCAAGGCAGGAAGACTCATCTTGAGTACTGCCATCCTTGGGGAGTCAGGATGGAATCAAAGGAGGAAAAGGAGGAAGCCTGGAATGTGCCCCAGGGTGTGATCTGTTTAGTTCCACCACACCCTCCCCACCATGATGGGTTATGACTTCTGAGTGTGTCAAAACTCCTCCCTTCACGTGTTCCCTTTTTATTCTAAAAAACTCTTTACATTTTTTGTGGTGTGTACAGGCATACGACAGTGTGAGGACAGCTTGGGAGGACTGGTTCTCTATGCATCATGTGGATTCTAGGGGCTGATGGCAGGTGGCAGACCGGTGCCAAGCATCTTTACCCACTGAACCCTATTTCCAGCCTTAATTTGCTTTGCTTAGGTATGTGTTCATGGAGTTAGAAAAGTCTGACGAACTCTGACACACAAATGTTTCTTGATGTTTTTAATCATGTAGCATTTTCCTCTTGCTGCAGGCATTAGTCTCCTATTGTTTCTCCAGCCTGTTTGTTTCTCCACAAATGCAATGGCTGAAGGCATCACACATGTATTGTTCCCATAGGGTCCCAGGTGCTAGAACTCTGAAATGACATTTGTTGGGCTTCCACGAAGAAGTCAGTAGGTGAGGTTCTTACATAAGCTCAAAGAGAGAATTTGTGTCCAGTTTCCATTGGCGGCCTTGCTAGCTACACCTCTCTTCCATCTTCAAAGCCAGTAGCCGAGACTCTTTAAAACTCTTTTTGTCTCTGTGTCTATCTTCTATGTCACCCTGGCTTCTCAGTCTTCACTCCTGTAAAGATACCCTGGGATTTCAGGGTGGCCACCCTGAGTAACCCAGGATCATCTCATCTCTAGATCTGTTACTTAACCACATTGGCAGTGTCTCTATTGGATATGAGGAAATTCTCCTTTTCAACAGTAAATAACCGCCTTTCCCCAAGATGTCTGCATCTCCATCCTGTGGAAAGTGCATTAGTCAGCCTATCAAAAGATTAGGAACCAACAGACACTGCTGTGGCTCTTTTTCAATTAATCGATGAGCAAGTATTTGTTGGGCATACTATGTGGTTCAGCCCTAACATGAGAAGGGTGGGAAATATATGCCACATGAGACATGCTCTCTTCCCTCAAGAATCTCCTGCTCAGAAACAATTAGACTTTAAACTCTGTGGTACTTGCTGTAAGTGCCGCAGGGCTACACAAAACACTCTCTGGAGTTGTACAGGTTGGAGCAATCTATGAAATTTTCATGGGGAAAATCCAAAGGCTTAAAATAAATGTGTAGCATATAGATGGAGTGGGAAGGGGAGAAGCAATTGAAATGGGTTGGGTTATGGAAGTCAAAATGAGGCCACAGGAACGGAACAAGGCTAAGAAACAGATTGCCTGGGATCAGGGGTCACAAGCCAAATCCAGCCTTCCGTCTCTTTTTATAAATAAAAGTTTTTATTAGAACAGCCATGCTTACTTGAAATATGACTTCTTTTATGCTTTAATGACAGAGATGGACAATTCTAACTGAAATCAAATAGCCTGGAAAGCTTAAATACTTTACCGCTGGCCCTTTATGGAAAAAATTGGCAACCCCTACCCTACATGAAGAATGCCCACCAAGGCCCTTTGCAAGAAAGGTACAAGAGAAGACTGAGAGCCAAGTACGCCAATAAGGGGTCTTGTCCTCCTCACTCCCCTTTTGTTTGGGTTAGCACAGTTTTCTATTCTTAGTATTTCCACTGGACACTGGAGTTTCAGATTCTTCAACATTTGCATTAGCTGCCTCATTTTGGGGTTACTAGTGTTGACAAAACAGCTGTCACCTCAAAGGAATAAAAGACATGACTTATTCTGGAGCCAAATACCAGTGACCATGGTCTAGGGACACTGACAGATCTTTCCAAATACCATGTTCTGATGAGGTAGCACTGAACTTTTTATAGTGAAAGAACAAAGAACCATACATCAAGACCCTTTTCAGATGCATTGGTGGTGACATCAGGTAGGCCATATGGAGAGAGCTCCGCTATAGGCCTTAGATGCAATCCGACAGCACTCTTAGATCTTTGATTGGTGGGAAATTGGCATTTTGTTATGTTAAAACATTCCAAAAGTCTTTATCTCTTTGGCAGGATGGTAGTTCTGACATGGATGGGGGCAAGGAATGGCTATTCAGTAAACTAAAGATTGCCACAAATCAATTCTAATTTGGCCCAGAAACTGCGCTCCAACCCCTCTGCATAACCAGTCAGTCTTTACATTAGCTTCTGTCCAGGACTACTCATTCACACTTGCTACTGAAGGTGTGCTCAGGCAAGAGATATGGGGTGGCAGTGACAGCAAAACAGAGGTTTAGGTGGTTCGTTCCTTGAGCTCATGAGCTAATCATTACCAGTTCCAAACTTTTCTGTCTCCTTACAGAATATACAGGGGGCCATCATAGCTCTTATCTGCCAGCTGGGGCACCTAAAACATCTGTCTAAAGAAGGACAGATGTTTTGGGTGCTCCTTAAAGGAAGCAGCCTGTCATTGCCCTCACACACTTTCATGACCATTTCAAGGGCACACATGGGCCGTTGTCAGTGCCTGCCTCCTGAGGGCTCAGATTCAGCCTTGAAGCTAGTTCACTTCAGCTTCAGACAGCCACACCTTCCCTAAGTCGCTTCTACATCAAAAGGGGAGTGGGCAAGAGGAAAGGAATGGATTGGTTACCAGCAGCTCCTAGGAACCAAGCTTGTTTTGTGCATAGACTATGGAGGAAACAACAAAAATTCGTCTCTGCTATCGCAGGAGCTCAGAGCCAAGTAGAAGGCTCAGCACAGACATACGGTGTTAAATAAAGAGATGGCAGGCCCTGATGAAGGGGTGGGGGAGAGAAATGGGAAGTGTGACAGGAGTTGCTGGAAAGGAGGAGATGGGCATGAGGTGCATACTCTCAGAGAAGTCTGGAGAGTGCCTTGGAAAACATGGTATTGGGTTTAGTCTTGAGCAATCAGTCTCATTTATATTGGGAGAGTGGGCAGGAAATAAATACTAGGTGTAAGGGAGGGGGTGTAGAAGTTTGGCGTTGTACTTATGAATGACACTCCATAAAAATAAGTAACTAAATAACTAGGAAGTTAGGACCCTGAGTTGCACATCTGAAGTATGCAAAACTTCAGAGCCCATCATACCTGCTGTAGAGTCTCCCTATTCATGTGAGGCCAATTCATCAGTCTTCAAATACATAAGAGATTAAAAAAAAAAAAACAAAAAAAACCAAGGTATGAGACGACAATGTGTGATAATTGCCAAATGGGTATTATAGACAGTAATTGTTGTGACCGGGCCCTTCCCAGCAGGGATGGCTCTCTGATGGAAATGTTATTATTATTTTTTTTAAAGCCAGTTGTATTTTGACAGGACATTACCGGATTTTGCGGATGATCACGTCTGCTTGTTCCCATTGAAGGATGAAAAAGATGAACACACTATGAGGGTGATATGTTCTTGCTTTTTACAGTCCTGGGACCTTTCTTCTCACAAGTCTCTTCAGGGTTCTTTCTTGTCCCAACCACAGCCTCTGCTGGTATCTTCTACTCAACTGAAGGGTTTTACATGGACTAGCAGCTAAGTCATGCAAATGATGAAAACAAGCAGAGTGATAAGTACACAAGGCTATTCACTGTCACTCTTGACTAAGCAACACATACCCAGTGTAGAGTTGGCTTGGCAGTGCTCCAGGTTATAGAAACATGTGATGGTAGGTTTGCTGTCTACTGGTTCCCTCATGTCAAGGCTATAGTTCCCTCATGTCAAGATTTTGCCAATGACCATGTTTCCTAGGCCTAATAACTAGGCTCTGAGACTTAATGCTTTTCTTAGTGGAACCCTCTAGCTTCTCCATGTACATCTGCATGGAAGAGCTTAAGACTCATTCTGTTTGCTTCAGGCTTTCTATGGAGATTTGTAGACTTGGCCTGTCAATGCAAGTTACCTGCAATACCACATCCATCCTAATATTCAGAGTGTAAGTCATGGAGGTGTGAAAATTCTCTATGGAGAAGCCACAGAGAGACCAGGGTGAGACACCTCGCCCATGCGGTGTTGAGACTGTCCTAGTCGGAAGACATCCTTCTCAGGAGTTTCCTCAGCTCTGGGTTGTCTTATGCAGTCTCACGGGGGGCTATTTGCTTTAGCCTTTCTACATTCTGTTTTCCAAAGATGAGTACAATGAGGTTTTCTTAGCTCACTTCACAAGCTAAGTGAGGTGATGTGACGTTGTGGCACTGCCTTCAAGAAGTAACCAGGAGAAAGCAATGATATCAAGGTCAGGGAAAGTCAGCAGCACATACATGCTTCCCTTGAAAGGCTTATCTGGGGGACAGTCGCTCTTGAATCCCAGTTGCCATGCTATGAGAAACCCAAACCACATGGAAAGGCTAGGGGCAGTGCTTGGATTGACAGTGTCAGCTGATACTGACCAGCAGATGTGCCATTATACAACCTGTTGATCCCAGGCTGCAGGCAGGGTTTTCAATCACTTTGCTCCAACAGAGTGAAGACCAAGGCATGTTGAATCATACACGTGCCCAATGGCCCTGCTCAAACTCCAGCCTCACAGAACCTGTTAAAATAAAACGTTACGCTCTCTAACACTAAGTCCAGGGTGGTTTGTCATGCAGTTAATAGTAACTGGGATGCTGACCCAGCCTTAGCTTTCAGATAAAAGTGCAATCCCTGTGCTGCTTCACTGTTCACATTTGTCTGAAGTCAGTTTACTCTGTTTCCGGCACTCTCCTGGAATAGTTTCTAGAATCATTTTTCCTCTTTGCCAGCTTTCCCTCTTCTGTCACGCTAGAGGTGTGTGGTGTGTGCTTGTACTTAGTGTTAAGATTCTTACACTCTGATGAAGACACTAGTAGGTGTGTGTGTGTGTGTGTGCGCGCGCGCGCGTGTGCGCGCGCACTTCCGTGTGCTGGTACTTATTGTCAAAGAAACCAGATGAGGGCACCAGAAACTGGAGTTAATGGCCTTAAGCCACCACATGGGTGCTGGGAGCTACACTCAAGTGCTCTGCAAGAGCACCATGTGCTCATAACTAATGAGCCATCTCTCCAGCCCCATCTTATTCTTTTTTTAAACATTCTATTTTACTCTATTTTCTCTTTTCATTAACAACCGCAGATAATATTTATTGGATACTTCATTTGTGCCCCACTCTGTACTAATGTCTTCTCATTTACTTAAGAATTCTCTTGCATTAGCTTTCATCACTATCCACATTTTCTAGAAGGGGGAATGGAGGCTGTGAGACCATGGTTGGTTGGCTTACAGACATCTCAGTAGTAATTGTGATGCGGCCTCAAGTCAAGACCTGTTGACTGAAAGTCTGATAGAGATATGTGATTGCTGATTAATATATATTTATATTGTTATCTTTCCAAAGTCGTGTTTATATTAACATCATAATTGGGTGGGATATATGCATTAATCAAGAGATTCACAGTTGTCGCTTCTTGAGAAAGGATATGTTCTCTTCAACATTTGCAATGCATAGAGCTCATGGTAACTGTGGACTGGAAGCACACTGCCTTAGAGGGGTGACTGAGAAAGAGTCTCAAATTTGCAGAATGAGTTTGTTTTCAAAATATTTTTGTTTCCACTCAACACAGACTATTGGTGGGTAACTCCTTATATATGGTTAGCAAACTGTCAGTGAATTTTTATTGTTATTGTTTAAAACATTAATTCTTAAATTAGTTTTGCATCCCAGAAGACACATAGCAATGTCTAAAGACATTTGGACCTGGGAGGTGCCTGCATCTATGGAATAGAGGCTTGGAGCAGCATGCTGTGCATTCTGCAGTGCTAAAGACATTCCCATACAACCACAAAAATGGCCTGACCCTGATGTCAATAATACTGAGGTTGAAAGTCTTAACAGAGGGGAAAGGCGTTCCTTAGAGGTCCCATTGCTGAATGCAGGTTCTCACTGTTGCTCTCCAAGCTAACCTCAGGCCTCTTGGTCATCACGATAGTTATTTGGGGCAATGAATAATATAATTCAAGCACTTGCTATGTACCAAGCACTGTTCTAAGTACCTTGCATGCACCACTCAGTCAGTGACTCTGGTGACTCTTAGTAAAGTATTATTATTATCCTCACCGTACAAGTGAGAAACCTGTCTAAGACTACAAAAGCCAGAGGGGACTCCATCAAAGGGCAATCACCCTTGCCTCCATTCTCAATCTCTTACCTCCAGCAGTAGGCCTGAGAATCCATCTTGAGTATTTCCTGAGTGTTCACCTTGAGAAAGAATGCAGTGAGTGGGAATACGGCTCCATTTAACAGATGGGGAGTTAAAGACGTTAGTGGCAGAAGGAAGCTGGCACACTGCCATGGTCATTAAGCAAAACCACTGTCATGGAATATTCAATCTGTGGTCTTTTGTGGTTTATAATGCTGAGTGTGGATTTGTTTCCCGTTTTTAGTTGATTAACTAGTTATTTCAAATAAAGACTGCTAGGTGGATGGATGGATGAGTAAAATGGCTGATCAAATACCAAGATGCCTCCAGGAATGGCACATTAGGGAACATATGTTTCCTTTCTATGACTCAAATGTGACAGCAAAACTAACAGACAACTGATTTGGAAGACCCAGAGTTGAGAGAGAAATAAGACATGTGGTTAGTCACAGCCCAAGTACATACAGGACTCATAACTGAAAGTTGAAAGGGACTCTCCCATTAATATATTTATATTTTGGTTTTCCTCCTGGACCAAGTTTTTCTTTTAGGGCTTCTCAACTAACATCACTATGAACATATAGTTCTGTTTGGGGGCTTTTTTTTTTTAATGTATTGTAAGATATTTAACAGTCTCCTTGGCCTATGCCCAAAAATTCTGGTGGCATGCCACCTAATCTAAGACAATCAGCAATGCCTCCAGACACTGTCAGATGTTCCTGGAAAAATCAAAACTATCCCTAATTGAGAAAAATGTTCTCTGTTCTGTTTTGTTGTGTATCTCAGGTTAGCCTTGGACTCTCTGTGTAGTTTAGGCAGGCCTCAAACTCATAGCAATCCTCCTGCTTCTGCTTCCTAAGCACCAGAATTTATAAGGGTGAGCCACTACACCTAGCTGTCATTCTAGGCTGAGTCCCTGGGATCAGAAATTGAGTGTCCTCAGCTCATTGCTCAAGGCAGAACTTGCATGGGAAGGAAAGTACATGAATGTCTATGGATTAAAAGATTCACTCATCTCTTTTGGTAATAGAAAATAGAATTTCAGGGACAATTCAGGAGAGACAAAATAGAGAAGGGAAGGGGGAATGGAGAGAAAGGAGAGCAAGAAGAGGAGGAGGTTGCTCCTAGATCCCAGTGACACCTACTGTGGCCACCCTGGCTGGAGACTCAGTAGCAGGTGTGAGGAGGACTTTCAAGCCCAGCCAGGAGCTTCAGATGACTTTACCTCTCTATGAACCAAAAAACCCAGCTGTTTTTGCATTTGTGCTCTTTAGAGGGGACCAGGGTTATCTTTGTGTGCATGAATGTGTGTGTGTGCGCGCGCATGTGTGTGAGCATAATTACCCGTCACTGATTAATCTTCAGACTGAGTCAAGCATTCATTGCAAATCCTTGGAACAAACAAGTCTATTTATATTTTAATTTTTTTTTTTTTTGGATTTCAGGTTGATTTGTCTTTCTTCTGCATATTTATGAAGTTGTTGATCCCATGGTAACCTTTTTCTTACCTCTTGTGGATTGGAAGGGAGAGGGAAACAGAAACTGGCTCTGTCCCTTCCCTTCCCCAGATGCCACAGCACTCCCTGTAGTTCTAGAGGACAGTGAGGACAATACAAGAACAGAGGCAGCTTTTTTCAATTAAGGTGTAATTAATTAATTGGACCCCCCACCTATGGCTGTCATTCTTATTTAAGGTGACCTCAGCTCTTGCTGAAATCTGACTTTGGTCCTGGATTCCTTTTGCCTCCTTGTTATCACCACCTTCAATCTTACTTTGTCGTTATTAGACCCGTATTTCTCCCAGAGGCCCTAATTTCTTCTTAAGTAGTTGAGACCTTTCTATAAAATTGATCAATGCATTTGAGTTATTGGAGAAACACTGCGGTTTTCTTTGCTTGAGTATGTAGTTCACAGATGGGGAAAACAGCAAATATGAGGTCAAGGGTAACTTGCTGCCAGGTTGGCAGGAGGATCTATAGCCCCGCCCCCATGTCTGTCCATTATTAGCATGCATCAAAATGCAGACATATTTAAGCAACTAGATCTTGTAGCTTGGGTCTGTACCAGACACTGCTCAGCTAATGCTTTGATCAATAGCAGATACTTTTTTCAACAAATACTGTCATCAATTGACCTCCATGCAGGAATATGCAGGGTTGAATTTGGCTTTGTGACTGTTTGATTTGCCTTGGTCTTGAGGTAAAAGAATGCTTTCTTGTTTCTTGCTGTGGCAAATGGGCTACATATAGTTGTGATGCATGCCCATGTTAGTCATGCCTGGCTCTCACCATGAAAGGGACATGCTTTGGGAAACTGCTCATCTAAGAAACATGATGAGACACTTCCTCTATGAGCCAGACCTGCAACTTGCAGCCCAACTCAAACCTGTCTATCCTAGATTAACAGAGTCCTAGCTGACTGTCAGACATATAAGCAAAAGAATGAATGTTTGTGTCTTTATGAAAGTATATTAGGCTTATAGGTTCCAGACTTGGTGGCCTTAATGCACCCAACTTCACCAAAAATGGCTTTAACACATGTAAGTTGCTATTGGGGGCACTAACTTTCATATCTTTACAGCAACCACATGCCAGCTTCCCGAGGTCCATTGCATTATTATATAATGACTATTGTTATGACTGTGAACTGTTTGATTAAGTCTGTATGGCAGTCAAAGAAATTTGATATGCTTTGCTTGCCTTATACATTAAGACTATAAAGTGATATTTCCAAATACATTTTACAAGTGAGAATACTGGGCCTGAGTGAAATGATGGGTAAGATGACAGGAGTGGAAGGAAGTTCTTGGATCTAATTCAGATCTTGTATCACACTGTGGTGATATCCTGTTTGTACAGATAAAGTGGGAAGATCAGAGGGTGGAGCTTGCCACTAGCTAACAGACAGATAGGAAGTGAGATGACTGGGTGGAGAAAGGATTATAGGTGGGAGGAAACAGGAACTCAATCTCCTTTCAGTTGGGAAGTTGGAGAAATAAGGTGTGGCTGTGGCTTGCTCCTTCATCTCTGATCTGCAGACACACTTTATTTGTACAAACAAGATATTACCACATCACACTGAGTTGTCAGAGAAGACAACTAGGTCCCAACTTTGCTCCTGTGTCCTACTCCCCCATTATCCCTGTGACATGAGGCAGATACACACATTTCCTCTGTTTTCCCAATACTTAATCCCAAGTAAAATAGGTAGAAGTGCAACATCTGCCCTCCTGACCTGACAGCTGTCCCCAACATGTGCTTTTCTTGACTAAGGGTCTTGGAACATTGTGCAGATGGGGAGCTCTGTCCTAGAACACTAGTTCTACTCAAGGATCTTTCTCTTTTATTCTTTGAAAATTTCATACACATTTAAAGTGGATCTCCATCATATCTACCTTCGCCTCCTCTCTAACTCCCCACTACATCTCTTTCTAAACTTTCTCCCCCTCCCTGCACCCTGTGTGTGTGTGTGTGTGTGTGTGTGTGTGTGTGTGTGTGTGTGTGTGTGTGTGTGTGTGTGTAAAACCCAGTGAGTCCAGCTAATGCTGTCTCTATGTACTCTGTATGTATGGGAATGGGAATGTGGGAAAATCACGAGTAGCCACCTCCCCCCTAAAATGCGATCCTTCCTTCCCAGTAGCCATCAACAACCACCAATAGCTTCCTCAGCTAGTGTGAGGCCTTGTGTAGTGCTTTCAGAGAAAATGGCCCCCAAAGGGAGAGGCACCCTATTAGGAGGCATGGCTTTGATGGAGTAGGTGTGTCCTTGCAGGAGGAAGTGTGTCATTATGTGGGTGGGCTTTGAGGTCTCCTTTGCTCAAGCTTCGTTCAGGGTGGAAGACAGTTCAGTTCTCACTGCCTGTGGATCAAGATGTAGAACTCTCAGCTCCTTCTCCAGCACCATGCCTGCCTGCATGCCACCATGTTTCCTGCCATGATGATTAATGGACTAAACCTCTGAAACTGTAAGCCACTCAAATTAAATGTTTTTCCTTTACAAAAGTTGCTGTGGTCATGGTGTCTCTGCACAGCAACTGAAACCTTAACTAAGACATCTTGTGAACTCCTGGATAAATACTGAGTGGTGTGGTCTTGTGCAGGCAGCCAGAGCTGTTGGAATTTCTGGAGGTAACATCCCTGCCAGGTGCAGAAGACCCTGGTTTTCAGCAGCCTCCTCTGTTCTGTCCTTCTTAGGATCCTTCTACCCCTTCTTCTGAGATGTTCTGAGTCTACTCATCTTAGGAGATGGCAGCAGAAGTTAGCAAGCTCTCTCTGTGGCAGGCCACCTGCTACATTTTTAGGCTTGGAATGCCACAGCTACTCAAACACAGGGTGGTGGAGAAGCAGTTACAGACACCACGAGTGTTTCAGCCAACAAAACTTTCTTCATGAAAACAGATGGTGGGTAGAGTTTAGCTGCTGGCTATAGTATGCCCACCCCTGGTTTATAACTGATGGCGAAGAGTCTGGAACACAAATTATAACACAATGCCTGTACTTGCTTTGAGGTTACATCTTTTGGTGAGGCCATGAAAAAGCTTTTCCTGTCTTCCTGCCTTCTTCCCCACCCCACCCCACCTCCCCATCGAGTCTTTCCTCTTTTTTCCCTTTCTTTCTTTCTTTCTTTCTTTCTTTCTTTCTTTCTTTCTTTCTTTCTTTTTCTTTCTTTCCTTTTTCTTTTCTTTTTTTTTTTTTTGAGACAGGGTTTCCTCTGTAGCTTTGGAAGCTGTCTTGGAACTCCCTCAGTTGACCAGGCTGGCCTCGAGCTCACAGAGATCCACCTATCTCTGCCTCCTGAGTGCTGGGATTAAAGGCGAGCACCACCACCGCCCAGCAAGTCTCACTTCCTTTATTAAGGAAAGAAATTTATTATTTTTCTTTATGTATATGTATATACATAAATGTATATACACATATGTATATGTGTGGGTGCCCAGAGAAGCCAGGAGAGGGCATTGGCACCCTTGCACCTGAGTTATAGGCAATAAAAAGCTTTCCAGTATGGGTGCTGGGACCTGAGCTAGTGTCCTCTGGAAGAGCAGCAAGTGCTTCTTAACCATGGAGTCATCTCTCCAGCACCTTACCTCCTTAAAACAAAACAAAACCAAACCAAAAAACCCAACTATTTCTTTCTTGCTCTCTCTGCCGTCTAACCAGCAAAACCCAAAACTTACTGAGCATCTACTTTGTGCCAGGGAGCAGGCATATGAAGGCTCTGCCTTCCTTTCCACTGCTTGCGGTCAATCCCTCTTTGCAAACTCCAGGTGCCCTGGGAAAGGGTGGGGTGGTATGATACTGCTGACAAAGGGTGTTGTTGAGCATGCCGAGCCCCTCCACAGGAGGCAGAAAGGTACAGGACTCCTGTGCCAGGCTCCATTTCAGCACTCCTTTCATCTGGAGCAAGACTCTTTAATTTGTAAACATTAATAACCATTATTATTATTAAAAAGGAAAGAAAGTGAGTAGCCCTGTAACTAATTACTTTAAGTGTTCTCAACAAGGCACAGTTCAGCTCCTTTATAAAGCCTCCTGCTGTGCGGACCAGATTGTCATTATGATCGGCTCCTTCCTTAGACCTATTAATTTTACCCAGAATAACAGCAGAGCAGATGCAAGAAGAAGGCTAGTCTGATTAACATAATTCTTTTCAAAGACCATTTCCTCCCTCAGGGCCACCGTAGCGAGTCTTCTATCTTGTCTCAGATCTAATTACATTCAGGAGAATTCAGACACTGACGGGCGATCTCGGCAGATGTCACTTCTCAGATTTGAAGCACACTTCAGGATATGAAACCTTATCAGAAAATCAATTGAAATTAACAATCCCCCCTTCCCATCACTTCCCTAGCTAACTCTCTCTCTCATTCTCTCTCTCTCCATCCCTCCCTCTCTCCCTCCCTCCCTCGCTCCCTCCCTTCCTCCCTCTATCTCCTCCCACCTCTCTCTTTCTTCTTTGGTCAGATAAAAGTTGTTTCCAAACACTAACCCTTCTTAGGAGAGACAGCATTTCTTGGAATTCAATAAACCTGTAACTTCAAGTCTGTGCCTAGCTTTTGAAGTGCTTGACTGCTTCCCCCTGCCTCAGCATAATGAGTGTGTGTGTGTGTGTGTGTGTGTGTGTGTGTGTGTGTGTGTGTGTGTGTACCAGGAGCAGTTCTTGAAGGGTTCTATATGGTATAAAAATAAGATAGAAACAGGAGAAATCAGAGTGGGGCTTCCTGCCACTTATAGAAAGGACACACACTGAAAAGCCCCTCTCAAGTACCTGGTCTCTGATTGAAACCAGAGCTGATTTGGATCCCTGTGCCTGATCTTTGATGGGCAAGAGCCGTGGGCTTACAATGGAGTCTCTTGCTGCTTTTAATGAAGTATTTGACATTTCTCCTGCTGCTTTCAGTCGAGTTGTGGGATCATTGGATAGCTGCTCCTGGGAGAGCAGCGAATAACTGCAGATGGGGTTTTGGTACCCACGCCTAGGTCAAGACAGGGCTCCTGCTGCACCAGCGTCCCTGCTCCTTCCTCAGCCTCATCCTGGGCTCCAGTGCCATTTGTTAAGGAGGTCTCAGAATGTAAAGAATTGGGCTTGAACACCAATTACCTGAAAACCAAAAGCCATGCCTGCTCTGCCATGCACAGACTCCTTTGTAGCATACAAGGTGTGAACTCTCCCGGGAAATAGCCATGGGCAGAAAGCATGCACCAGCCATCTATTTTACATACCTTGGGAGGACAATGAAGGAGTTAGAAAGCCGTGGCACACATGTCTGCATTATGCATTGGCATTTTTTTTTGTGGGTTGCAGATGCTGTTCGGTGCCTTGCTGACACGAAGCTCAAAGCAGCCTCTGCTCCCTGAAGCGCCATTGCAACAGCTGGCCTCGCTTGGCTAGGCCTGGCTTTGTGTCTCTGTGGTGGTGTTCCTCAGGATGGCCAGCTGGGTGTTCTCCCCAGATAGCCTGTGGTGTTGGCAAGGCCCTCTGAGAAGCTGCCAAAGGGAGGAACATTGGAGCAGAATTGGTACCAGGCACCTCTCTGCAGGAACTCCGAGAAGTCTCTTGCTGTACACCGCTGAGGTTGTAGCTGGCAGAAGAAACTCCAGAAAGGGGAGAAGAAGCGGAGAGAGTTATGGACCCTGGGATGTGTTTGTCATTTTCTGATCTGTGTTGTATATCTTGCTTACTACCCCATTGAGAGACTGGGTGAATTTGACTTTTAAATAGTTGACTATGCTATATGGCCTTCCAATGGTCTGGCCTCGAGAATCACACCAGTGTGTACATAATTAACAAGAGAAGGGCCTGGTAACTCCAGAGAAGTGGCTCTATCTCAGGCTTTACACTCAGGAATTTCTAAGAAGGTTTAGACTTATGTCGTAGTTAAGACAATAAAACAAGAGGAAAGCAGCCTCTGCTCTCTTCCAGAATCTTCTGAGTGAAATATCATTATTATGGTTCGTTCTTGGGGGAGAAAGAGGAGGCTCATTATGGGGGAAGGCAGGCCCATGCTGTGTCTGGGTGTCCTGAGCAGGGGGAGGTCTCCAGACCATCTGGGCTGTCACAAAGCCTGGAGGCAAACAAATACATTATGGTTGATACTGCTGCAGCCTGACTGAGACATTAGGTTTCCCCACTACGCTCGGCTTTCCATCCAGCTTCCCTGAGTGCTGTGGCTTGCTTCAGGGTGCCCCCCTGGCCCACATATAAAAACTTACATACCTTGGGGTGGCACTGTTGCAAAGTGGGACCGGGCAGAGTCATCAAGTGACCCCTTGAGCTCTCCTGAGTGTTACAAAAGGAGCAAACAGCCCCGTGCACTCCCCCTACCCCAATTCTGGGTCGCAATACAACTTTTTGCTTTATACATGCTTCCAACCCTGACAGGTTGCTGCACCAGCTGTATAGTACGTCCCCAACCCAAACACCTCACATGGAGGGCTTTTTTTAGCTCGTGGTTTCAGCCTGCAGTCTCCCCACTCTGGACTGAGGTAGAACATTGTGGTGAGGAATGGGTAGAAGAATGATGATCTGGTGGGGAGAAGGACACAGGAGGAGGAGCAGTCGAAGAAAAGGAGCTGGGGGAAGAAGAGGAAAGAGAGGGAGAAGGTAAAGAAAGAGGAGAAAGAGGGAGATAGAGGTGGGGGGTGACTGGCTAAATTCTCCATATACCTTTAAAAGACATACTCTTGGGTAACCTACTTTCACCAACAAGACTCAGCCTCTGAAGATTCCTAGCAAACCTATACCCCCATACTGCTCCTAGCTAGGGATGAAGAATTTGGCACATTAACTTTTAAGGAATACTCTCAATCCAAGCTCTAACAGTTATGCCTACAGCTCACAGAGGCCAAACAATGGGGATGCTTGCTTGGCCTTAGGCTTTGACCTAGGACTCTTTTGCTTCATAAGTGTACTGACCTGGCATTTCCCTACAGTGGCAGGCAGCTGACTAACACAATGTGGTACTTTGAATGTAGTTGATCTCCATAAGCTCATAGGGAGTGGCACTATTAGGAGGTATGGCCTTGTTGGAGGAAGTGTGTCACTGTGGGAGTGGGCTTTAAGGTCTCCTATGCTCAGGAAACCGCCTGTTGCCTGCAAGATATAGGACTGTCAGCTATCTCACCAGCACCAAATCACCATGCTCCCTGCTGTGACAATGAACTGAACCTCTGAGCTGTAAGCCATGCCAATTAAATGCTTTCCTATTTAAGAGTTACCGTGATCATGGCCTCTTACAGTAAGGGAAACCCTAACTAAGACACATACTAAGTTTAATAAGGAAAGATAAGGTTTGTCCACCATTGCTTTGGATAGTCTGAATGGAGAAAGATGGTAGTTTGTGATTATACCATGGTTGGATCTTCTGATCCAAGATTCAGAAAGAATATAGTTATTGAGCATCCTCATCACATAGAGGCTTTCATTTGCTCAGCATTTCTCCAGCCTTGACTGTGTGCAGAGCAATGTGGCAGACAGGAGGGAGAAGTCACAACAACTACACCAGAAAGGGCTTACAGTGTAGGAGACACAGACACACACAAATAATATACACAAAACAAAACCAGGAAGCTTAATATGGAAGTCATCAGTTTCTATTTCCCAAAATACATATTTTTAGCAGTTGATGGGATCAAAGCCAGAGCCTCACATAAGCTAGCAAAGTACTCTACCACAGAGTGATGGCCCCAGTGTAAAAGAACATCTAAGTTACATTGTGTGCAGAGGCTTCATCTTATTATTATTTCTAGTTCATTATTGTTGTGGTGTGTGTGTGTGTGTGTGTGTGTGTGTGTGTGTGTGTGTGTGTGTGTGTGTGTGTGTGGCCTGTGTGTGATGTGTCTATATGAACACTTGTGCCACATGTCCGTGTGAAGGTCAGAGGACAATTTCCTGGAGCTGGTTCTCCCCTTCTACCTTAACGTGGGTTCTGGGGATCTGATTTATATGGTAAGCTCCTTTACCCAGTGAGCTATCTGGCCAGCCTTACTTACTTTATTTTTTAATAACTTTTTTTCTATAAAAAGAAAATATATTGGGGCTGGAGAGATGGTTCAGTGGTTAAGAGCACTGACTGCATTTTCGAGAGGACCTGGGTTCAATTCCCAGCACCCACATGGAGCTCACAATTATTTATAACTCTAGTCCCAGGGAATCTGACACCCTCTTCTGGTCTCTGTGGGTACCAGGCGCACAGGTGATGGACAGACATATATGCAGGAGACATACACACATACATGTGTACATCAATACACATAAAATTTTAAAATGTAAAGACAAAACGAAACACATGCCTAGTAGTGAAAATGTAAGAAAGAAGTTTATCTTAATCGCACCATCTAACCATTATTAATGGTTATACTTGGGTATCATAGATAATTCTCAAGCATTAAAAAATTATGACTGGGCTCTAAACTTTACACATAGAGAGATATACAGATACATATACACACAGATATATGAAACACACACACCATCCTGGACCAAACCAGCGCTATCTACCATATATCTGGTACTTCTACCCACAGCAACATCAACCATATAAATATTTAAGACAGAAAGTAGGGGTCACTCTAGATGACGCCCCCTTCTCCTCCAGTATTCAATTATCTCAATTCCTTTTATCTAATCTGGAAAACACAGCTTCACCTATGTCTTTCCTCAACCTCTGTCACACTGTAGCCCAGCTACCTTCTCACCCAGATTATCTCACAGCCATTCATCATAATCCTGACTTCATTCTTGCCTCATCCACCCCATTATTTCTATATACTAACCTTTAAGAAAAATTGAAAAACCACTAGTTGTAGTGGCCCATGTCTATAATCCCTGCACTCAGAAAGCAGAGGACAGAGGGTCATCACAAGTTCAGGGCTAGCCTGGTATACCTAGTAAGATGCAGGCCAGCCAGAACTAAGCAAAGAGAGAAACACACACACACACACACACACACACACACACACACACACACACACACCCACGCACGCACGCACCCAAGCATGCACACACACAGAGAGAGAGTGCGTGCCAGAGAGAGAGACAGAGAGAGAGAGAGGTGCAAATTGGATCATGTTACTTTTTTGCCGAAGACCCTTAGTGGCTCCCAACTGCCTTGAGAATTGACTTCTCAAACTAAGATCAGCTCAGTTCCTTGGAAAACCTCGTGCTGACAACAACTAAAGATGAATAGTATTTAAAAAAACATTTCATTTTTAAAATTTTTATTCATTTAAAAACATTGAATTACCAATTATAAAGAACCACCAAATCAAAAGGTAAGGGAAGTTAAGAATCCAGGTAGTTAAATAGTGAGTTTGAGCCCTTCAGCATTTCTTGAAATGGGTAAACTAACCACTGACTCATGAGACAATGGAGACATGAATCAAATCCCCAAGATGCCCTGAGGTGGGGTGTGTAATAAGATCGCCCATCTCCCATAGAAAGCTGGAGGGGAGAAATCAAAGGGAAGGTGTTAGATTGCCATCTCTGGTGTTTAAAAGTGTCCTTACCCCTATGAAGATCAGGGCATCAGAAAATCATCTCTCCCCTAGAAACTGTTAGCACAAACGGTTATCTAATGTATGAGATAAATTCGTTTGATCTGAAATGCCATCAATTGCTGTGAAATTCGGTTTGTTGTGGCCAAACTCTGCAAGTACCCATGGGAGACTCTAAACCCAACTTGTCTTTTTAGAAAATGCTTCTAGGTTTCAGAGATGTCTCAGAAGAATGTTAAAGGGCAGTGGAAAATATCCAGGTACTAAGTGAGAATCAGCAGTGAGAATTCGTTCTCAACAAGAGACACCAAAAGTAGACCCATCCAACTCCATACTGTTAACAGAATCATTGCAGAATGCATGCGTTTACTCAAAGGGAAAAACCAGGTTAAAATATCTTTATAGGAGCTTACAAAGGAACAACCTGGAATATTTGAGAGAGAACTAAATGAGATTTCTAGAAATGAAAACTAGAGTTATGGTGGCTGAGCTGAAGGGTTTAACAGCAGGCAGAGTTAGTAGAGCTTACTCAGCATCTGGAACATGCTACAAGAGACAGAAGTTATCATAGGGATTGAGAGCTCAGAAATGAGATCTGGTCTTTGCTTAGTTCAAGATCTGCATGGATAGGAGAATGAGCCTGAGACAATACATGAAGTGACAGTGCCTGGGGATTTTCCAGAAATGTTTTAAGAGAGATCCGAGAGTCCTTTCAATCCAAACAAAGTAAGAAGAAAAGAAATCCACTCATGGATGTGGCACAGTGAACTTTCAGACACCACAGATGGTGGACATCTTAGAAGCAGTGAGAAGAAAAACATGTTAGTTTTGAGGAGACATGGATACAGTGATGGCTGAACTCTCAAAAACTGCATGAGAATGCCTGAAGTCCTGTGTGCTTCATGTCTGGCCTCCCTTCCCCATCACTCGCTCTGTGTTCAGTGGCTTCCCTTCCTTTCCATGGAAGATCCCATCCACGGTTGCATCTGCAGGTCCTCATCCATCATCCATCTCTGGGTAGCCTGCCCACTGGTCCATCTGCAGGTGCTCATCTACCTCTGTGTGACCCATTCCTCGGCATCTTTCAAGTCTTAGCAGTTTCTTCAGGGATGCTTGCTCCAACCAGCTCTTGCCATTCTTTCTCATTTAATGTGTCCCCTTTCTTCATTTGGGATCTCTTCTGCTGGACTTTACTCAATGTAAATGAGAGAACCATGCTATTTTGTACACGCCACTGCACCTAGCATCCTGAAGAGAAGTACAAGAACTCAGGATATATTTGTGACAAAAATATTTTTTGTTCAAATACTTCTTGTCCCTTCCTAGGTGGTTACATATCATTTTATGTTTTTCTGTACACAAATATAACAACATTCCATTTTCTAGGTTATATTTTAAATTATCCATATAGCATAAACTACTTACTGTGTGTATAAGCACCCTTCCATAACTTCATTTCTGATGGCTTGATAGTATATTATGAAAGATCATAATTTATTTACCTAAACCACTGAAGCTAGCTGTTTAGTTTGGTCCTTTAAATCTTGATGGAAGTGAATCATCTTTCCTTGTGCCTTAGCAACTGTACCTAAGTAAAAAATGCAAATGGGGAAACATATATATATATATATATATATTTGTGCTGAAAACGTCCACCTGATATTCCTGTGTCCCAGCCAGTTAGCCTCCCTAAGTATGGTATTATCTTGTTTAATTGCTGTGACCGTTTGATGTACAAAAATGTCTGTTTTATATATAAAAATTCCTCCCCCACAAAATTTACTCTAATAAAACCGATATCTCCATATTAGAATGTTTAGTGAGAGTATGCGTTTAAGTACCTGTGCATTAGTGTGTATGTGTGTAGGGGGATATACGTGAGTGGGTGTACATGTGTGTGGAATTCAGAGGTCAATGTCTACTTTCCATCTTATTTTGGGAAGGACTGAGCATCTAACTGATGCTCGGCTGGCCAGCAGAGTGGCTGGGCAATAAGCACTTCCTGCCTCTCCAGCACTGCTGTACCCAGCTTTTCATATGGGTGCTGAAGAGCTGAACTCATGGTCATTGTTTGTTCCTTTAGTTGGTTTTTGTTTGTTAACTGACTTTTAGTATTGCTTTATATCAGTTAATAAAGAGAATTCACATTCTTTTAGGTGCTGCATAATATTTTAAGTTATATTTACATTATGACACATTTAACTAGTGCCTTATCATTAGGAAGGTCTAAAATAAGCTCCTAAATATGGAACTGAGTTTTTAAAGATAGGGTCTCGTATGCTCAGGCTGGCTTCTAACTTACTGTGCAGCCAAGAAGAACATATACCACTGTACCTGGTTTTACATGTGGCTAGAAATTGAACCCAAGACTTTGTATGTTCCCAGCAAGCATACTATTCATTGAGTTACATGCTCAGGCCTGCTGGAACTTGTATACTTAAGTTACTTTTTATAGACCTTGATGTTTTAGTTACTTTTCTGGCATTGTGATAAGACACCATGCCCAAGGCAACTTATGGAAGAAAGAATTTAGTTGGGCTTACCATTCCAAACAGTCCATGATGGCAGGGACAGTGTGACAGCAGGTAGCAGGCGTGGTAGCTGGATCAGCAAGCTGCTAGCTCACATCTTGACTCACAAGCAGAGAGAAGAGAGGGAACTAAGAGTTGGCTCAAGTCTTTAAACTCTGAAACCCCCCCAGTGACCACTTCCTTCAGCAGGGCCACAACCTTAGACCTCCCCAAACAGTGCCATCGACTGGGGAGCCAGTGTTCAAATGGCCAATGCTCTGACGGACTTTCTCGTTCAAACCTCTACACTTGGGGAACAGCTCACTTCAGGAGTTGTAGATGTTCTAACCAACAACACCTGAAAGCATGGCTTTCCCTAACCCCTCAACATCAGCATCTTGTTCATAAATTCAGTAGTAAACTCATGTAGCCTAGAACTTGACATGAACTAATATGAGTTTTCAGTCCATCTCACTTGGTGCAGCTACTGGTCCATTTGTTGCTGCAGTTGCAAAGGTTTCAGTTCTAGAATACCACCCCAGATGCTACTGGAGGAGTTTTGCAATATACAATGCATTCACAGTATGCTATTTCCAAAAACAAAATAAAAAACCCAGTGGTCTCAGGTTCTTTAAAAACTGAAAAACATTGAGAAAAATTATTATTTTACCCTTTCCCCCATATTACTACTTTCCACATATTCAGAGGCTGAAGCCCAGGAAAGAGGGGATGCAAAGGTTCTTTTATTACAATGTCCACTCTGTTTTGTGCCAGGGGATCATCATCTGCCTGTGTCTGGGCGTGTTTCCCCATGGGAAGTGTTGTAAAGGACATCAAGGAATCACAAAACGTCTTCCTCGCAGACACAAAGTCGGCAAATGAATCTGCTTACGGAAGTATTAGTCACAGCTATCACCAGCTTCAGCTGTATTTCACATGATAATATTTCTCTGGCTGCTTAGCACCTAATAAATCTTATATTTATGGAAACAAAATTGAAGACATCTCTGGAGAAAGGTTTTCCTCACCCTGAGATTATAATGGATTACCCACCCTGCTTTCTCACAGTGCTTTTACAGATTTCTTTGTCCCGTTTGCTTATTTGACCCACCTCAATTGGTATAAGTGACAAGACGAGACAGGGATCCAAATGAATGGCTACCCAGTTGTCCCAACTACATCCATTGATCATTTATCCATATGTCGTTAATTTGAAATGTCATTGCCATCAAACACTAAACATTTATGTTTTATGAATTCATCTTTGGCTCTTCTCATCTGTTGCATTGAGTCAGTTGCTTCATACTAGGACAGTACACCCTGAAGAGGAAAGATTCTGCCTCTTTATACCCTTGTGAGTGGAGTATGGGTGTGTTGCCTTGGCCGGCATCCTTGGAAAGAGTTTGTTCATATTTTTAAGTCCTTTTCATTTTGCAAAATAGTGTATACTTTAAGAGGCTTTTACCTACATGTTTATTATGATCAAACCTGATGTTTGTTCCTGTAAATGTTTATCTGGTTTATTGAGCACTTTATTTTTCTTATGCTATACGTTAGATATCGGTGCCCGTCTCCCATATGTCTAAGGGGACACTTACTGAACCTCAGTGCTAAGGGCATCCTTTAAGAATCTTTTCCAGGGGAGTAGTTGATATCAGGAATATTAGAATAGGCTGGATGAAGGGATCATTCTAAAATAGTCCCTGAGAGCATGTCTACAGGCAGAGAGCCCTGCAGATGGGGAGATGGAGGAGACACATACAGTATCTGGTTTGATCTGAATGGTTTTGTCTCCCCAATTCTTGTGTTGAAGGCGAATACCAGAAGTGATGGTATTTGAAATTAGGACATTAGAAGTAATTAGGTCATCAGAGGTGAGTCTTAGAAGAAAAGACATGGCCATGCTGGCTGCTTTCCTTTTTAACTCTCCTACATGAGAACAAAGCAAGAGGAGAACTACCTGTTGACTATGAAGACACTGTTCTACAGAACCCAGCCATTTGGGAACCTTGACCTTGAGTGTCAAGCTTCCTGAAACATATGAAACTTGTTTTAAGCCATCATCTACCTGCATGTAGTATTGCATCACAGCAGCCCTACATGTCTAAGACAGTATCTATCACTGGCTAACCACCCGTGGGCTGGACTTCTCAAGTTTCTATTCACTGCATAATCAAAATAATTTTTTGAATTATCATCCCTGCCTTTTCTGATAGAGTGGAACTCCAGCTTGGTGGTTAAATAATGATTTTGTACATAGATAGGATATTACAGAAAAATTCAAGTCTAGCTCTCATTTGGACATAGTGGTGCACACCTATGACTTTAGTCTCTGGAGGCAGAAGCAAGAAGATTGGGCCTCATAGTGAATTCAGGATCAGCCTGAGCTACATAAAAAGATGTTGTATCTAAAATAAAATACAATACAATTAAATTAATAAAATAAAGTTTAAAATCTCAAATTCCTGACACTTTAACCAGTTTTTTCTTTTCTTTCTTCCTTCCTTCTTTCTCTCTCTTTCTTTCTTTCTTTCTTTCTTTCTTTCTTTCTTTCTTTCTTTCTTTCTTTCTTTTTTTAGATAGGGTCTCTCTATATAGGCCTGTCTGTCCTGAAACTCGACTGTAGACTGAGCTGGGCTTGAACTCACAGAGATCTACCTGTCTCCTGGGATTAAAGGCATATACCACCACTGCCTGCTAACACTGGTATTAATGTCTCTGATTGAAATTCTATTCTCCAACAACTCCAACTAATGGAAAAGTTGTATTCATATACAAAACTATGAGGTAGACAGTTTGTCTTCGACCTTCTGGGTTCTGTGCCTGTCATTCAGATGGACAGGTGTCCTATGGACTTTGCTACCTCGTCCCCATCAGTGCCATGTCCTGCTGCTACCCCTGGTCCAAGGCACCCACTAGTCCTGACCTCTGTTGACACTGCCCTCAGCTCTGGACATGTCCTTGAACCTTTCCCTTTTGTCTTCCCCAAAGTGTCCCTGGCCTTAGAACTAGAAGCCATGGTTTCTGCTAATTTATTCAACTAAATTGGACATTTGTTAATAAATGCTAATTAATTAATACCTTTTCCCACAGAAGCCAGGAAGTAGACCAGTGAAGTGAAAACTGAGCGAAGTTTTGCAACCAGGTGACAAATAATAAATTGGGGTTTCCAGATAGAGTGGGATCACCTTCCCCAAGAATCCTCCTGAGGGAAAAGAAAGCATTAGTCCCACGCTGAGCAGAAAGGAAAAGACAATGTGGGAGACTAGCTGGGCCTCAGCGGCTATGGACACTGAGTCTCCCTGGTCCAGTCACAGCAGACCTTGGCCTCCTAGCCACAGCACACATCAAGAGCTCTGAGGACCTACTGGTAATGGTAGTAAGATGGGGCAGTCCTTGGTGAAGTAGAGCTCCCAAGGGACAGTGCTCCAAACAGTAAAGCAGAATGCACTCAAATTAGACCTGGAGAAACTTCTATAGTCCCTCAGTTTCTGCTAGCTGATCCAGGCAATGGCAGAGAGGAAAGTTTCTTTTTAGACTTGTATCATACCAGAAACCTCACAAAGTCTCAAGCTGCAAGACAATTCCTGCCCACGGTAGAGCTAGATCGAATCTGCAGTGTTGCAATGAAAAGCTCAGAAGAGGCTGGATGCAGGAGGAACATCCTTATGCATCCGTTGCAGATTGCAGGAACCACTCTTACAGGTTGGAGAGATGGCTCATTGGTTCAGTGCACAGTACTCTTGTAGAGAACCCAAGTGTAGTTCCTAGTTCCCACACTGGGCATTATAACCACTACCAAGTCCAATTCCAGGGCTCCGGATACCTTCTTCTGAACACTACAGGCACCTGCACTTACATACACATACCCACACACAGTCACACACATATCCTCACAATTACAAATAAAATAAATCTTAAAAAAATATTATTTTGTTGAAGGATGGGAGGTGAGCAAATAGGAGATGGTATATAAAATTAATAATTACCACCACTAATACAGTATTTCCAGAAATCATTGCTTGAGGCTACATGTTTTCTCCATTCTAGACTTTTCCTTTGATAATGGTAGATGCAAATGAGGGATACAAGAGGTGAAGGCCTGAATCCATCATAGCCACAGAGAGGAGGGGAGGCTCTGAATGAGACAAGCTCTGGGATCTCCTCCAGCCAGGTGTTTTAGCGACTGTGTCTGGCTTTATCTGATGCGATGAACTGCTCATTCATTACCCAACTAAATAAAACCTTTCTGGAGTGGAACCTCTTCCATGTCACTCCTCCCTACGTCTCTTTACTCTCCTGAGGAGTTGTGGTATTCTGGGGCCATCACGAGGTTAAAATAATTTTACCATGAACAAACACCTTGAGGCAGATGAGAAACATGCCCTCTTCTCATTGTAGCGTAGGTCCGGGGACATCCACTTTCCTCTGTGCCAGCGAAGCTGTTCCTAGTATCCATGCCGCCAGTCCCCATTAAGACTCAGTGGGCTGAGTATGGGGGCCGTTCCCTCCTAAGCCTCATTGCATTGGGTAGGTGCATTAAAAGCTTCCTCGGGAAAACAAATCCTGGCATCGACAGGTAGCTTTTCCAGCAATAAAGCAAAACTATAAATCCTCTTGGTGAGTCTAGATCAGGACTCGCCCCCTCCTTCCCCACCCCCACAGGAATCCACAAACACATTTTTAAATAACAAAAGAAAATTGAGTACCCGATGCAGTTAGCAGTGGCCCCATGGGGGCCAAAGAGGCCAGAAAAGAAGTCTATTATTTTGCACCTGTCCTGCCCGATAGCTCATTGTGCGGCAGTATTTACTTAAAAAGCAGAGAAGGAAATCATTATTTGCTCTTAGTCCTGCGATTCCCGTGGCTATGCTCTTTGGAGGAAGTGTTTTATTTCTCCCCCCCCTCCTCTTTTCTTGTGTTTGAGTTGCAAGAGGTAAAAATGGCAGTGCCTGGTGCATACG
This sequence comes from Cricetiscus sungorus, assembly GCA_030556225.1. NCBI lineage: Eukaryota > Metazoa > Chordata > Mammalia > Rodentia > Cricetidae > Cricetiscus > Cricetiscus sungorus. The sequence goes on along the minus strand of JANBXA010000740.1, from coordinate 30,287,725 downwards.
ATATGGAGAATGAGCACGGGGCCAGGATGGAGCCTAGCAGATGTCTGTGCTGCCTCCTTTCATGTCTGGACAGCGATGAAAGGAAATGAGCTCAAAGGGAGAGTTTCTCTTTCCTCTTTCTGTCTTGCCACATATAAAAGCTGCATGCACACTGTCCATGCACGCACATAGTAAGTATACACACATGTGCGGGCATAGACAGCATGTTATCTCAGCATATTTTTATTATGCTATGTAACGGAACACACATGATTATAACCCACCTGCCCCCTCAAAACTAAAAGACTTAATGAATGCTGGGGATGTTGGGGGTACGGGGTGGGGGTGGTAGCAGGACACACAACCTGGCTGAAAAGAAGACAGAAAAGGAGTCTGCCCTCTTTTAAATGCTCTAAGAATCTTCTGATTTCTAATGCCTTTCCCTCTCTAAATGGCTGTGTTTGCTCCACTAGATTGGCAGCAATCAGCCTTACAAGTGTTGGGGAAAGATTTGTTTGAACAAATGAAAGAAAATTATTCCCTCCTAAATGCTGGCGTCCACCACAGATGATGCGGCTTTCTCCTACTTGGCAGAAGGACAGTGCATTTTGAAGAAGCTTGTTTTCTTGGAAAATATAGTCGTTGGGCCAGGAGGACAAAATCACAACCAGGCTGATAAAAATGCGACTGTTGGAAATCATGAGGTGTTAGAGACGGCACTTTCAAAGTGAGGAACTTTTGATATGCTCTGAGAGCAGATGGACAGAGGGATATGTGATGTTGCGGTAGATAGTAGCTTGACAGGACTGGCTGTGTGTGTTATGGAGATGATGTGCCATCTTTAGTCCAGGAGAAAGTCAGTACTAAAAGGGACTACACCATCATCTTATCCCACCCCTGCAGCCCTTACCCCAAAGAGGAAAAAAAATTAGGTTATCTATATCACACTGTTGTAACAGGTGTATTTTGGCTGGCCATCACACCCTTCAGCTGCGAGCACTTGGTTCTTTTAATAAATGCATTTACTTCCAAGTCTGAGGACTTCAGTCCAATCCCTAGAATCCACATCATGGGAGGAACACATTGACTCCCAAAAGTTAGTTGTTTTCTATAGGTACATCACAGCACATGTATGCCAGGCAGACATACACAGTCAGATAGATAAATACATAGATAGATAGATAGATAGATAGATAGATAGATAGATAGATAGATAGAAAGACAGATGATATATAGATAGATAGATTGATAGATAATAGATACATAGATGATGGATAGATGGATGAATGGATAAGGAAGAAAGAAAGGAAGGAAAAAAGAAAGAAAGAAAGAAAATTTAAGCGGAAGAATGACAAGTAGCAGGTTTCAGTTTGGATAAGATGGCCAAGGAATGCCTTCCAGAGAAAATAACACTGGAGAGAGATCTGAGACCTTTAAAGAAGTGAGCCATGCATGTATGTTGGCATTGCATTTCAGGTAAAGGTAACAATGAATGCAATAGCTGCAGGAGGGGTTATCCTTGGCATGTTTGAAAAATAACAAAATGGAAGTATAGATGAAGGAGAATAAACAAGTATTGGTGTCACAAAGATAATGGAGGTGGGAAGGGAATAACACATGCAACTCAGCCTACTCCTGGCAGCCACTGTTAGAAACAGTGGAAGAGGATGGGAGATTAGATGTTGCCTTGTTGTGACAAGGAAGGAGAAGAGTCAAGATAAAAGAGAATGAACTCTCCTCCGAAGAGTAAGATTGGAAAAGCATTGGTGATCACAGAAGGGATGATGGCCAGCTGGATAGTGTAGAGAAACAAAAGGGCAATGGCTAAGAGAAGAGGAGGCACACTCAGCTCCAACAGTGGCTCCTGGCCAGTGGGAATAAAATCAGAAGCTTCATGTAAAACCAGCCCACCATGCTGAGAACGAAAGGGGGTCCTACTCACAGGGCAAGCTCACAGTTCTAGCAGCCTCAAATCCAGTTGTTGTTATTGTTGTTGTTAAGACAGTGAGTGACTCCTCTGACATGACTGGCCAGCACTGGAGAAGCCATCTATTTTGTTATTCCCCAAGTCTCAAAGAGTTGCAGTTGGGTGTCATCTTGAGGAAATGTATTACTTAAAACCAAGTTACCCTAGGGACCGATAACAAGAAACAATCACACATCAATGGGTCTAGGGTTACCCTGCCACAGACCCATAGTGGAAAACTGCTTATAAGCACCAGTCATGGAGAAGGTGAGAGCCAATCTGAAATATATAAAAAAGGTCAGGTGACAGAAGGCTTGACTTGGGCAGTGCAGACTACAGTAATGGGTTGCCCTACATTCTGAGGCTAGGAAGTGAGTCTGTCACCTGAAGATAATGACAGACTCTAATCACCCAACCCAAGCCCGAGGTCAATCAGTAGCCAGGCCTCTCATGCCTTCTATCTGCCACAAGATTCATTGCCAACGGGGGTCAAGAGTTCTGACGTCAATGGTAGTTCTTGACTTCCACAGCTTCATCCTCCAATCTGATGCTGAGCAGGTTTTGTAAGCACAGAGACTGTCCCTCCTGCCCAGACTCAGTGTTAGTTTCCCTTCTCTAACCTCAACACACTTGGAAGATACCAGTTGTCTGGAGCATTAGCTATCCTAGAAGGGCCTGCCTGGCCCATGGACCGCAAGGCTAAGTTAAGTGTGGCCAGAAGATGCCTCCAGTACTCAAAGAAGCCTCCAGTACTCAAAGAAGGTTCTGAAAGGAAGAGATCTGAATTGGACATCTCATACTTGACTAGTCTAGGCTCAGCACCAGTCTAAATTGTAGGAAAAACAAACTCCCACAACCTGAAAGGCTCCACTTTTAGAAGAGAAAGGAGCCATTCATACTTCATCTTTTTATTCTATTCTACTTTCTACTTTCTCTTTTCATTGTACCTTGGCTAATATTTTTACTTAAAAATTTTTATTACTTTTTTAATTATTTTACTCTCATTTATCTAACTTTGAATTTTTTTTCATTGTGTTGCCATGTTTCTTCATGTCGTGCTTTTCTTTTGCCCTGTTTATGTCATTCTTATCCATTATTCCTTTATCCCTGCCTCTATCTATCTACAATGTTTCTCCTTTCCTTTTCTCCTTTTTGTGATTCTGTCCATTATTTAATTCATTTGCTTCTTTTTAAATGTACCCTAAATAAATTCAACTTTATAATACAATCTGCATCATTTTTGCCATTTTTCTATTCTGTGGCCACTGGTGTTGTAGTAATAATTTTAATGGATTATAACTGTATTTCTGTATCTTGTTATCACATACAGTAGTTTGTTTTCTCCCTGAGTGGTACTTACTAAGGATTGAGCCCTCTAAAAGAGGATTCTTGCTGAGAAAATCCTGAAATAAAACTATGGACAGATGACCAACTACAACATATAAACATAAGAAGCATGAAAAAGAAAGTTCCCCCTGAATGTGGGTGTCAGTTAGGCAGCCTGGGCAGTATATGGGGTCTCTGGCAGTGGAACCAGCACTTATCCCTAGTACATGAATGGGATTTGGTTGCCCACATGGAAGGATACCCGTGTCAGCCTAGATACACAGAGGAGGGCCTAGGTCTTGCTCCAAATGACATGGCAGATTTTGATGATCCCCATGGAAGGCCTTACCCTCCCTGGGGAGTGGATGGGGGTAGAATGGGGAGGTTAGTGGAGGGCATAGGAGGATGGGAGGGAGAGGGAACTGGGATTGATATGTAAAATAAGGTTGTTTCTAATTTAAATAAAAATGTATATAAAAAAGAAAAGCACTCCCCAAAGACTGTAAGTAACCCCCTACCTAAAGACTCCAGAGATATTCAAATGGTTGAAACATCGGGAAAAAAAAATAAAACTTATTCTAAAAATAACCAGTGACACAAAGAGGAAGCAAACAAACAAAAAACAAAACAAACAAACAAAACTCCAAAAAACAGAAGAAGGAAGGGAGGAAAATAACTCAGGACACAGTTATAAATAATGGGGAGGAGAAGGTCCATAGCATGGATAAGAAGTCAGCAAGGAAAGTAAGATCTTGGGGGATGGGGGAGAACAAGTGTCGGGAACAAAAACCTCAGTAAAATAAAAGGCACAGTCATAAACATCACCAGTAAGGTGCTGGCTCAGCAGTTAATAAAGCATTACACTCAGAGGACTGGAGTCTGGTTCCCAGCACCAATGAAAGGCAGCTCACAACTACCTGTAATTCCAGCTCTAGGGGATCTGATGCCCTCTTCTCATCTCTGTGATGTGGGCACCTGCGCTCACATACAATACATAGTTTAAAAATAAAATGAAAATCTTTAAATCACCAATAAGTTTACAGTCTGCCAGAAAAGAGTGGTAGTAATGGAAGAAACGGCTAAGGAAATATTACAGCTAGACATCAATGAAGGAAAACAAATAAGCATGACTGTACACTGAAAGAATTATGAGGTCTGCTCAAGAGACCAAACCTAAGAATCCATGGGGTGGAAGAAGAAACTGATACAAGAAACTAAAGGCATAGAAAAATTCAATGAACTTATAGGGGGATTTACAAAATCCAGGGGAAGAAATGAATATCCAAAAACAAAAGGTATTTGGAACCCCAAATAGACATGACCAGAGAATAACCCTGTCACAACACACTGTAGTCAAAATTCTAAGAGTACAAAACAAAGAAACAGCATTAAAAGACTCAAGAGAGAATGCCAACTCCCTTACAAAGGCAAACTCATCACAATAACATTAGACATCTCAGCAGAAACCCTTACAGCTAAGAAAGCAAAGAATGATGCATTTCAAGCCTTGGAAGTAAGTAACTGCCAACAGGAGTTACTATATTCAGAAAAGTTATCTTTTTAAAACAAAATAGAAATAAAGACATTTCAAGCAATTCATGCCCACCAAGCTAGTGTTACATCCAATTCTTAACAGAATCCTACACACAAAGGAGGAGAAAGGCAATCTCAATTGTGAGTGCCAAGAGAGGAATAAGTGAACAAAAGAGAACTAAGACACAATCAATTGTCTCCAACTCAGTAAACCTAATGGAAATGTGGGAATAAAAGAAAAGAGCCAATAGGGGTGACAAGATGCCAAGTCTCACAGTCCAAGTTTGATCCTCAGGATCCAGGACCCGTTTCAGGGAGAAAACCCCCAAAAGTTATCATCTGACCTCCACATACACCCTGCCCTGGCACACGTGTACCCACACTCAAACACCCATTTCACAAAACAGTATTAACAAATAAAGTAAATCTATGTAAACAAGAAGAGCAAGTAATAGTTGAACCAACCAGGAAAACAACTAAACAATAGGCATCACCTGACCCTCCCCAAATGTATAAAACAGACATTATAGGACATGAATACATAGGTACATGTATAAAAATATAGGTCACTTCAATAACCAGGAGTAGCTGCATCATCTGAACAGACTTCAGAATTAACCTCTACTTTCAATCAAATAGACTTATTTTACCTGATACCTTTGAAATATACATTCTTAGAGGCCAATAAAACTTTCCCCCAAATAGATCACATTTCAGGCCTCAAGGCAAGTCTTAACTAGCAGAAAAGGATCAAGATGATTTCTTATATTTGATCATATAACAAAACTAGAAATCAATTAACAAGAGAAACTACATAACGGTATAGACGCTGAGTAAAACACTCTTGAATAACCATTGGGTCATTGATGGGAGGGATGCTTAAGCATCCCTAGAGTCAAATGAAGAGGAAAGCACAATTTACCAGGACCTCTGGGATACAAAAAAGGTGGATTGAAGAAGAAAATTTCCAGCCATGAGAGCTTACAGAAAATGGAGCTCAAAAGAAAGCATCAAAGAAAGACTTAAAACAGACAACCCCCTAGCCCAACTACCCAAAAGAAAGAGAAGATGCAAATTAACAAAATTGGAGATGGAAAGATACCAGAAACCACAGATTCCTATGAAACACAGAAGATCAGTAGGGAATACTTTGCAATTTTATATTTAAATTTAAAAAACTAAAACAAATCAGAAAAATCTAGAAGAAATGGCTATATTCCTAAATACATATGACCTACCAAAATTAAATCAAGAAGATATGAAGAACTTAAATAGATCCATAACAAGCAATGAAATTGGAGCAGCAATGAAAAGTCCCCCACAGAGGAAAACACAGAACTAGATAGATTGATGGATACTTTCCAACTTTAACCAAATGTTACCACCAATGCTCCTCAAGCTGCCTAAAAGAGAAAGAACTATTGAACCAACTGACCTGTGATGCCTGTATTGCCTTGACACCAACTTTGTTAAGGACACAACAACCACTGTGAATTTCACTGTTGAGCAAAGTGGCAAAACATCTCAATAAAATCTGTACAAGCTGAATTCAAGGAAACAAGTTAGTTCCTTTCCAAGGATTCAGGGACGGTCTGACATATGAATGCCAGTAAATTAAAATGTAGCATAGCAGTAAGTCCAACTCAAGAGCAGAAATCACAGGTCATCTCAACAAAGGAAAGGCCTTTCACAAAGTTCACATCCCTTCATGAGAAAGTTCTGAAGAACTGAAGATACAGCGAGAATAGCCATTCTGAAGCTGTGGGGTTTCACAGTAGATTTTACACTTTCTTGGTCTAATATATTCTTGTGCACTTCCTCGTCACCCAAAAGCAGAAACGCCATGACAGAGTTAGAACAAGAGAACACTTAGCTTTATGTAGTCATGCATGACTCAAGTATTCATTACCTGTACACAGTCCTTCCTCACCCCTAATGTCTACCCTTTCATAGTCTCTACTTTGTGTACTTGTTTAAGTTCTTTGGGATGTGCAGACTTTGGATCTGGTTAATTTTTGTATGTTATGTTCTTCATTTGTAAGTCCTTCAGAATAAGGTTTCAATTGAAAAAAGAACTAAGACTAGGAGGGATACAATGCAGCACAATAAAGCAGCACAATAAAGGCGGACAAGGACATTATACTGTAATCAGGAAAACCTGAAACATTTTCTCTACAAGCAGGAGCCACACACGTGTTCAAAGTTGCCACTCTTATTTAATATGGCTTGAAGTTTTAGAGCTTTGAGGCAAGAGGATGAATTAAAAGGGATACAAATAGAAAAGAAGAAGTAAAATTATCCCCCCATTTGCACCAGAAAATGCTTAGATGTAAATCTGTTATTTGGTATGCTAACTAAAATAAACGAATAAGTAAACAAACAAATAAATAGAATAACAAGACAGAAGCAGTGGATTTTTCTCTGCAGTGGGAGCCTGATGAGGGCTTACGCAGAAGATTGGCATCTGGTTTACATTTTAGTCAAACATTGCACATGATTGTGTGGAGAACAGGCCATAGAGAATTAAAGGCAGAAGCACGGGGGTGTGGCAGAGGAGCAGCTTATGGCAACAATCTAGGTGAGGAAAGTCACTGCTTTGAACCCAGAATACCGTAGGGAGTATGTTGAAAAGCAATACTATGAGTAAGGAGTAAAAATATGAGATACCCATGTGAGGTTCCGTTGACTTAATAAATTAGTTGATTATTTAATCAGTGATCATACTAAAGCCAAAGGATTGTGTTTAGAGGAAGGATGACAGAAGGTGACTGTTGTCTAAAACACTGAAGTCTAAGCAAGGGATGTTGCAAGTGCAGTAAAGAAATCACCATAGACAGAGGGTAAACCTGGAGCAATATCCTCTCTACAAGCTATTGCCACAGTAACCTCTACCCCTCAGGATTAACCATGCCTTTTCCCCTCACGTCACCATCTAAACGTGTTTCTAGGTGTCTCCTCAGCATGGGTAATTGCTCTCCTTACATGTTATGTCTCCACCATTCTCTAAGACTCCCGAGTCCTTATCTGCATCCTCTCCGCACTCTTCCACTTACTTCAAAGGGTTGAAATCCTTGTTGTTTTCACAGTTCTGCAGCTGGTCATTGCACCCTGTAGGATACTGGTGAGCACACTGATGCTTCCATCACTGCCTCTCCAACTCACTAGCCATTCTGTGTTCTGTGTTCTTCACTCACACCCCTTCTCCACTGACTTGCCAAGACTCTAATTCACAATGCAGACTCCGTGGGTTCTTCAGGTTCCAAGGAAGAACTTGAAGCCTCCTTTCCCAACTTCCCTTTACCATCTTGTCCCCAGCACTCTCATGTGCTTGCTTCCTTAGGCATTTGTGAGCACACCAGGCTCCTTTTCCCCCTCTACTTTCAGAAGGACTTTGCCCTCTGATTGGGGAGAACTTCTTCCCTCCACCAAATGAGACCCAATCATCCAACCAGGCTCTCTGACATCTTCCCACTCCATAGACCTTTGCTGCATCTGTGCCGTGTAAAACAACTTCAGCCACCAAATGTGTCTCTGGGGTGGCTGAGATGTGTTGAGTGCCACATGTTAGAATGGCAAATGTTTGTACTTATTAAGTAACATTAAGTATTAACATGAATTAACCAATTTCTTTTGACCTTTTAAAAACATAGCTATAAGTGCTGGTGAGGTGTTTAGTTGGTAGAGTTGTTTGCACACAGGCCTGGCAGCCTGAGTTTGATCCCCAGATTGCACCTGAGAGTTGTTTCTGATGTACACACACACACACACACACACACACACACACACACATCCCTACCTCTGCCTCCCCAGCACTAGGAGTACAAGTCTTTTTTTTTTTTAAAAAAAAAAAACCATGGGTACTGAGGCTGGGACTTAGGTGCTCATTCAAGACATGCAGGTGTTTTACTGAATAAAGTGCTTAGCCCAAACTACTAGGTTTACAACTGCACTTGTGACACATCAATGCATTTCCAGGCAATACTGTATTTGGCACTTTTCATACTTATATGTAATTCTTCAAATGCATGCATGTCTGTCCCCTCTACTTCCTACCTTGATGGACAATGAACTGTGAGCCAAAAATCCTTCCTGCCTTATGTTGGTTCTCTTGTATCGGTGGCATTAATGAGAGAATTAGTCAGTATATCAAAGAATATGAAACATTCAGATTTCCTCCTAGTTCAGGGCCATGAAAAGGAAGCTGGGGAGGTCTGTGATGGGCCGACTGTGAGGACTTGCCCACTGCCAAAATGAAGAGTCTTCTATGAACAGGAAGTCATAGAAGATTGAGCAGGAAGCAGCTGCCATCACCATGAATAACACAGTGGTCCCAAATAGCAGTAACTATCATGCTGTCATACTGTTTGTCATCTTGAATTGTTTACAGCTATGCATTTGTTTTTAGTTTTCATACAAATGCCCCAGGGTTTATAGCCCCAATTTTGGAATCCCTAGAGCAGCCCCTGCTGTTTTGTTTTGTTTTGTTTTGTTTTTTTTCATTTTCTGTCTCAAATCCCAAAGCTCAAACTGCTCACAGGGGAGGGAGGAAACCCAACCCTTTTGAGGACCTTCCAGTTTACATTTGCTTTTTGTCCACAAGAGGTGACTGGACAAATCCTAGAGAACGGGGCTGAGGCCTTCCAGAGTTCATCCAAACTGTGGCCTGAAAGCTCTCGCCTCTTTGAACATACCTCTGGAAACAAGCAAAGAGTTGGCCACAGCACTCAGCTCCAAGCTTTAATCTGAAACTCCTGGCTCCTTTGATGAGTGTGAACCAGAGCCAGCCCTTTGGGATAATTAAGTCTCTTTTTTGCTTAATAAGGTCCCTTTGGTTCCTTAATTACACTATGAGCCCCCTAGGTTGATGGATCAAAATTCGTGTACTTATCAGCAGATGAAAGCAGGGAACCACAACAACTCAAAATCAAGTCTTCTTGAGGCCCCGCGGAGCCTCAGAGATCCGGAGTCTACACTGGAAGGTATTTCAGGTGGTTAGGTTATTCTGTTACTCTGAAAGCAGGAAGCCTCAGGTCCACAGACAAGTGGTTTTCATAGGACTTGCCTTTCACTGTATCAGGTATCAAGGGTCCCAAGACTTTTGGCAGAATTATGACATAATAGTAGTTTTCATTTGCTTATCATTTGATTCATTTATTCATTTTGAGACAGGATCTTGCTATGTTGCTCAAGCTTGCCTTCCGCTCACTGTGTAGCTCCAACTAGCCTTGAACTCCCAGTCTTCCAGCCTCAGCCTTTAGACTGTGAGGGTTACAGGTAGGTGCCACCATGCATGGTGGCTGCTTGGCATTTTAAATTGCTTCTTCTGTCCTGTCTGTCATGTGTTCTCATGGCAATCTCCTGGGCTAAATGAAGCAGTACTAAGAGTCATGATCTCAGAGTAGTTCCACATTTCCCTGAAGCATCAATGTGTGGTAGAGCTGGGAAACACTGGCGAGTCTGTGTCCTTTCCATCTCCCTTCCCGTCTTTTTCATGCCTCCATTCTTCTTTCTTTCATTTGTCCATTCATTCATCCATCAAGCTAGGTTGAGAGCTCAGGGCTAGACTTGGCATAAAGTCATTTTCTTTGCAATCTCTAGCGTCTCACTGCCAGATCTTAGCTACCTTCTCAGGGGCTCATTAGCTTTTAGACATAAGCCAACCATGATCTGGTTTGAGTTGTAGGAAAATGTCTTTTGTGGGAATGCAGGACCATTTCAAGAAATAGGAAGGAAGCCTTGAGAAAGGATTCAATGTAGTGTATTGTTGCTGAGAGAAAAAGAACAGTAATAAAAACTTGGAGGTTTTGTAGTTTAGTCACCAGGGAAGTCACCAGTGTCAACTGTAAAGAGGTAAAGAGTGTCCATGAGTCATTGAGAGAGAAATGTCTCACAGTTTGTTATGTGCATCTGGAGTCCAGGAGAGCAAGGGGCCGAGGTCAGAGTATTGCCTATGGAGCATATGACACTGCAGGAAGGCAGGGACAGCCAAGAGATGACTTGGGATGGCATGTCAGTAAGCTTTTCATCTTGGTAATGAATCACCTGACATAGGCTATGTGGGAATTGGGAGGGACTTGTTTAACTCAGTTTGGGGGTTCAGGGGCATGGCACTTGCATTGTCTCAGTTCTCAGCTGCATCACCTCCTGGTAGATGGCCATAGTGGGATCGTGTATATGGGAGCAAGCCACTTCTTGAACCAGCAGCAAAGAGAAAACCTTAAGAGTCTGAAGTCCCCTGCAAAGGTGTGCCTCAATGACCTAACAACCTCCTAAGCAAAATTCCCCAAACTATCACCCTGAGGATCAAGATACCCATCACAGTGGAGTCAAATCATAACAGTTGGATTCTAGGGTTCATCACTTCATGCTATAAAAGACAACTAGAATCTATGGAGAAAGCTGTCAACATAGACTATGATCAAGACCCTGCTTGTAACAGCTTCATTGGGGCTGAGTCATTGTCCTACTCAGTTCAGCGAGCTCATCTCTAGAAGCCAGAGCAGAGGCTTCAAATTGCTACCTTCCAACTCTGTCATCCATGGTGCCTGTGGAAGGATATTGCAAGCATATCTCTGACACCTCCCAGCTAGCTATGCCTCTTGGCTGGGAGTAAGGGGACCCTGGTGGTCCCCATAAAGGCACATGGCACAGTGCCTTTTGCTTTTATTGGTTTCTTGCATACCTGTGTGAAGCATGTTATCAGGTAAAGTCTTCTCTGCTGCTCAGAGACCAGGGAACAGCCACTCCCCAGCCTCTACTTCTCAGTATAGCTCTGTCCTCTGCCCTGGGTTTTATTACTCAGTGAGTGATGTTTGCCTGGAAACACTTTCTTTATGACTTATTAATAAAAAAGCGAGAAGGGAGAGATGGAAGAAACACAAGGTAAGAGAGCGGGATTGTATCTAAGTAAAACACTTTTCAAAGTGTCAAAAGGTCTTTGGGGAAATAGGAAAAATAAATGAGTCAAGGTGTGAAGTGAGGGAGAGGCAGGAAACTGGCTTCAGGAAATAAGTCCTCGGCAGCAGCAATTTGAACTAAAACAAAACAGAACAAAATAAAACCTGACAAAACGAAAACTAATAATAATCATTGCCGCCTCCCTCATTGGTGACACCCTCAGCACAATGCCCGGTGTTGACATATTGTTTTGAGACTGGATTGATCTGAAAAATGACCAAGTCATAAGAGGAATAAAACAAGGTCGATGAAAGTGGCAGAAGGATCCAGGAAAAAACAGAGACCCTGCCTAGCCCAGCCCATTCCTGTGTCTTTACAAATGATGGCTTTCAATCCCGGGGGAGGGGGGTCCTGTCAGATGTCTCCACATGGAGCAGGAAGTACCTTGGATTAGACTTTGTTTCAGAATAGGGGGCTTTGGTGCCTTCTCTGAAGTGTCTGTGTACTGAAGAGGAGGCAGTAGCTACAGAGGCTACAAATCCATGGTAAATGCAGCAAGAAGAATGAGGCTCATTCTAGTGAAACTCTGAGGTAGTCTATAAATTGTAAATCTCACAGGGATGCCTCCCAGAGACCCTGTAAAGATAGCCACCCTATAATGGTGATTTCCGGGGCAGAGCAGAGAGAGAGTTAGTTTATATGTGTGAGTATGAGTGGTAACCAGAGGCTGGTACTCTTTCAGTGGTTTTTCCGCCTTATTTTTTTGAGTCAGGATCTCTCACTGAACCAGTATCTCACTGATTCAGCTAAACGGACTATCCAGCAAGCCCCAGGCACCCACCTCTCCACTTCCGAAATTATAGGTATGCAAAGCATCGTCTGGATTTTCTGTGGGTGATGGGGACTGAACTCAGGTCTTTATGCTTGCAAGAGCAAGTGCTTTACTGATTGAACCCTCTCCCTAGCCCCCTAAAGCTTCCAAGGAGACTTTTGTGAAACGGAAAAAGACAAAAAACACTGTTTTTACCCTTATTTCTGCAAGTGTCCAATTCTAGGAGTTTTCCATGTCATTCCATTGGCCTATTGCCCCTACATCAAGGACACAAGCCAGCCTCCGGGGAACTTCTGTTTTACTTTGCTCTATGATTGCCATCCTCATGGCGCTCCTCACATTGATCCTAATTCCTCCCACTCCCTGCCTTGAAATCACACCCATCTCTAAAAAGCACAGCCTATGGCTTCCAAATGGGAACCATTTCTTGTACTTTGCACTGGTTTGTATTGGGCACATCATAGTCATGCATATTTTATGAATATTTGTACTCATTCAGGATGCATCTTTCCTGCTGGAGCACAAACTCTAGGACCTTGCCTTACTTATCTGAATGATGTTGGAGCCTTTGCTTGCCTTTTAGGTATCTCAGCCCAGAACTCAGTGGCTTGTTTTTTTTTTTAATTTTTATTATTTTATATGTATGATATTTTGCCTGTATGTGTGTATGTGTATGTGTATCCCAAGCTTTTAGTGGATCCCTAGGGACTAAAGTTATAGTTTGTCAAGAGCTGGGAAGTGAACCTGGATCCTCTGGAAGAGCAGCAAACACTCTTAACCACCGAGCCATCTCTCTAGCCCCTGCCACCTTGTTCTGAAAGCCTTACTTCATAGTTTTATTTGGAAGCATGCTCTCTTCCCAGATTTCCCGTGGGATTGATGCTGGTCAGGAGACATCTCCAGCACTCCTCTGGACAAACGGCCTGAGTGTATTTCCCCAACATTGGTAGTTTATCAGGATCATGTGATGACGTGTGTCACTTATTAGTGGACACATTAAGAATAAGTACAGGGTTCATTGTCCTCTCATTCTCCTGCCTAACAATGGTGGGAGCCTCCCTCAGGCTACAGTTCTTAGGTAAGGTTGCTGCAGAATAGATAATGTCTGCACTCCCCTGAGAGCCATGGAATAGGAACGAGAAATAAACCTTTGTTTTTTTATGAGCTGCTGACTGGGATCTGAGAGCTGATTGTTACTGCAGCATAATATAGCCTATCCTGTCTGATATGCACACCATAACACTTCCCAATATTGTATTATTTGTGCAAATGCCATCTCCCTAATAAGTTGAGCTATTCTCCATCTGTCCATTCATTTATGCGGTCTTCTACTTCCCCAACATTTATAGAGCACCGCCATATGTTAGGTGCTCCATGCACCTGTGCTAGCTGCCTGAGACAGCATAATAAGCAAAGGGAGGTATCTACCCTTCCACGGGCTTTCATCTGGGGCAAGAGAGTGGTTACGTGACCAGCTAGTGTTAGTGAAGCTACTGGGGAGTAATTCTTCAGAACACTTCAGGGGCATGTGGGACTTTTAGACGTTGGGGAGGGTTGCTGGGGACGTTTCTATCTAAGCAGAGACTTGCAACAAACAGGAAAACTTCTAATGAAGAGAAGGGAAGAGGACAGAAATGTGGCCAGAAAAGGGGAAGGGAGTGTGGCCAAGAGATGCAGTTTGGGGCACATGTGCATCCACCCATGCTGATGTGTGTTGAGATAGAATCTTTCACCGAACTTGGAGCTCACTGTTTTGAGATTCGGCCAGCCCAAGAGCCTCTGGGTTCCACCTGTATCAGCCTTCGGGATTGGAATAACAGAGTCACATGGTTTTTACATGGGTACTGGGGATCAAACCTGGGGTTTTCATGTATGGACAGCATACCTGCCCATTGAGCCATCTCTCTAGCCCTGGGAACAGCATTTGTAAGAGGAAAATGGACAAGAAAAGGTAGAAAAGGCCAAAAGAACTACAGTCCCTGCAAGATGTGGGAGTCTAGAGTCTGAGACAAGGTGGGAGCAGAGGGGTGGGGCTGGGTAGGGGTGCTGAGTTCATGCGTGGGAGAGCCCCGCATACCAAACCAGAGACTCTGGGTTTCAATATAAAGGTGCTAGAGAGCCACTGAAACCAAAAGGGAGAGACATAACTGTGCATAGGTCTTAGATTTTCGAGGTCTTTGTCTTGCAGTAGGAGTCGGGGGACTGAAGTTTGGAAGCTGCAGGAGCCCTTGAGGGCGGAGTCTAGATCCAACTGGCTCTGCTGGTCCTCCTCCTTCTCTCACACCAAGCCCCCAGAACCGCCTCAGCATTTCAGAAACAATAATTGGGTAGTAGATGACAACAGGCATGCAAGTCCTCAACCCTGTCAGTAACACCTCAGGTCCCTGAGCAGTCCCTCCCAGACGGCAGCAACAAGGAGTGCAGAGGTGGAGGCTGGAGATGCCAGCATTCTGACAGAAGCAAACCTAATCAGGCCCAGTAACATCTCAACAATAGCGAGCCTGCGCTGGACAGTGGCAAGTGCCTCTTCCCCAAGGGGACAGGCAACATCCATCCGGGCAACCGCCAGAAGGACACTGGTCACCACACAACGATGACTGGTGGGGGATGGGCTCTAAGTCACTACACTGGTCTTCCACACACCCACTCCAGTCTGGCTGCCAGTTCTCCTGACTGTGCTCTCACAGGGCCCCCAGACTTTGGAGGCAGGTGGGACAAACCGAGGCTCACCCACCTTTCCCAGGCTGTGGTGGGGTGGAGAGACCCAGAAGTGCCACCCTGTGTGTTCAGGCAGCAGAGTCGTACTTTCTGTTTTTTTCTTTCCCCCTGGAAGCTGGGCTAGGGCCGAGCCAGGTGCTTCAGAGCAGGAGGGCTGCTCATGCTGCAAGAGCCAGGCCGGCAACTCCAGAAGGCAAAACTTCAGTGTATTCCAATTTTCCAAAATAGAAAAAATAAAACAAGTCAGAGCAGATGTTCCAACATGTAATTATCAACTAATCAGTCCGGACTTTTTTTTTTTTTTCAAAAAGGGAAATTTCAAAATAGCTCCCAGATTTCATCAAGGCAGCTCTGGGGAAGCTGGCTGGGTTGGAAGGAAGTGACTGCTTCACAGAGCTGCAGGTGCCCAGGTGGCAGGCAGTGGGAGGGGCGGATGCTCTACGGGCCTAGGTGCTGCTGCTACTGCTGCTGCTACTGCTTCAGAGTGCAGCAATCCGGAGCCGCTCCGGGCTGCAGGTGCCAGGTTGAGGCAGCTGAGCCTCAAGACAAGCGCTTTCCCCCACAGGAGCATTCTAGCTGGGATGAGTCAGCTCTGCTTCCTCTTGCCCTAGATCCTATCCCTGGCAGACACGTGAATGGCGGAGACACGTGGACCGGCTCACATGGCCGAACATGAGTTGACCGGTTTTTGGAAATTCCAGTGCCTCAGCCACCCCAATCTACTTTCCCCCACACCCAGACCTGCTCTGGTCTTTGAAGCCAGTGATATACAGGGAAAACAAAATATCAGGTTTAGGGGCGGTGGGAACCCTGAGTCTGTTGGTTCAGTTCTACACTTGGTTTTGAAATCTCTAGTTGCTAAATTTTCCCTCTGAATGCTACTGAGGGACTAGCTAGCTGGCTCAGTGGATAAAGGTGCTTGCCAACAAAACTGTGAATCAGAGCTCAATTCTTGGAAACTACATGGTAGAAGTAACTTCTGTAAATTGTCCCCGACCTTCCTCCTTGCACACACACACACACACACACACACACACACTCACACACACACTCACACACACACACACACACACACACACACACAAATAAATAAACATGATAAAAGATAATGCATTCAAGACTGCTTGGACCTTTAGTGGCTTCCTAGGAGCTTATAATGAGAGGGACACAACAGAGAACAAAGAGGGAAGGAAGGGAGGAAGAGGAAAGAAAGAAAGGGAGTGGCTGATGGGAGGGAGAAGACTTGGAAGGAGAAAGGGGGAAGACTCCATTGATCTTAATAGAATGCTGAGATGTGGGACATTGCTTTGGAATGAGCAGTCTCGGTGCTGATTGGTGTATCTGTATGTGTCCATAGAGCTGCACAGATGGTCGGCACCTTAAGCGCTTTGGATTGATGGAACAAGCATTCTTAAGTCCCTGGAAACTTCTAGGAACCAAGTGTTATTAGCACACAGTCGGATTTCATGGCTTCCTGCCTGGGTGCTGGACCTGCTTATTCTAGCCCAGTCGGCAGCCTGTGTCCCTTCCTTAACAGTCTTTAGTTCCTACACTCTTAGGTGAGGAACAAACGAAGCAGTCCCCCTAAGCCAGTTTCCATAGACACCTCTGCTGGTAAAAGGCAGTTTTCCCTAGTGGGATGGGCTTCCTTGTCAGGCTGCCTGGGGTCCAACCCCCACAACACTCCCCCTCTCTCCCCGTGGCATTCCTTAAGGCCTGTGCGTCTTTGATAAGACAACCTTCGTGACTTCTATCTCATCTGACAAATAAGGGAAATGATTGTGATTATTGCATAAAGCGTTCATGAGTCTCACAGGAAGCATGCAGGCAAAACACTCTGTGTTCTAGGAGAGTGCCAGCACCCAAGCCAGCCCCCATTGTCCTGCTGGGGAAAACTGAAATTGAATGGATGCTCAAGTGGGAAAAAATGGAAACAGCCTTTAGTCCTGTGTGTCTGGAAGGGATTCCCTGTCCATTTTTCCTTCTTTTTGATTCTGGGAATGCTGTTTTTGGTCCTTTCCATTTCTGCATAGCCAAAATATATTGAATATATTGACTTTTTTTTCCTATGACAGGGTTTCTCTGTAGCTTTGGGGACTGTCCTGGAACTTGCTCTGTAGTTCAGGCTGGCTTCAAGCTCACAGAGATCTTCCTGCCTCTGCCTCCTGAGTTTTGGGATTAAAGACCTGTGCCACCACCGCTCTTAAGGCCCAACTCCATGCTCGCCTCTTGCCTGAAGCCCTCCCAGGAGCTCCGCCCCAGAGCTGGGTCCTGCCTTACACTCTTTCAACATATGTCTTGGGGTACAGTTACTAATGCACTTGTCTGAGCCTTCTACGAGCTCTCCAAAGGAAGAGTTCCTGCTGGCTCCCCTGTGCCTAGTACAGGGTCTGCCTGCCTGCTGCATCACGGATGCTAATCGGTGGTCATCAGTGCAAGCATATAAGCAACTAACTCTGGCTGAAGGGTGACTTGCCAACAGTACAATGGGGAAACTGCACAAGGACCAGGCCCTTAGCTGGACACTAGTGAGAACCTGTGATTCAAGCTGAGACAAGCAAGGTCTCAGGAGAGCCACAAGATGGTCTCTTTGCTTTTATAGTTCAGGGATTTGATGTATTAGAAAGAGAATGTCATGTTTCACCTTTTGGTAGAAATAATTGCATAGACTTTGTTCATTCTCTTATTAATTTATTATTGAGAGGTAGCTTAGCAAGAGTGGTTAAAAATAAGCACTAGAGGGGTTGGAGAGATGGCTCAAAGGTTAAACAGAAGACCCAGGTCCCATTGCTAGTACTCACGTGGTGGCTCATAACCATCTGTAACTCCAGTTCCAGGGAATCTGATGTCCCTTCTGACCTCCAAGGGCTCCTGCATGCTTGTGGTGCAGACATACACTTGTACAAACTCACATGCACAGAAAGGAACTACATTCTTAAGAAAAGCACTAGAGGCCAACATGGTGTCTCTTAGGAAACAGATGGGGGATCAACTATTGGAGGCCAACCTTGACTACACAGGAAGTTCAAGTCCATCCTGGACTACATAGCAAGACTCTGCCTCAAGCACAAGCAAGCAAACAAAAAACAAACTACTTGGATCAGGTTGCCACTCATCTGCTGTGTAAATATGTAGATTTTTCTTTCTTCCTTCCTTCCTTCCTTCCTTTCTTTCTTTCTTTCTTTCTTTCTTTTTTTTAAGGTAAAATAGTGATAACAATCTCTTAAGGCTATAGTAAAGATTACCTGAGGAAACATTTGCAAACGTCCTTGGCACATGTTGACACTGAGCAAGTGACCAAGCCCAGGAATCTATTTTATGAGACATCAGGGCTAAGAGAAGAAAGCCAGCTTTGGATGCTAGTCTTTACCTTCAAGTCCTGCAACTGTAATACAGGATCTCAGCTGCCCTAAGCACCGTGCCTTGAGTCTTACATCTGTAAAATAATAGTCGATTTGTTGACTTCTCAAAGCTGTATTTAAGCTCCATTTTAACAAATGTATGAGATTTTGAAGAATAGTCACAAACAAGTGTTAAACATATTTCAATGGTAACCTTGCATGCTCAAGAGCACACACACACACACACACACACACACACACACACACCACTTTTGTCTCTTGTTCTTTTTATCTCCTGTCCTCTGTCCTCTTCAGCTTTCCTCTGGGCTTTAATCTCTTCTCGTGTGTTTATGGACATGTAAACACACACACACACACACACACACACACACACACACACACACACACACACACAAAATGAGAGCTGGTTTTTGTTTTATAATTTTTTTGTTGCTTCGAAATCTCTTTCTTCTCAAGCACTGCCTGGGCACAGCCCTGTGTTTCTCCTGAGAGCTCAGGATTATAGGGGCCCAGGCAGAGTAGAGGTGGGAAGGGCCTTGCCCACTGCTCTCTGGGTTACCTGCAAAGCCTAGGCACTGGCAGGGGATTAGCCTTTATTAGATAGATCTGTGTCCTGGCTTTCCTTGGGCTGAGCTGGCCCCCAAGCATCCAGAACTCTGTGGGCTTGACAGGTAGTCACGGCACTGGAGGAGAAATGAAAAAGGATTTTGTTTTTACTCTTTTAATAAATGATAAAGAAGGAAGAGAGAATGAATGCAGTTCAGACCCCTCCCTTACTCCTCACCTGCCACCGCCTGTGCACCTATGAGTGGGAGGCTGCAGTGTGATCTCTCCTATCCCAGAGCTAATTTCCAACTCTTGGATGGATTGGGGGAATCACACTTTCTGTCATGGATGACTATGTCTTTCTGTCCCTTTCTCATTCCATCTCTCTCCCTTTAATGCTAGCTCTCTCTCTCTCTCTCTCTCTCTCTCTCTCTCTCTCTCTCTCTCTCTCTCTCTCTCTCTCTCTCTCTCTCTCTCTCTCTCTCTCCTCTGTTCTCCCCCCCATCCCTACCCCAACCTTCACAGAGTGGGCTTCAATTAAAACAGATATGGCAGTTTGGCTCTGAGCTGACATCTCTGTTGCTGTGAAGTTTTCACACTTGACAGAAATCCTTGGCCTTCCTGCCTGTGCTGTGGGGAAGAAGAAGTAAAGGGGAAATTCCTTTTCCTCCCCCTATCCCAGCCTCTCGTCTTTTCCAGGTTCTTCCCCAATCTAAGACCAAGTGGTGTCTGGACAGGAATTCCCTACAGTACCCCACTGCTGAGATAGATGCACCACCCATGCCCCCATGCAACACTTCTGTTAGTTTGAAGGAAGCTACGGAGGTGCCTGCCCTGACCTCTCAGCAGTCCCGCTGGCAGGCCTCCATGCTGTTGGGAACTGATGGGCTTTTGTGGTGTGGTGTTGTTCACCAACAATTACATCTTGTGAACATTACCCAGCAGGGCGAGAGCTGAGCAGACCCTCTTGCCTACCTCTGTCTGAAGCCCTGACATCTCCACCTCTTTCAGAGAGGCAGCACCAGGCTAAGCCATCACCTTTTTGTTGTCCCTTCTATCTCTGCCTCAGTCAACCCTGCTGCCAGCTACAGCTTGGCTTCCAACAGTCTGTGATAACACCTCAAGGCTCCTCACTCCAGTATGTCCAAGGGTGAGGTCCTTAACAGCATATCCTTCCCCCGCACCTATTCTTCTTCCAAAGTAAAAATGTCCACCCTCCTCTCAGTAGGCAAGATTAGTTGTAAGTCACATTGAGTCACAAGATTTGTTCTCCTTGACTCAGATGCTGGGACCTCTTTAGCCACTCTTCCCGTGTCTAGGATTTTTTTTACTCTGTTACCGAGTTTATGTCTACTCCATGAAACGGCAGTGGCTTCCTGTTGCTTTTGGATTTGACTCCAAAGTCTTCTTCCTTCTTCTGGGATCTACAAGTCATGGTTCCCTCCAGGAATGTGACTCTGGTGCTGAGCTAGACCCTAGGATCTACAAGTCACAGCCCCCACCTGGGATCTGCTCAGTCTAAAAGAGCGCTAGAAACGAAAGGAGAAGAATTAGAGTGCAACATTGATTTCATAAGGAAACCACTACCAAGTGTCTATTATGTGGCGAGAACCCGGCTAGATACCTTATGCCATGGATGAGTAAATGAAAATTAAGTGATTTGGCCAAGGTTAATTGTTGTTAATAAAGGAGGGATCCTGGATGGGCATGGTTTTCTGCTCCAAAGCCTATGTGTTTTTCCAGGATGATGAATCAAATGCAGGAAAACTAGGCTAGATTCCCAGGATGTTTTCCCTCTTTGTAAAACCATGAAAACAAATGCTCCGGGAAGTGGGGGATGGGTGGGCATGACTCAGCTCTTGCTTAAGTCTCACTTCATCTTACTCAGATAGCTCAGGGTTGGCAGGAACAAGAAAAACTAACATTAAAGGTGGTCCCTGGGGTGAGGCTCAGGGAGAGGGCAAGTCACCCATAAATGAATGTATCTGCTTCTGCTGTAGGCTGGGCGTGGATAGAGTATGGGGTGGAATGGGAGTCAGGTTTGGGCCTCTTCACCCATCTTCCTTAGTAATAGTGCAAGCCACAAGCTTTACATTAAATTTCTGAAATATCCACATCAAAAATAATAGCCTGATCAGAATGGTTCTGTGAAACTTTTGCCCCTGTAAACACGTTTCCCAGGATTTCCCTTCTTGTGAAGGTAAAATTACATGTAAGTTTCCCACCTTAAAGGAGTTTGTCTTTGCATATCAGTTCAAGAAACTATGGTGGCAAAAACCCGCCTTCTAAGAACCTTGTTTATTGAAACATGCCGATCATTTGACAGATAATCAGGCACCATCCTGGCCAGACACACTGTGCTGCAGCCCACATGGGTGCTTGCTCACAGAAATACACACGCGGGTGAGGAAGCCTCTAAGCCTGTGCAAAGAGCCTTGGCTTGAGCTGCAGATCACAGATGTCATCAGATGATGGGCCTGTTTCCAAGGAGGCAGGAGTTTGGAGGTTCCCAAGCTTCTGTTTACAAACCCAGTCTGGTCCAGTCCCTCCTCCAGCCCTTTGGGAATACAGGCAGAGGTGAACTGCCTGATTTACTGGAGGAAGCTGGGAGTGGCTACCAGGAAGGCACCCTAGAAAAACAACTCCTTGAAGAAGTGCAATTCCAGAGGACCATCTCCAGGCAGGCCCTGGATGGACCCTGTGATTGCACATTTTTATTCTAACCACTGGGTGGGTGCAGCAGCCTGGCCTATGGAGTTATTCTTACGGCAGGATCTCCTGTGATGAACACAGCAATTATAGTGGATGAGGGCATAAATTGAAGATGTTCTGCTTCCCCGGGGGCTGGCATTAATAAGGATGAGGAAGGAAGGTGGCCCTGACTCCCAGGCCTCCACCAGGCACCTCTCTGCCAGTCCCTCTCACCAGGGCACAGCTATAAGGCCTGGAGTTTGGCTATCTATAGTCAGGCTCTGCTATCTTACATGATTACCTTTCAGATTTCAAGTGTGCAGTCTATTTTATGAAAATAGACTGTACTTGCTAATTGCAGATATACCATGTTGCACCTGCTTTTTCTCATTTGCTCTTCTCTTGTCGCCTCTCACCCCGCTCTTCGTTCCAACACTGCTACCGAAGGGCCACCATCTCTATTAACACCTAGGAAAGGCAATTCTCCCAAGACACCGGAGTCTACCTGACTGGGTTCCCTTCTTGAGACACTGCTGGAGACTTTGCTTTTTATGTTCAGAAGCTAGCAGAATTTCAATGAAGCGTGATACCTTGCCACTTCTGCCTTTGAGGGTGCCTTGCAGGTCAACCAGTCCAGTCTCCCATGAGGGGCCTCCCTTGTCATAACTCTGGATCCATTCTGTGCTAGGCCACTTCTAGACAAGGCAGCCTGCCCCTTTCTGATGCCAGGTGTTCTGTATTCAAAGTAATGCTCATTATTGGGAAGTCCTTATTTTGAAATGGAATCGGTCTTTTTAGGAAGTGTCTTCACAGATAAAATTGCTACATGTCGTCCAATAACTCACCCAGGTTTCCAGCTTCTGCATCCTTTATCCCTGTCTGGGGCTCCTTGCTCCTTCCCTGCTAGACTCAGTTTGGCTCAGGGTGCTAGGACAAATCCAGGCCTGGGGCAAGAAGGATTGAAGGAGCTCAAACCAACTGTATGGGATTAGAAATCAATTTTCCTTCAATGCTAATCTGACTGATACTTTTTTTTTCTTGGTTAGGTCTTTTCTCTGATTAAACTGGCTGTGACTTGTTTTTATGATCACAGCCTATCATGTTTTTAGTATCTCCCATGTCCCGGACACTGAGCGGAGCATGTTACAGCTTAATTCTATCAGCAGTTTTCTAAAGTGGACATCACTCTCTTAGTTTACAGAAGAAGTGGCAGCCCAGGGAAGTCAAGTGACTTTCTCAAGATTATGACGCCCATAAATGGAGTCAAGGATGCTGTGGTGTAATGTTGCCTTCTGCATTGGCTCTATTGGTTACTTTCCTTGTTGCTATGACAAAAGCAACTCAAGGAGGCAAAAGTTTGTCTGGTTGACAGGTCAAGGATACAGTTTATTGTGGAAGGTGAGGTGTAGCAGCAGGAGCATGAAACTCACATTGCACCCCTAGTGGGGGAACCAGATAATGGTGAACACTTGCTCAGCCATAAAAAGTTCAGCCATCTAAAAGTGCTCAGTCAAAAACTTTATCCAACTGCCTCCACTTTCCCAGTAGGCTTCTACTCGATTTTGTGAGCAGCCCATTTGATGATGTTATCTTTATATGTTACTCTTTAACTTGGAAGCCTCCCTCAAGGGGACTCTGCTCTGTCCAAGAGTCATTGGAAACTTCAGCTGCCTCAAAGGGGCTTCCCCAGTTAATTTCAGTGGGATGTTTTTAAGCTCCCAATTTGATGATATTTCCTTTTGTCTGTCTGTCTGTCTGTCTGTCTGTCTGTCTGTCTGTCTGTCTGTCTGTCTGTCCGTCCGTCTGTCCGTCCGTCCGTCCGTCCATCCATCCATCTATCCATGCATGTATTCATTGCTTACTATTTATTTTATTTTGGCTTGCAATATACTTAATTAACTCACTCATTCAAAAACTATGGCTATCACAGTTCACCTGCCATATAAACCAAACATAGGTATTGGCATTGCAGTGGTACTTTACTTTTATCCCAGAGATAGGGCTCTGCCACCTGAGTAGAGACCTTCCCATCAATGCCTGTCTACTTGTTAGTTCTATCCATCTTGCATAGCTGGAATTATTTTTCATCATTCTGTCCCACTGTCTGATTATAACATTTTGTAATTGCATACTTTCCTCTCCTCTTTTTCCAACTCCCTAGAGTCCTCTAAAGCAACACAAGGTTGTGTGTTATTCTTCAAGAGATATTTGTGAGAATCACATTGGGTCATCCACTTTAGTTATCTCATTCTTACAGAGAGCTATCTCTGGATGTGCCTGGTTCAGCTATTCCTTAGTCACTGCAAGAAAGATGTGTTGCTTGGTCCCTGTCTCCTCTGTGTGCTCCAGAGAAGGAGGAACAAGCATGCACTAAAAAGGAAACACTTCTAGAGTCTAGGGCTTTTTGGGGGGAAATCCCACACTTCTGGAACTCTCCCAGCATCCAGAGATCTGATCCATTTGATCTAGGGACAAGTGTAGTGTAAGAAGATTGCCCAGCTGTGGTTCTGCCCACATAAGCCCTCATTTTGGTTTTCCTCTTCCATCCACATCCCTAGCATAATGCATTGTCTTACAAGGACACACAGTATCACACTCTTTATGCCTAAAAGAAGAGCAACCCAGAAACTCACTCTGCTGCGATTACCTTATTGGCTTCATTCTGAGTAGGCCCTGTTCTTCGTTATTGTAATTCTACTATGCAGACAATTTCTTTTTAAGACAAAATATTTTAAGAGGTAAATAAAAAGTAAACATGCTATCTAAAAGAAGCAAAAGAAACTGCATCAACAAAATGAACAAAACCTGCCCCTGGATGCATCACAAACATAACTCTGTTATGATGAACACCGAGCCAACAATGAGAAGCAACCTGACAGTCCTATTGATGCTGCCTTCTTTGGTGAAGAAAGGTTCCACCCATGCTCCTTTCAAAGCTCTCGGTAGCATGACCCTTCTGCTGATGACACTGGAAGTTTATGAAAGAGCAAAACATGAGACCATGAAAATTTCACAGTCTCAGAAACTAGATTGGGATGGTGGTGTTGCAGGAACAGCTTTGGGAATCTTCTTGAGACTGCCTTTTTGTGTAGCAGCTATCAAGTCTTCTGTGGCTTGAAGATTGTTGTCCTGTCATAACTCACTTGTTGAATTCTAATCTCCAGTGTCATTGATTTAAGCAATTGGACCATTGGGGGCTAACTAAGCACAATAAAAGAGTTATCTGAGTGAGGTTAGGGTCCGTATGAAAGTACTCTGAGTGAGCCTGTGGGTTTCTTGTGAGGATTTAGACACAAATTATGAGTGTTGAATGCATCAATCTCAACATCAGATAAGAACAAATTGTTTATTTACATTTAAAAGATATAAAACTGCCATGTCACATTATGCTTGCAGGTGTGGATAGACACATTCATTTATGATTAGGAAGGTAGACCCAAACTCAAAGGATGACTTGGCGACTCCATCAGCAACTGCTGATGGGAAAAGAATTCAACCCAGATGTCCCCATGGTGTATGTGACCAGCCTTGGTCAATCAATTCCTTTACACTGTTCTCTTGGCCTGGGATTGGCTCTGCAAATTGTCCTAAGGTCCAAGGTAGGATAATGCAAGAGTCTTCCTTAGGACATTTCAAACTCCAGTGGAGACAAGACCGACTTTTTTCTTGCATTGTTCACATGAAATTCAGAGCTGCCCATGGCTATGTTTCCTTCAAACAGAAAAAAAAAACCTGAAGTAAAGACCACAGATAAAAATAGGTTTGGTTAAAAGATTGATGGGGAGGGAATGGGTGAGAACCAGAGTCGGGGAGGAAGACAGACAGCCCTGAAGGCACTGTAGGCCTAGAGTCCTGTTGTGCCAGAGGTCAGCCTCATTCTTTCCCAAACTGGGTTGTTTATTGGCCTAATGAATTTCCTTTTATTAGATTGTCTTCCTTTAATTGACTTCTAAATCTTGGCATCCCCAAAGTTCAGACTCAAACCATTTTCTTGTCTTTATCTATTCACTGTCTTGGTGATCTCATCTTGTCCCACAGTTTTAAATACCATCTATGCTGGATGTGTCGTAAATATAGAGCTCTAGCCCTGACTTCCACACCATATATCTGGCTGCCTGTTCAGCCATGCCTCATAATTGTCTGGTAGGCATTCAGATCAGACATGTGTCACAAAACACCTACCCCTTACATTAGGTGTAAGGTAACAAAACCAATAGAACAATAGAATGGATATACATATATATCTGGGTTTATTAGACTAGAGGCTGGATAGTTCAACAGTGGCCATCTGTATGCTTGGGAGCCAGAGAAGGTACCTGATAGCTCATCAGGCCAAAAGATCAGAAGTTGTGGAGCAAGGACCAGTGGTGGCTCTAGCCCAAAGCTGAAGGCTGGAAACTCTCTGAAGAGTGGCTGATGTGAGTGTGAACCGAAAGGCTCAAGAAGCTGGAGTCTAGGGTCCCTGGTGAGGACAATTAGCAATGACACATTTGCCCAGGAAGAGCAGACACTGGTTGATTTCTTCCCTTTTCTGATTTTGTTCCACTGGGCCCCAGTCTATTGAATAGTGCTGCCAAATTCAGGGAGATCCTGACCCAATCAGTCACTGTCTTCCATTTTGGTCATCTCTAGAGACACAGACATATCCAGAAGTGTCATTTACTAACCTCCTATCTTACAGTCTTACAGTTCCATCAAGTAGGTAATTAACATTAACCATCACACCCCTCCATCTCCTGGTTGACCCCTCACTGTTCCATCTGTTTTAGCAAGTGTATCACCAATGTCTGTCTGTCTGTCTGCTTC
This sequence comes from Cricetiscus sungorus, assembly GCA_030556225.1. Lineage (NCBI taxonomy): Eukaryota > Metazoa > Chordata > Mammalia > Rodentia > Cricetidae > Cricetiscus > Cricetiscus sungorus. Next base: position 30,261,069 of record JANBXA010000740.1, on the reverse strand, counting down.
TCCCTCCCTTCCCTCCCCCCTCCCTCCCTCCCTCCCTCCCTCTCCCTCCCTCCCTCTCTCCCTCTCCTTCCACTCCCTCTCTCTCTCTCTCTCTCTCTCTCTCTCTCTCTCTCTCCTCTCTCTTTTTAGATAGCATCTCACTATGTAGCCCTGGATAAGCTGGCCTAGAACTTACAGAAAGTAGCCTGCCTCTGTCTCCTGAGTGCTGGGAGTAATACCTGGCACAGTTTTGAGTTATTTACCAGAAATCAAAGGCTAACCCAGGAACTTCTTAATGTTGCATTCTGGACATCCCACCCATCGCCAAATGCTGCTGCTTCTACCCCTGTGTTTGGTCTTTTCTCTCCATCTCCTCTTTCTCCACCTGAGCAACCACACAGCCTCCTAACTGCTTTCCCTCTAATATTCCTAAACTTTTAAAGTACACATCTTTGCATGCCACATTTTTGGAATCTGAGTGAGACAGTATCACTGCTGTGCTTAATTTCACACAATTGCTTCCCCAATAATTAATCAAATCCAGACTTTCTCATCATGGTCCATAAGACTTCATGATCTGGCTCCTGTCCACCTTGCCAGTTCGTCTTCCTTAATTAAGTCTTCTTTCCTCAAAACTGTCAGCCTTATTCTCTGCCTCAGGCCTCTACATCCGTTCGTCTGCCCAGAGATCTTGCATGGCTGCCTTCTTTTCATCATCTGAATGCCTCAGAAAAGCCTGCCTTGTCCCACAAATCCAAGTTATCTTTGATTCCTTAATAACATTCTGAAGAGTATGTTGTTTAATTTCTTATCACAAGCTGATATTTTCTCGTTATTATCCTTTATTTTTCTGTCTCTCTGTATAAGAATGTAAATACCCTAACTTGGCACCAAGCCCTCTCAGTACACAGCCAGACACAGACACACACAGACACACAGACACACAGACACACACACACACTCACACTCACACACACACACACACACACACACACACACACAGAGAGAGAGAGAGAGAGAGAGAGAGAGAACACACAGAGACACATACACAGACACACATATACACATACAGAAATGCACACAGAAACACAACACACACACACAAACACATACATGTAAACACACAGTTTCCAACACATCCTCAATATATGTTTGCTAATTGAACAAAAACTTTTCAGTTGGGCTCTTCTTACTTGCCAATAAAGGAGATCCCAAGAGATTATTTCTCATAATTCTACATAAGGATCAATGATAATAAGTTTGGTACTTAGATAAGTGACTAAGAGCCGCATCAAACACCACAATAACATGGCAGCAACAGCTGTGACTGTATTTCTTATGATGTATTATTTGCTATAGCCCAGACAGCAGATCTTACATTATTCACATTTAATCTTCACAGAAACCCAGTGAGGTGGATGCCCTACTATTTTTTTTAAAGAGTATTGGAAACTCAAGCCCTAAGAGATTATATAACATATCCAAGAGTACACAGCAAGTGACATAGGTGGGCCGTGGACATTAACTTGAGAGTTATGATCTGTGTGTCAGTCTTTACTCATGAGATCACACTACTTCTATACAAGAAACATAATTTTTAAAAGTACATTAGGTAAAGATTTGACAGAATCAACTTTATAGCAGGCATGAGGTTTTTAAAAGCTTATTTTACTAGATAGAAACTGCGCTACCATAAACAACAGTGTAAAATATAGCCAAGAAAGCCCTTTGTGGGGAGACCTAAGGAAAGCAGGTGAGCAAAAGGTTTGAATAATGAGAGGCTGCCACAATCCTAAAGTTCATTATAGAGTCACATTTTAATATGGTGCAGCTTTACCAGAGATAAAGTATCTACCCAGACATTTTGTTGCTATATTGAAACTTTATTAAAGTTGTGAATGAGAAATATTGTATTACGGTCTTATGAGGGTTTTGTTGTTGTTTGTTGTTTTGGATTGCTTGATGCTTTATTCTGAAGGACAAACATTAGATCATGCAAGAAGACCATGTCTTCTTAGGTAAAGATGCTATTTGTTCTGTGCCGCAAAGAGATAGGGCATGGCTCCTCTTTGAAGGACTAGTCTACAAACACTGAGAAGTATGCTTGATCTAAGTGTCCAGAAGTCACAGACAAGAACTCTGCTGTCTTTGTTTTTTGAGAGAATGAGAGAGTGAGTTAGGATGGGAGGAGGAACAAAACAAAGACAGGAGTGAGGTGGAAAACTATTGACTTTGTTTGCAATGGACCAGCACCCTAGATCCTCTGTCTTCTCAGCACATATAGATGCTCTGTCTAGCCACCAGTCCCACTGCCCCGCTCTGGAATTCTGTGCTGGCCTGAAAGTCCCATAATGCTGTTTACTTGGACACAGCCTGCACAGTTCTCCTCTACCTTGAGTCCGGAAGAATGGTTGGAAGCAGTAGCAATTCACATTGACTGACTTCCTTCCCACCCAGGGAGTTCCATTATGGGACATAGCTTCACCATGACTCCATATGGCTGCTTTCTCCTGGGCTCCACTACCCCTCAAAGTATCCATCGATTTACATTTGTTGTGTGTCATCATCGTCTTGTTCATCCATGAGCCTGACTCCTCAAGAACATGCTGTCCCCTGATGTGTTTGATGAAGCCCTGGTTCTTTAACTTTTCTCCAAATTACAATTCAGTCGGTATTTTTGCCAACTGTGTCTTTCCCCAACAGTCTTTATTAATGCAGCCAGGTTTTTCCCCCTCCATGCCTTCTCATCTCCATCACTAGGACAGATGTTTCCTTCTTATTAATTATCACAAATACCCAAATAAAACCTAAATACAGAGTGACTTATTTTATCTTCTCCATCAGTGGGAAGTAAAACACGCCTATCTATTCCTTCCCGTTACTAAGAAAATCCCTGGGAAGAAAAATAGAAATAAAAAACACCGAAATTACCCATTTATTTAATTACAAGGCACTTCCTTTCATAAGCCACATTTTCACTGCTGAGAAGATTCCGATTTGGCAACAAAAGGCAAAAGCTGTTTCTACTGAGAGCGGCAAGGAGTCTGCGTTTGCAACACACTGGTGTGGAGAAGCCATGCCGGGTATCTTTTCATGGCTGTCCACCTTGGAGGGAGGAGCAGCCGGGAGGTGGGGACACACATAGAAGGTACAGATACACAGAGATGAATAAAGGAAAGGCAGGAAGATCAAGGGATGGAACAAAATGATATGAAAGGACAGAGCAACACAAAGAAACATGCAGAGGTAGAGACAGGCTGGAGGGCCAAGTAACAGATGTAGAGGGTAAACTATGGCAAGCCGTGAGGGACTGAAAAAGCAAGAGCACTAAAGTGACAAAAGAGGTGAAGGTCGCAAGGCAAGATCGTTAAAAGTCGGTCAGAGTTCCCAGGAATGGTGGGTGGAATTAGGTCACTGCCAGTAATGGTCACTTTAGAGTTTTAGAAGGTGCCGTCTATCACTAAGGCTCACAGAGATCAGACTGTTGCTAAGTGAGTTTGCAACGAGACTAAATCTTACTAAAATGGGGATGTATATCAGAACAGCATCCTCAGAAGTAAAGCAAGAAGGATAACACAAACAGGAACAAGATTTAAAGAGGAAAGTGTACGGTTGCCATCTGATGCCAATTTTACTCCCACTTTGGCCGTGCCTCAGTGTAACCATGGTTTCTGTGTCCATAGACGAAACATTGTCTTTTCAATGATTTAATAGCAGGTCTAGCAATCACCTAAAGTGACCTGTCTGGTTCTGACATGTCAGAACTTACAATGGTATCTGGTTGTTTGGTATGAAAGCCTTGAATCAGTGTTATCCATAATAAAGCTCAAGAGTATTGGCTGATCAAGTTGCTGGAAGGAGATCTTTTCTCCCGTCTCATGCTCACTGGAAAGCCCATCATCTGCATTTGGCTCTTCGGGACAAGCAGAGCCCATCTCATAAGCAAATGATGCTTAACAGGAAGTGTCTCCTAGAGCATGTCTGCTTAGACAGGTGTGTTGAGAGGAAGTGCAAGCTTAGAAAAAATGGTACCCGGGCTGGTGAGTCCTGTGCACCTTGAACACAGGAGGGAGTGATGAAACAATACCTGCTGGGAACTAACTGGGGATGTCAAGATCCAACAGAGGATGCCTTACTAGCCCTTCTTCCAGAATCTTCTTGAGAAGCCTGAGGTGGCTTTTTTCTTTCCTGAGGATCCAGACAGAATAAGGATTGAGGTGTGCTCCCTGCTGTAAGACACATCCTGACTTCCCCTAAGTTCTTATTTCACCTTCCCAATTTCATGCCAGTTTATCCCATGAGCCATGGCAGAAGGTGCAGAAGAAGGGGCAATAAGTTTTGTTCATTTCCATTGACACTAATATAGTGCCTACTCTACACCAGGCACTTGGGATACAGTGATTAATAGGACATTCTCCAGCTCTCATGGAGCTCTCAGCATAGTGAGTGGGCAGGGAGATCAGTCAAATCAAGAGTTATGCTAATACACTGTGAGTCATACAGTGGTGAATGCCAGTCTCCTACATAAAACCTTTCTGTGACCCACTGCTTCCTGCCTAAAGGTCTTAATGTGACACACAGGCCGTTAACATATTCTGTTCACCTCTCCAACTTCCCATCACATTCTGTGCTTAGTCTGCACTAGCTCGTTTTCAATTTCTCAAACTAATTATATTCCAATCCCCTCCATATTCTCTTTAGACTACTCAGTCGTCGTGAACCACTCGGTATCTCTTTCCCCAACCCTTTCTTACCTTACTGATGCTCAAGAGAGCCTTCCCCTAGCAAGTCTTACCTAACCTGACTTGTGTGGACTAAGTAGTCTCTGATGTGTCCTGTGTCACATGACCCTTTGCTCATCTGAGTACTTGGATCACTGGGTCAGAATGGTTATACCACCTGTATGTTTCACCTGATGGATCATTTGCTCCATGAGGTCAGAAATAAATGTTCTCCACATACTTAGCCAGCAGAAGGAAGCCTGACACAAATTAGATTCTTATGGGTTACCTGCTGTACAAATAAACCAACAGAAGTTATATACAAATGGGTAGTTAACTGTGGCTTTTGTTTACTCTTGCTCTGTAAGTAAGCCAACAGAAGTTATGTGTAAGTGAGTAGTAGTTCTCTGTGGCTTTTGCTTATTCTTGCTCTGTAAATAAGCCAACAGAAGTTTTGTGCAAGTGGGTAATAGTTCACTGTGGCTTTGGTTTAATCTTGTTAGATGTGGACACAGAAAGGACTCATAAGGGACTTTTGTGTTACTCTAAGGAAAAGATTAACCACTTCTTCATGCTAGGAACGTCTGAATTTTTCCAAGACTATGACTTTAGATCTTCCTCCAATGCTTGTTTTCTGATTCTGAGCCACAAGGTATTAGCTTATATGCATAAAATTTTACCCCTCCTTTGAGAATTCTAAATGAAAACTTGGTTCTGGAAGGTAAAAGTCTCCCAGGACTGAATTAATGAAGACCAACAAAAATGAGCATGTGAACATAGCTTTGGGGCTTTCGAGAAGCCTTTCATGTTATTTTTAATTGACAATATCTGTACTTCTTCATGGGTCATGGTATTATAATTCAACATGTATATAGAAGATGTAATGATGAAATTGAGGTAATCGGCGTTTCTATATCTTCAAATACTATTATTTGTGTTTGTTAGGAACCTGCAGTCTCACCTCCTCTAGTTATTTGAAATGTGTAATTAACTGTTGTAGACTATAGCTACCTTCCTGACTACAGAACATTATCACTACTTCCCCTTTGGTTTTTTCAAGAAATCGAGGCCTAGAACGCCTTCCAGTCTGCCCAAGTTCACCAAAACAAAAGGAAGGAGCCAAGAATAAAAGATGTGGGTCTTTTGAATCCAAATACTGTATTCTCTATTTTGCATCACTATGACTCTTTATGACTGGTAGAACACAGATGTATTAAGAAAGCCATTTTAAAACTGGGGGCATTCCAAATCATGCCATGGAAGCACCTTTCTTTTCTGCCTGCCCTGAAGCTGTGATAGGCAGGAGACATGGCAATGAGCCCTCTTGAAAACCTATTGGAGAAAATCAGCCTGGGTGCGGTCCTCAGCTTGCTGAGTGGATTACTCACTATCATACTCTAAGCCAGGTCAACCACATTCAAGAGTACATGGTAGCAAGAGATTAAGCAGCTTACATGTCAAGGTACCAACTGAACTCAAAAAGACTAGCTTTACTAAGGGACTATGTCAAATGCCAGTGGAGGTGAACACACATCCTGGCAGGATGGAGACATTACTAGGCATCACAGTCCTGCAAAAGCCGACACAGAGCTGCAGAGGTAGAGAGATATGGGTATGAAGAATTAACTGGAAGTAGGAAGCCAGCTATCCTCTGAATCTAGGAGACATACAGAGACCAGAGCCAGTAAGTGACAAGGCATGAAGAATTACATATGAAAATAAAACAGAGTTATGTATGGGACTGATTCTCCTGGGTTTGGATTCTTCTAGAAAATATACACCCCATAACCCCGAAAAGGGTCTTCTTTGAGAAGAGATGATTGGGAAACCAGGCAAAGACTCGGGAGGATGGGAACAGTGGGAGAATAGCCATCTCCACTAACAAACAAAGCCCACCTCTACAGTTTCTAGAGTTGTTCCCCTGTATTCACCCACAAGGCCTTGACTCAGCCTTCTTCTACTTTCATTTACAAATATGTGAGGCTTTCTGTTCATTGCTTCGACTACTACAATGGGTAACACACTGCAGCTCACTATTCTAATCTGTCACTCAGCCTCCCACTACCTTCAGGCAAAAATTGCCATTGATCACAGACTTACCAAATTAAAGCTTTAGGACACTTAAGCAAGTAATTATTATCAGCTACTGAATGTTGGAAACCGTTGTTAGATATCATCTTGCTGTTATTCTGCCAACTTCCTACCACTCTTTCCCTTGCTGCTCTGAGTCAGGAGGGTGGTGCGTTCTTGTGCACTCATATTCACTTCCTGGATTTTCAGGATCCATGACTGAGGAGTCGCTCTTTGGAATTCTTAATGGTCAATTCATACATCCCCCTCTCTCAAGGAAGACTAGTCATATCAATTAAGAAGTCAGAGGACTCGGGGTGGGGTGGGGGAGATAGATAATAGAGATTTCCTAATTTAAGGGTTCTCTGTAAATGAGAATTGTGGGAGCTTTTGGGGTCCAGCTCCATCCTACAGTGGTGAAATACAGAAGGAACAGATTTTTATCTATTAGCTGGCCTCTTTCTTTAGTTCCTGGAGCCAAATATCTGTTTTCATTTGATTCCTACATACTTTTCAAGCATTTTTTCTAGCCTGGATTCTCTAAGCCCTTGATGGCTTTCCAATGGAGATAAGATCACCTCATCCCTTTCTATTGCCTTTTTGACCAATGTGGTAGGTTCATATCTACAAAGGGCATGTGTGGCATGTTCATGAAATGGCCCAAGATCATCTAACTTAGCATGGGTAGACCAAGAAAGTGTCCCTAGAAACTACATCAAGTGTCATCCTGAAGGATATTATTGCTAGAAAAAGTACTGGTGGGGGCTAGGTACTCCGTGTAGAATGAGCACTAAATGCAAGGGGCAAGAGACTGTGATATAATTAAACAACTTCCCGCACGCAGAGGGAATGGCGAGAAATGAGGATGTGGGGATTCTCTTTTGCAGACAATGTGGAGCAAATGGAGAGAGACTGAACAGAAAGAGCTAACTTATTTGTGCTGCTATGTCTGGCAGGAGCCTGTGCTACAGCTAGGACAGGAGGCAGGCAGGTATCTGAGAGCGTGATCCAGGCAGGCAAGGAGGAGGCTCACTGTAGAATCTCAGCCCTTGCCAGGTAAAGTGGGATTCGGGCAAAATAAAGAAAGGGGCTAGGATTGAATTCAACAGAAACAGAAAAGTCAGCTGGGAACAAATCGGAATGGTAATAGAAACTGGCTTAGGTGCCCTGCAGAGAAACCCTGGGCCTGCAAAAGTGAGATATATGAAAGGCTAGACTGTAGGAAATGCTCTTAAAATAACCCGTCTCTCTCACTGATTCCAGGATCACACACACAGGAATCCTTCAACTCTACAGTCAAGGTTTCTCTGCCGCCACCCTCATCCCCATCTTTCGCTCTTCCTTCCTCCTCATGGGCCAGGCCGCTGTGCAGAGCCATGCCACTCTTGGCTTTCAGCACACACCTGTGATTTATCCCTGCAGTTTGCTATCCAGATCCCTCTGTTCTGCTGCTCCCAGGGCTTCCCACTGCCAAAGCCCAGGTTAAGCCACAAGCCTTCCCAAAGCCTCCCCTGATGGCTCCTGACAACTTCACTCCTTTTAACTGGATTTTCTATCATATCCACAGTCAGCTCCATCTAATAAACAGTACACTGGATGTATTACCTTGCAGTTTCTCATCCAGGAAGAAATGAGGAATTTTCCCTTGTGGGTAAGGACCTTGTCTTATAAGTCTTTTGATTAGCTAATGAAGTTTATCATGAAAGAGAATAAAACTATAGGAATCTGTAAAACACAGTATAATAATATGAATTTACAATACAATTTTAAGGCCCTGGTGCATTAGAATGGAAGGCTCACTGTATAATCAGGTATTGCCAAGAGAAGACATATAAGGAAAAGTTGAAGTTGGGGATATTTTGCAAATTTCAAGAGAAATGTTTGTGAGAAGGAATTAAGGCTTGTACTACATTGTAAACCAACACAGTGGGTAAAGATGAGGAGGAGAGGGTTGTCAGTTCAGCCTCACCAGCATCTTTCTCGAAGCCAGGACTCCAGAAGTAAATAGAATGACTTCCTAGTTATGGACGGCATCCCTGCAGAAGCTTGAAGGCCTATGTATAAGGAGTGTAGTGTGGAGTTAGGACGAAGAGGGCCGGCTTTGTTTCTATTGCCTTTTTGACCAATGTGGTAGGTTCATATCTACAAAGGGCATGTGTGGCATGTTCATGAAATGGCCCAAGATCATCTAACTTAGCATGGGTAGACCAAGAAAGTGTCCCTAGAAACTACATCAAGTGTCATCCTGAAGGATATTATTGCTAGAAAAAGTACTGTAAAGGGATGGCAACAGTATGTACCTCACAGAACTGGGGATCGGGAGCCAATGAGGTGACACCTGTGAAGTGTTTAGCAGGATGAATTGATGGCAAGTGTCTTATTTTGCAATCACTGATATAACTGGATTTGCATACTGAATAGGAGAAGCATCGGATTCAGTAATCTTGACAGCTTGCCCAAACCCAAATGTCTAGGAGGATAAGACGAGTGCCTCCTGGTGAACTTGGACTCTCAGAGGTGAACTATCATCCAGAGAAGGCTGGGTACCACACAGCTGCTGCTTCTCCTGTGAAGGGCAGTGACTCTCTTGAGCCCACTGAGGTAGTAAGAAAAGCACAACCAGAATAACCCTGGGTGAAAAAGGACTAGTTTAACAGTAGTGGTGGCGCACAGCCTTAATCCCAGCACTCTGGAGAAGGCAGAGGAAGGTGGATCTCTGTGAGTTTGAGGCCAACCTGATCCACAGAGCAAGTTCCAGGACGGCCAAGGCTACACACAGAGAAACCCAGTCTCAGAGAAGAGGAGAAAAAAAACTAGTTTATTGCCTAAAAAATAATTAAGAGACTTATGCAGGAAAAAAAATTCAAAACAGTAAGTACCAAGTTAATAACCCAAAGACAGGAGTAGCTAAGGAGGCAGAATCTAAGCTGGTAAGAAGCATATTATAGAGCCTCTTAGAAATGTGAATTTGCAGGAAGCCAAATGTTAGAAGCAAACATATAGGTTCAATAGTGTCAGCAGTGACCATTAGGATACAGATTCCAGTGTGAGGCCAGGCTGCTTCTGTGGGGCTCAGAGCCATCCCCGACAAGTCTTGTTCCACATCGCCCTGCTCCTCACAATGGCCTCTGCTCAACCTTCATACAACCTCACCCATTCTCTCATCCACACAATCTTTGATAAACGTGATAACTCCTCCTCAGGGTCTGTCCTGAACCTTTCCACTCCCTTTTCAGTACTGCATCTTGAAGGGGCATAGCCCGCCACTCTGCCTGGATGACCAGCCAGGGTGGTGGTGGGCTGCAGAGAGCCGGAGAGGTACAATGCCATCATCTCAGGAGTCAGAAGTGAGCTGGAAGGGAGGGCCCCACACCCTTGCGTTTTATTGGCACTCCATACTTCTTGGGCAGCCTGAGTGACTCAAGGCAGCTTCCCCGGAGGAGTCTATTTTCAGCTGGAAAAGTTGGGCATTTGCTGACCATGGACCTTTCTCTCACCACAGCGTCACACAGCAAAACATTTGGAAGACCACATAAGAGTATATGGGAACCTGTCTTCACTTGGTGAAATGGGAACCGTGTTAATAGCCCAAGGTTTAATTCCCGGCTTCTTTCACCCTTCTTAGAATTGAAATCATTCTGTTGTCAATGCTAGGGAGGGTTAGCTGTGTTTGACTGAAGTGGTAATTTGACAAGATGTGTCTTCGCTGTCATTCAAAGTGTAGAATAGAGCTCTTAGCATATTCAGGGTTTGTTCTCTCTGCCACCTCCATCTCCTCCTTGTGAAACTCTGCCTTCCCTTTGGAGATACGCCTCCTTAAAGAACAGGAAGAAAAAAAATAACATGCAGTGCTAGGGGTCAGGAGGGCATGTGCTAAAATCCACAATGAGTCGGTTCTCTGGATTCGGTGGAGGCTCTTCCCGGACAAGAAGGGGATTTAGGGGTCTCTTGGCAAGAGGTTCCTGATTGCCCCCATAAATCAACCCCAATCAGTTAATTCCTCATAGAGAATGATGAATGAAAGGCTCTGAGAACTGCCTGGCATGCAGTTTGGTTGGTGAGGGGCCAACATGCCTGATTTGTCCCAGTGGTTGCAGAGCAGGGTATCAAAAATGGAGAAGACTCCCATGTGGTCCTGCTACACGGGGGCCACCAGAGACTCTAGATTCACTCCCAGATGCTCTAGGGAACTGAAGCCACCATCTGGATTTGATACTGCTAATATTCAGTGATTAAGATGATTGTTTGTTTCTTTGGGGCTGGAGAGATGGTTCAGTGGTTAAGAGCACACACTGCTCTTGCAGAGAGCCTGGGTTCAATTGCCAGCACTCACAGGGTGGCTCACAACCACTTGTGTCTGCCTTCACATGCACACATCCCCACACTGATACACACACACATACACATAATCAAAAGTAAGCCTTTAAAGATAAAAAGGGACGAATTTTAGAATAACACACACAAAGAATTTCAGCTTCTCATCTTCGATGAAGGATATGACTTCCTCATCTTTAAAAGAGGTGTGAATCCTAGTGGAGTACTCAGCAAATGGTGACTATTAATGAATATAATAGTGACCATTCATCTTCCTGAGGGGTGGTCTGTGTGATCTGGGATAACATCAGGGTATGCTGATCAAAAGAAACATGGGAAATGCAAAGGAGACTGAGCAGGACTTGCTATAGTAATGGTGCTTGGATCTTGCCCTCCTTCTTTTTTGGCCCAGTCCTTTTGGGTCCTCTGTTTCTGGGTCATGCTGAGTGCCTAAGTCCCTTACTGAGGGCTACTGAGCCTATTTCCACCAGAATGTAAGGAATCTTTTGAGTTGCAGTTGCAATTCTTTGCATGTTTATCTCCAAGTGCTCCCATCAAAAAACATTTGAGCACAACCTCACACCAGGTATCAGTCTGGACAGAGGGATACAATGAGAAGGTGAGGCCTCTGCCCTTGAGAAACTCAGGTGGAGTAATGAAGGGGAACAGACCAGTAAATCAATAACACGGTTGCAGCATATAGAAGGCTATAATGGAGGTAAGCAGAGATGGGGGGAAAAGCACAGAAAAAGGAGACAGACACCTGACCACAAGAACCCTTCATCAACCAACCAGGATTCTTCTCCCATTCCACCACACCAGCCATCTTTTAATATTGGTTTTGTTCCTCTCATGTTTATCCTGCTCTTCTAAATCAGAAGTCAATGAAAACTAAACATCACATAGTGGGTGTTCACTAAATGCTAGATTCATTTTATTCTTTACCTCTCAAAGGTAGTATCTCTGTCACAAATTGAGACAAACCATATGGAATTGCCATTTCTGTAGAACCTTACAAAAATGTCACTTCTGTAACTCTAAAGGTGTTGATTATTAATGATTTTTTATGGTTTGTGCCAATATTACATATATGTGTGCTTTATGTTTTAGTTGATAAAACTATATATTTTTGACATGTTGCTTTGATATATGCATAGATTTTGTGGAGTAGCTAACTCAGGCTAACTAAGATATATATTATAGCAATTACTTTTAAGAAAATTTAAAATCTAAAGTATTGACAATCTTTAAGTTCATGATTTACTGTCCTGAACTGAAGTCATTATGATGTACAATAGATTTTTTGAATTATCTCTCCTGTTGAGTTAATATTTTGTTCATTGACCTACATCGATTGACAGATTAATTGATTTTAGCTTAGAAGGAAAGTGTTTATTGGCAATGACTAAGGAAAGGTGTGAGGCTTTGTTCTGCATATCCAGTATGTTTAGAACATCAATTGCTTGAAGCATGAACCACAGAACACGGGGTATAGAAAACAGAAGGTCCCTACTGGCAAAAGTTGAAAAACCAAGGAAGAGGTAGATAAGAGAATCTCTGATTCATTGTTATAATTAGTGGAGCAAGAGGCCACACACTATTCAATGACACCAGAAGAAGGGACAATGAGTAAGATCTAAAGAAAGCAAAGCCACACTTGACATACAGTTGGCCTTGGGAATGAACCAGAAGGTGGCAGAGATAGATACCAATCACAAAGCCAAGCCACTGAACAAATGGAACAACAGAGTCAGAAAGATATGTGAACAGCACAGAGTGGCTTTCAGGAACCCTTGAGCCACTGTTTTTAGAACAAATGGGAAATTGTGACTCAAGTACAGTGGTAATGTCACTTATCGATAGGGGTGGGTGTTGTCAGACTTGCGCCATTAGGATTTTTGTCATTGTGAGAAGAATATAGAGTATGCTTTCTCAAACCAAGATGATTGCCTGACCACTACATGACAGATACATTGTGAGAAGACCACCATTATGTCTGTAGTGTGCACTGACCAAAATATCACCATGTGATGAATGGCTGTGTTCTCATAGACTTTCTTTGTGGGGACCTTCTCTTCAGGGCTTTCTACACAGGTTCCTGGGCTCAGGGTATCTACAGCAGTCCAGCACACTCTGGTCTTTGGTTTGCAGTAGTGGCCCTGTCCTTCAGTGGGCTTGGGCTTTGGATTATGGCAATGGCTCTGCCCTTCGGTGGGCTTTGATTTACAGTAGTAACCTTACTCTTTGGTGGGCTTTGGTTTACAGCAGTGGCCCTGTCTTTCAGTATTTTTCAGCCTTCTGCAGGGATGGTCCCCCCCCTCCTGTCCTATCAAGTATAAGCAGCAAGCTCTACTCTGACAGAAAGAGGCTGTTCTTTGTCCTTCTTGTGATGGCACTGCAAGGCCCAAGTGGGGGCAGCTGTTTTATTGATGTTATTGATGCTTCTATGGGCAGGGGAGGCAGGGGGTTGACGTTGCTGTGTCAGACATGTGTGCTGGCTGAAGCACTCAATATTGTTCTCAGCTTCTGTCCTCTCCTCATCTCACCCCCACCTCCAAGTCCCTGACTGTCATATGAGAGTCTAAGTTCTCACTTTGAATATCTTGTGGTCAAGACACTTCCTGGGCAGAGATTGAAGAGCCCCAGGAAGTTCCAGGAAAACCAGGGATGTTGAGACAGTAGAGAGTGGGAAAGAGTGGGAGGGAGTGCCAAGAAGAAAGGTGCCAAGCAACTGCTGAAGAATACTGAATAACGATACCGAATAACTGAGTTAAGACTTGGGCTACTTTACCAGTTCCTTCTATTTAGGTGACTCTCGGAAGTTATTATTTTACTCATTTTTATCATTTAATTTTCATTTTGTCAGCAACTTACTATGTGGATCTGACTAACCTCAAACTCACAATTCCTCTGCCTCAGCCTCCTGAGTGTTGGGATTATAGTCATGTGCCACCATGGCTGGTCAGTTCCTGAAATTATGTGACACATAGGATTAAGATAGACAACAGATGGCAAAAATAGGTGGGTAGATAATAGATAGATAGATAGAAGATAGATAGATTTATTCCTATTGTAATAGCATGGTAGTTATATTTCCCTACAGTTAACTTTGTCAGAGGAGTTTTATAAAAACCCTGGGCAGCCCAGTGTGTCCAGCCCCTCCTTTCCCCTCCTTCCCATCTCAGATTAATATTTCAGCAGGGTGCCTATACTCTCAGTAAATGCACCAGGATCAGTTGTTTGCTCAAATCCGTCTTAGTCGGTAATATTTTAAAGTTGATTGGATCTTAAAACTGTAAGAGGTCTCGGGTGTCGTGACTTTGCTGGCATTATCAGCTCAGCCATTTTCTTACCAAGCAAACTCCTACTGAAGCAGGCATGAGGCCCCCCATCCTGGGGCAAGAGGCGGGGAACTGTGTCCTTTGCCCTTGGGGAAGGCTCACTTAAGAATCAAGGATGAGGATGCCTCTCCCAGCTTGCCCACATGACCTTGGAAGTGTTCTACGTGTCCTTGAAGCATCACGGGAGGCTCCCCAGTCTTCTCTTCCCCCTTCCCCCCTTTTTTTAATATGCTCATTGACAGTGTCATCTCTCAACTTGATAAACTTGTCAGAGAGTGCTCTGGGAAATTGTGACACAGAGTTTGGAGTGATTGCTGAGTGTGCCGAGAGAAGGGGCCAGGGAGTTGTGGGAGGCACCAAGACATTAGCCTGGGGGCAGGCAGATGTTCTGGGGTGTTTGTGACTCATGGGCACCATGCATCACCTCCACAGTGCAATTTTAGCAGACCAGGACTGCAGAGGAAGAATCTAAGTGTCATGGGCATCAGTGTGATGAGTGTTAAGGGACATGTGGGTCGACTGAGGCAGGTATGCATGAGCATTATGTAACGTGGGAAATGACACATTGGGCTCCCCCTACAGCAGGCCACGTGAAGCTGGGTGGGCAGAGAACTGGGCATGAAGAGTAGAGGGCTCTTGAAATAATAAAGCATTCTGGAAACTGTGATCTGGGCATCTCTTTCTGAATTCTTTCTTGGTTTGACTTAGTTGCTTTTCTGAAATCCAGAATGACAGGAACTTAGATTAAGCTTCTCCTTTGAGGTAGACATGATGATGCAAACCTGGACTCCTGGCTCGTAAGAGGTAGAAACAGGAGGACCAGGGATTCAAAGTCATCCTGGGCTAATACAGCATATGCGAGGCCATCATGGGTTATGTAAGATTCTGCCCAATCATAAGAAAAGTAGATCTGGGCTATGGCTCACTTGGAAATCCCTGCCATCCATCTAAGTACAAGGACCTGAATTCAGTCCCCAGGATCCAAATAAAAAGGCAGCACCCCTGTAATCCTAGGCCTGGGGAGGTGGAGACGGGGTTCTGCGGGCTTACTGGGTGCCTAGTCTTGCTGAATTGACACCTTCCAGATTCAATGAGAGACCCTGTCTCAAAAACTGAGCTATAGAACCATTGAAGACAAGTGACATTGACCTCTGGTTTCTCAGCACAAATGTGTACACATGTGCACACTTCCACACACCTGGGCACAGATACCTACACCATACACATACCTAAGTAAATACATTGGGGGGGAAGGCAAACAAAAACGTCTCCTTTGAGCACACCTCATTTTAGCACATTGGTTATGTGACTTAGCATTGTTATGCCCTTAAACTGGACAAGGCGCTCTATGCTTCCTTACCAGTCTATGGCTGCTGAGAACACAAATGTTGCATCAGTGAATGAACCCAGAACCGTTTTTCCTCCTATCTGATTGGCTGGGGCTGTAGGGGAAATCTACCTTAAGTGGACAGATTTGGGGGCAATGGGAACAGGGGTAGGAGAGTCTGAATTTGAAAGTCTGCTTTGCACCCCACCCCATACTTTTCTTTTCCTCTATTTCCTCATCTCCATAATGGGCTGCCTGAAATGTACTGCAGATGACCTTGTTCAAAGTTTCAGCTTCTAGAGAGAAATTCAAAATGCTGTCACAGGGATAAGACATTTGGAAATGGCCAAGCACAGCACAACCTCAGGACTGCCCTGATCTAGAGGGGACACATCCCTTACTGAGGGATCTCCCATTCGTGTATTTCCCCTCTCCTACACTTACAACCAGTCCCACCATCATTTTTTCGTCTAGAGGGAAGGGCTTTGGCAGTCTGCCATTAGAACAGGTGTCCTCCTCCCTCCCCTGTCCATCTAATAGTATAATAATCTTCTGCCCCAGAGTCTCCGAGTGATTAGGGCACATCTCATGTCCTAGCTTCTCATCAAGAGGCAAAGCCAAGAAATCCACCTCACCTGGGAAGTGCAATAATTGCTTAATGGTGTCCTGCCTAGAGTGTGATATTTATATTATAAGATGGGATTTAAGTCTAAAAATAAAGGAAGTTGTCAGAGCTCAGGATTATTGATAGCGAGTATAAATGACAGTACTGACAGCTAACATGACGAGCTCTGGTTGTGTCCAGGTCTCTAAACTGGGAGGGAGGTAAAATTAATAATTAGGTCACTGACAATCTCCAGCCAAGGAGGGAGGAAATCACCTTCTCATCTCACTGCTCACCCTTTTGGCCTTCACATAAAGAAAGCTACATGTTGGAAGCACCATGTAACTACAGATGCACTAAACCCAGAGGGATGAAACTACTAATAGAATTAACATCTTACAAAGCCACTGGCAGCTCAGTGCAATAGAATAACATGGAAAATGATAAAGCAGGTGTAATGGTGCATACCTTTGACTCAGCACTCGGGAGGCAGAGGCAGGAGGATTTCCTGTGAGTTCAAGGCCAGCCTGGTCTACATAGCGAGTTCCAGCCTGTACAGTGTGACCCTGTCTCCATCCCCCCCCAAAATAAAACTAAAAAGTGACTTGGTTATTTTCCACAGACTATTTATGCTTAATTAGAGCACCAGAGGCAGTTTGTCAGCGTGATACCCATAGCACCCTAAAGAATAGCTGTGCAAATCTGGAACTTTGGAGTTGGAGTCATTTTCTCAGTTCCATATCAACCATCCTCATGATTTCTGGGCCTCAGTTACCCCATCTGCAAAAGCGGGGGTTTGGACAAGAAGACTTCTGAGGTTCTGAGGTCTGACACGGAGTGCTTGTTAGTGTAGAAGCGGCATCGGGCCCCTGGAGTGCCCAGGTCACCATTTTGAACATCAGTGGCCTATGTCCAGAAGAGAGGCCTGATTAATCGACCACAGCACAGCGGAGGAGGTTTACTGTGACCACTTTCTTCTTCACCCCCCCCCCCAGCTCTTCTCTCCTTGGAGGGTTAAGTAAGACTGGTCGGTTTTGCGTTCTTGCTTTATATCTCCACCTCCAGCTGAGATTTTTTTTCATTTCCTCTCACTGCAGGTTTCAATCTTCCCTATCCCCAAAACAATATCCTCTACCCCATTGCACAAAATAAAAGAAAAGCTCCAAATTGGCTCTGCCTCCTTAAGCTTTTGGGAAACCGTTTTACTGTGCTTGTCTGTACAAATCTAAATTTGGGGCCTGTGCTATTTGGCAATGTCTCTTTACCTCAGAGGAATCTTCTAGCCTCTCTCCATTTCAAAGCACTTGGGTCCACACAAAATGCTCTCGAAGAGAGAGAGCTGTCCACCCCCACCCCTTAGTAAAAATTCAGGTCTGTCACCGGGAAAGAAGAGGTTCTCTGTGGAAATCATCCTCGTGCTGGTTATAAAAGCCACTCACATCTCAGTATGAACTCTGCTAACGTGCTTCGTTGTCTTTGTTAGAGAGAAGCGAAATCCACACAAAGGTATAAAGAGTTGATCCATATAAAGATTGCTCTCTGGATTCCACTGGGCCTCGGCTTTCTGATGACCGAATCTTTGCCGGGGACAGCTGTGCAATTGAGACCACAGCAGGACTCCAGATGTGCTGAGGCCTTGCCAGGCAACAGACTTAGAAGTTTGGCCAAATCAGCCCCAAATAATCACCAGAGAAGAAGAGGGAATTGGGTGGGGGTGTGGGGGATGGGGAGTGTACAGGGCTGGTCCAAGGTTTTGTGTAACTCAGAAGCTGGGGCTAAGCTCAGGACATGGGGAGCAAGGAACAGAAGATCTTCCAGTCTTCTCACGTAGCTCGTGAGCACCCTTTCCTCCACTCTAAGAAGAAGGGCTGAGAGCTATGACCTAGGAGGTAATATCACATAATGACTGGTTGTCTGGGTCCATGAACCCAGTGGGAATCTTGACCCAGCCTCGAACTAGCTGTGTGACCTTGAAGATACTTTGTAAGACTTAGGCTGCCAAAGCCCTGAGAACGTGCTTGACACACACCCATCATAACGGCTGAATTGAACAGGAGAAATTAAACAAGCAGCTAAGACACTAACTAGATGAAGATCAAACAGCTAGGAGATAGTAGAGATTAGTGCAAATACCAGCTCACAGTTCCTTCCACTACACTCAATGTATCTCATTATAACAGTCACTTGGCTGAGCAGCTCTTGAGCAGAACCTAGAATCCAAATATTAATACAATATCCCAGGTGACGTGGGACATGGTGAATCATACCTATATAAGGCCACTCTTAGGAGGCTTACTGAGAGCCTGAGATAAGCCTGGGCTACATAGTAAGACCCTGTGTCTAACATACATACATAGGTACACACCTACATAACAAACATGTAGAAGTCTGAAGACAACCTTGTGGGTCAGTCCTTGTCTTCCACCCTGCTCAGGATAGGGTCTCTTTGCCTTTTGCCACTGCATGTACTGGAGTAGCTGACTGGAGAGCTTCTAGGCATTTCCCTGTCCTAGGGACAGGGCCAAAAATTGCTGGCATATGCTTTCCATTTTCTGGGGATTCAAACTCAGGTCCTCGGTTGTGTGGCAAGTGCTTTACCCATTGAGCAATCTTGCCAGCCCCCAGTGATACTCTTTGATTGAACAAACTAACCAACTTTTCCCAAAACTTGGGACAAGGATACCGAGTCTCCACATGCTGTCTCTAATAGTGATGGTTGAGAAGACCCAAAGTGTTCTTCTGGGGGGCACGTTTTAGCAAGATTGGTCTGCTTGGGGTTGTGTGGTTCTTCCTTAGGCATTGCTAGGAATCAGGGAGCTCTTTGGGGCTGGTATCATGTAGGCATGCATGGGGGATGCGGAAAAAACATGCCTCAGGTGGGGGCAGAAGAGAAACAGATGATTAAAAATTGCTCACGGTGTCTCTCGAACATGCTTGCCCAGGAAACTTTTCTTTTAATAGTTACTTTGGGTAACCACAAAGGATAGTGTGGCTGTGGCTGCAGCTATGCTGGGAGAGAGAAGTGTGTGTCCTAAAGCATTTAGGTACAAAGGCAGGTGGCTTCAGATCGACTGCAGGTTACGAAATGGAAAAGCCCATTGTCGTTTTGGACTTCGCAGGGAGCCAAGAGTAAATAATACTTCTCATATGGCTTTAGCCTAGTGCTATCTTAATTGCAATCTCTGGTGAGATTTGGAGTTATGCGTTTTTAACAAGCAAACCATAAAATAAGGTTTAATCTCCCCAGAGCCCTGGAGTTAATTTATCTGTCCACAGGCTAAGATCTTTTTAAAGGTTAAGAATGCTTGGGTTTTCTTTCTAGGTCTCTGGATTGGCTAGAACACCTGCAGGTGTCTCCTATGGCTGGCGGCTGGAATCTGGCTTTCATCAGTGCTAAAGACCAAACCTGAGGAAGCCCTGCAAAAAGAATCAGGTGTTGGAGTCTAGCAGTCATGAACCCTATTTTGTTCAGATGGTGAGGAGCTGGTATTACTGAGAACGGCATCTATAGCAGCTGATGTGTCCAATTTAGCCTCAGAAGGAAAAGGGTTGACTTTCCTCCACCATTGGGAGGTGCAGAGGTTTGGGGAAGATGAGCTAACCTCTCTTGAGTTTCACCATCTGTAAAATGAGGGTGAATGAATTTGCCTTGGGCCAGTGAGATGGCTCAGTGAGTAAAAGCTCTTGCAGCTAAGCCTGAAGACCTGAGTTCCATCCCTAAGGACTGACTCATGCAAATTGTCCTCTGACCTCCAAATGTGCATCGTGATGCTCATGTGCACTCAAGCACACACTGAATAAGTAAATAAACAAACAAATGTAGTAACAAAAGTAATCTGTGCTGGAGACTTCATTACCCTTCATTGTTCAGGAATCTCAATGTTCTCTGAACATTAGATGGTACATAGCTGGCTCTTGTTTTAATAGTAAAACAGCACGGTTATTAAGCCGACTTTCTTATCTAGGTGTTCACCCAAGTGAAATTTGCCTCATCAGAGTACAAGGACATATTCAGGTATTCAGAACACATCTAAAACTCAATCTCAACTCTTGTAACTGGCCATCATAGGTTCATTGCCGAAGCACAAAGAGTGTGGGATATCACACACGCCTTGCTTGCAAAATATCTGTGCACATGTGACCTCTACCAGTTTGGCAGGGTCATTTCCTTTGCCAGAGCATCTTTTCTGCCTCTGTCAAGTTCAGAGGGTGTCATAACTAGAGAGAGCTCTCATTTCCATCCTGTAGGGATGCACCCCTAGGAAGAAGAATAAGAGGAGCCCACATACACTATAGGTAGAGAAGATGGAGGAAGAGCCCTTTATTTAGACACCAAGCTCCAATCTTTTATCACTGGAGTTCTTAGCCCCATTGACTAGCCTCTATTCTCCAAGTTCTGTTAGAGCCTGCTTGTCTCTCCCTCCTCACCAATACAATGGTCTCTCCCCATTGCTGAGCTTGACATCTTCTGTCTTGATGGATTCTCCCCATACTGCCTGACTCCCCATGTCCTGCCAAATCATTTTACTATTGTCCATGAATCATGACCACAAGGTCACCACCATGTAAGAAAACTACCCCTGATTAACCTTGTATCTTGCTAGCAGTCTTTTCCAGCAACACCCCTCCCACTATTGGTATATTTAAAAAGGTTATAATAACCCCTAGTCTCAGGCAAAATCATAAGAGACAAAGATGATCCTTGAGAATTAAAATTGTGTGTCCTGTGCTTTGCTCTCTGAGAGGTTTGCAGAAAAATTATTCTGAGCAGCTACAAACAAGCAAAGGCCAAGTTCAGCAGGAGTAGGAAGTAAGGCTGGAGATTGAGGCTCAAGATTCTTACTAAGGTACATGCTAAAGTGTGTTTAAACATTCCTTGTTTGGGGGACTGTAAGTCATGATAAAGAATTAGGGAGTATATGTCAGAGGGAACAAAATTGTTCCTCTAAAGTATCAATCCACACCTCATAAGTCTTCCTTGGCTCCCCATGACACAAGAGAGAAAACTCACACTCAGCCAGGGAAACAAGTGTGTATACAAGTTACCACCCATCACCACCCCACCCCCACATACACCCCTTTATGCCTTAGCACTGCCTTCCCCATCCCAGTCAGGTGCACCAGGCTCCACTCCTCATCAGCACCACTCAACTCTCGTCCCTCTGCCTGGAACATTCTTCTTTGCTCTTCCCTATCCCGTTGTAACCTAAGCCGTGGAAAACACATCATCTCCCTGGGTTTTTATCAGGTCACCCTAGTCAGGGACAAACAAGTCTGTCCTCCTGATACTCCTAGGACAGTGGCTCTCAACCTTCCCAGTGCTGCAATCCTTTATACAGTTTCTCACACTGGGGTGACCCCCAACCGCAAAATTACTTTTGTTGCTACTTCATAACTGTTATTTTGCTGCGGTTACGAATCGTAATGTAAATATTTGATACAAAGATGGTCTTAGGTGACCCCTGTGAAAGGGTCATTTGATTTCCCCCCTCCCACCCCTGCAGAGTTGCATCACATAGTTTGAGAATCACTGCCTTAGAGTGTGGGCTTGCTTCTTCTCTTTCATTTAAGGGCACAGTCACCTCCAGGGACTGCATCCTTCTCTTTCTTTCTTTCTTCCTTTCTTTCTTTCTTTCTTTCTTTCTTTCTTTCTTTCTTTCTTTCTTTCTTTCTTTCTTTCCTTCCTTGCTGGCCTTTCAGCCCACTACCAGGCAATCACGGGTCCTCACAGGTCCCCTATGGAGTTGAGTTGAAGTTACTGAATTCAGCCTCCAGGGTTTCTTCCTTCCTTCCTTCCTTCCTTCCTTCCTTCCTTCCTTCCTTCCTTCCTTCCTTCCACGACACCCCACCTTTCCTGTCTTTCTACCCTGGCTTCATCTCCCATTTCCTCAAGCATTTCCTCAGGTAGCATGCTTACTGTCAGGACATCCAAGGAAATAAACCTTGTTGTGGCCCTGTGCCTGCCCTGCCTCCCTCACCTGAGACTGCAGATCTTACTGCTAAAAGAGACACTGGGAAAGATGATGCTGTTCCCTTCCCCCAGCTCTACCATCTCCCATGCTTCCCTGAGAGCTTAGTCTCTCCCAACCTTCATCTTGAGACAGGTGGAAAAGCAGCAATAATCCAATTAAAGTGTCTGACACAATGGCCAGGTGGCGCCATGCTGGGGAGGAGGTGAGCACACGGGGGCTGTTACAGGTTGTGTTTCACTAGCTGTCTATACCTACAGGGAGAACATTTGCCATAAGATTCACAGATTAAAAACCAGTGGCCTCTGCTTTCTCTCCAGAGTGTCTTTGTAAGAAATTGGTTTGGGGCAGAAGGGGACAAGGTCTTTTCTCTTTCTTTTCCCACCTTGATGGCATTTAGAGGAGGCAGGAAGAAGAAATGTTGGAGGGAAAAAAAGAATAAATCAGAGGAGCTGGCAGAGTCAGAAAAGCCAGGCGTGTCTCCAGCCGAACAAGCCTGCTCAGGTGAGGGGTGGCCACACTCCTGCCTTAGACTCTTCCCTCTGCCACCCTTGGTGCATGCCCTCACTTTCTCTCTTTTCTCATCAGATGATTGCCACTGCCCCAGCTCTGGAACTCCCATAGGAGCTTCTGAGTCCACACAAAGCCCAGGGACAATCCCTGGGAAGTTAGAAGGAAGGAAGGACAAACCATCCACACTCTACCTTCCACCAAGGATATCGGCTCACAGCAAAGAGCCAGCCCATGGAGAGGAGCCCTTACAGGTGTGGGTGCTGCTGTGCCCCCATACCTCCTACACAAGTATCCCGGCACCCCGGTTACCACCGGTTCCAACTCACCCGGATACCTTTCTGCCCATAGACCCATTTCCATCCAAATCTGACTCCCACACTGTTTATGACTGGCCAAGCAGGCTCCCATACCCTAGCTGACTGGACTGGACCAAATTAAATGCTCTTCCCTTCATTATCCCAAAGAGATTTTTATTCTGACTGAAGCGAACAATGTGAAGAAACACTATACCACATTGGCAGAGAATGAAGAGTTTTTTTATATCCACAGAGTAGCACTTCAAAGTGTCCAGTGGAAAAGCTCCACTTTAATCAGGGGGACGAAATTACCACATACCTTAATTAATATCAAATTAATCCCCCTTTAAATACAAGACAGAAAGATGACAGAAGAGAGGGTGGCAAAGAAGCTACTGACACAGTCTATCTGGTTTGGTCATGGGCAGACAGTGAGAAATTTGTTTTCTAGATGAGGCCTTGGGTCAGAAAAGAACTCAAATGCCACAAGGTGATCTTTGCTACAGTAAAGTTCTTCTTCTCCCATCCCTGATGCTCTGACCATTGTGCAAAATAAAGTGAAGACCTCAGATAGTTATCTGGGCATTTCAAAAGAGAAATGCAGAAACCCTATTTCATAAGAAGTGTTTGCAGAAAGTGGTTTTGGAGAGCCTGTCGCTTGCTCTTTGTACTGTGTGTGTGTGTGTGTGTGTGTGTGTGTGTGTGTGTGTGTGTGTGGTAAGTTGTGTGTGTGTTCTCAAGCTACAAGTATACATGTTACATGTGTGTAGGTGCATGTATTGACTAATGAACAGTGCCAGGTGACATTCCTGAGGAGCCGTGCGTCTTATTTTGGGCTTGTGTTTTGGTGGTTTAGTTTTGTTGTTCTTGTCATTGTAGTTAGATTGGCTAGGTTTTTCTTTGGTTTTGGTTTGTTTTTTTGGAGACTTGATCTCTCTGTCTTGGATCCAGGGCTCACCAATTCAGCCAGGTCACCTGACTAGCAAGCCTCAGGAATCTGCTCCCCCTCCCCTCCCCGCCCCCACACACACACACACACACACACACACACACACACACACACACACACATACAGTGATACGCTGTTACACTCAGCATTCCTTTCTAAACTTGTTGTTGAGATGAAAGTCAAGCCCTGTACCCCCTGAACTATCTCTCACATTTCCTACCTAATAATCTTACTAGAAACTGCCCCTACTTCCTTCTGCTCAGGGCTCTAGCAGACATCTGCCTGGTTTCTCCTTCTCTCTAGATAACCAGTCCATACCAGCTGTCCTAGCTGCCAGTTCTCAAGCCTGCCTTCTTCCTTTCCCAGCTTACAAGTAGGAGCCTACCTGGGTCTTTGTTTTTCTCACCTGTTCTTAGGAGTGCAGTTTCCAGCTGGCATCAAGGATGGTTTCTGTTTGTCTGTTTATTTTTTTTAATTGTTGTTGTTTAGACAATCTCAATATAATAGTTCTGGCAGGCCTGGAACTCACAGATATCCTCCTGCCCCCCCCCACTCCCTCCCTCATCCCGGCTGCCAAGTGCTGAAATTAAAGATGTGTGCCACGATATCCAGGTTCTGTGATCTTTTAAATGAATGAACTCATGTCATTCCTCTGCTCAAAACCCATCTGTGGCTTCCCACCATCCCTGGATGATCTTGTTCCCCCACCCTGTTCTTGGAACTAGTCAAACTATTGGGATCTTCCCCCCAAGGTTTCTTCTTTTAGGGACAATGTCTGCTGGGTCTTGGCTGCCCTCACTTTTACTAATCCTTAGAGATACGATTTAAATGTTTCTGCTCTGGGAATAATTCTAAGGTATCCGGCAAGAAATTCAGATATGTATATCTGAAACACACACCAAAATAGAACCTGTTAAGTGTCTGGCTGAATACCTGCTTGACGTAGACCTCTTTCCCTGGACTATAAACCAAGCAGAAGCAGAGCCTGTGACTGTTTCATCACACCTGTTTGCAGTATTGTTTACTCAGAATCACAACATTCTGATTCACATACGGCTGGATTTCAATCTCACCACAGCCATCATTTTACTAAACTCACTTTACAGAGGTAGAATCCAAAGCACGTAAGCCAGGTGTTGTCCAAGATCACACACATGGTGGGTAGAGGGCCTGGCCTAGCCTCTCCATTCCACTCATACTGTGGATGCACAATACCCATTTGCAAGGGAAGGAAGGACCCTGTGTTAATGGATGTGGGATTGTTGGAGTAGAAGTGACCAGAAGGTACTAAGCATGGCTCTCCAGCCCGGTCTTTTGAAGGTGTTTTCTATGGTTGCAATGATAAGAAGCAAGTACCATCCCAAAGTCAATGTAAAATAGAAGGCAAAGAGAGAGTGTCCAACATTTGAAAAGTTATATAGTGCCCAAAAGGTACACACAGCCCATTGGTAGGGATGATTATTTGAGAAAGAAATACAAATACCTAGTCTTTCAGTTTATATTTTTGAATGGTCTCTAACTTGTTTGAATGGTGATTTTTATGGTGTTATTTACCCAAAATTATTTCCACAAATAATTTATGGAATTATTCGTGTCCTTATATGTATCTAAGCGCATCTGTGTGTGTTTGTATGGAGACCAGAGTGGGTGTAGGATGTTATCCCCCATTGCTGTCTACCTTATTTTTTTGAGACGAAGTCTGTTTGTCAACTTGGAGTTCTTCTATTTGGCTCCAGGCTGGCCAGCAATGCCCAGGGTCCCCCTGTCTCCACCTCCTCAGCACTGGGGTAAAAGGAATGCATCACCATCCCAGGCTTTTAGGTTGGTTCTCGGGGATTCAACTCAGATCCCCATGCTTTCCCAGCCATATAAACTTCCTCATTTTATTTACTGAGACATCTCCCAAACCCCCAGAAATGTAAAAAGGAAAAAAAAGAAAAAGACAGACAGGAAGGAAAGGGAGGGAGAGAGAGAGAGAGAGAGAGAGAGAGAGAGAGAGAGAGAGAGAGAGAGAGAGAGAGAGAGAGAGAGAGAGAGAGAGAGAGAGAGAGAGAGAGAGAGAGAGAGAGAGAGAGAGAGAGAGAGAGAGAGAGAGAGAGAGAGAGAGAGAGAGAGAGAGAGAGAGAGAGAGAGAGAGAGAGAGAGAGAGAGAGAGAGAGAGAGAGAGACTGACTGTCAAGACTTTGAGCCTCTCTTGGCACCAGACTCCCACACAGAAGAATGTCCCCAGCTTGTGCCAACATGCTCTGACAGACACACCGGGCCCCAGGGTTTGAAGGACAGGTTTGTAATTGACGGTATCTGCTGCCCTCCTAGTGCAGTGCCTTGGGCCAAAGATCTCTCCAAAACAGCAAAGCAACACCTCTTAGCTCCCGATTCACACAGGGCTGTGTGTTATCAGCCACAGATGTGAGCCTAGCAGCCTCCCACTTCTGAGTACATGGTGGAAATGGGTTTGGTAGCTGGACGTAATGCCCACGATGACAAGCACTGTAAAGTTAGCAGCCCCACACGTTACTGGAACACAGACTGTGAACCCTATTTTTTTTTTTTTTTTTTTTTTTTTTTTTGAGCTTCACCAGGACTCTGGAGTGGGCTGTGAAACAAGAGGTCTTAGGATGCTCACCCCATCGGTAACACTACTGTCCAGGTGCCTCACTCTTCCAAGGCCTCTGCGGAAACAGACTAAGCTGCCTATTGTCCTCCCATAGAGACAGGGAGATGCTTTGGGCTCCTGCAGACATGTGTCTGCCTCCACTTACTATTTACTGTATGTAGGTGGGGTCAGTTGCATGCCAGACATTCTCACAAGTAGCAAAACTGTCACAGACTCAGCAGGGGTTGTGCTCAGTCTGCCCTGCCCATTCCAACAGGTTATATGTGAAATGAGAGCATGCTCTCCGGCCCCTCTGGAGGTGTAGGAAGCTCTGTGGTGTACAGGTCAATCCATGTAAATTCTGTCTTACAAAAGTCACCTAGCACATTCTCTGGCCCATTCTCCCGTCCTTCTTTCTCCCCTTGCCACATCTTGAGGCCCCCGAGTCTGTCTAGTAGATGAAGGCCTGTGCTGTCTGAGAGTGTACAGCCCAGATCTGGGCCCTGCTTGGGCTACATCCAGGGGGAGGAAAGCGACAGTGCCAGATGCAGGCAGTTCTCTGCGAGGCAGCTCCCCCCACCCCCTTGGGAAGGCTTGCAGCTTGGCAGCCTCCTGGAGTAGACCTTACCAGCAACACGCCTTGAGCTTCTCTCATCCAAGCCACAGATGGCTGCCACATCCTCGTCCCTCAACTGTAGGACTTACTACAATTTCATACAGTTCTGTAGGCAGATATTGAAAAGGCATCTGGGAAAATTGATAGCATATCAAGGTAAAGATTTCATAAAAGTCATTTTTTTTTTTTAAATGTCCAGCTATCGGTACCCGCTCACAATCCTCTCGAATACACACACAGTTCCCCAAGGTCCCTTTTCTGATCTTAGAGCGCCCCCTGTGGAGCAGAGTCTCCTACTGCCTCTGGGAGTGCCTGTGTCTGTCTTTCTGAGCCTTGGAGGATGAGGGCAGGGAAAAGGAAGCCTGAAAAAAAAGAGTAAAGGGAGGAGGAGACTGGGCTGAACTTCAGGCAACATCTTCCCATGCGAGGAGAACTGGGCTCCACCCTCATACCCGTCACCCCAGTAAGTCCTCACAAATAAGTGTTGGGCCCCAGTTTGCTAACAAAACCCAAGATTTCGAGGGACCATCCCTAAAGACTCACAGGCCCCACTGCCAACCCACTGTTCTCTCCGGTAACTGATACGCCAGTATCAGTTTTCTCATCTTGCTCTGCCAAGCTTTTCCAGTTCCCCCACTGAAATCATTGGGAGGAGCCACTGTGCCCAGGAAGATTCCAGGGCCCCGGGCTGGGAAGGACTGGATGCTTGTCATCATACCAAGGGAACTTTAACAGTCCTCCCTCCCTGTATTTCCATTGGGCTTTGCTTCCTTCTTGTTTTGGTAACCCTGAATGGATAACAGGATGAGAAAAGAGCCCAACATGCAACCGGAAACACTTGCGAAGCAAAAGCCTGATCTCAACAGGGTCTGGCCCCGAAGGAGGAAACTGCTGGACTTTCTGGGTTCAATCAGGACAGTTTTAAGGGCAGCTGAGGCTGGGCTGGGTGTAATAGGGAATTCCAGAGATGTGGGACCAGTAAGGAACATTATATTATAAGGACTCGGCTCATACAATTATGGAGGCTGAGAATTCCCATGGTCCAAGTTCTAAGCTGGAGACTCGGGGAAGCTGGTTTTGTAGTTCAGCCTCAATTCCAAGGTCTAAGAGCCACAGAGCCAAGGCTGTAAACCTCAGCCGCAGGCAGAAGAGAATCAAAGATATCCTGGTTCAAGTGATCAAGCAGAGGGAACAAGTTTTCCCTCCCTCTAACTGTTGCTTCATGCAGACTCCCATCCAATTAGATGACACCTTGGTGAGGACAACTTATTCAAATGCTAATCTCATCCATAAACTTGGCCACAGACATGCCCAACAGTCTTGTTCAGTTAAATATCTGGGCGTCTGATATCCCAGGCCAACAGACATAAACAAAGAGCCATGACACCTGGTGATTTCACAGAGATGAGTGGAGAACTTACCCTCAATTGCAGAGGAAAAGCTAGGATCCTGGGAAGGAGCCCTGTCAGGAGCCAGGCAAAGATCAAGTTTTGGAGCTAGACCACAGGAAGGAGTTAGGACCACTCTTTAGAAGGACCTTTGAAGGATGTCTGTGTTGAGTCAAGGGTGAAGAGAAGCTTTTGACTAGGCATGTCTTAAACACGCAGCTGTGTCTGCAGAAACCCAGCAGAAGGGCTTGGGGTATCCAGGATAGACTGGGGTGCACAGAGTATGAGCTTGACCAGGAATCCAAGATACTCTACAGGGAAATCTTTTGTAGGAGTAAGGGACAAGAATAGAAGTGTTCATCCTAAACTCAGGAAATTTTCTCGGGAAGTATGCTTCCCTCGGCGTGGGGGTGGGGAGCTGTGTTGAGTAGAAGCCTGGCTCCCTTTCTTCTCTGGGATTAGTAATCTAAGGCTACCTCTCCACTTCCTCTGCCCCCACTCCACAACGGTATGTTTTACTGTGGACGGTCTCCATGCGTAACTTCTGAAATAAGACCCCAGAGTGCCAATTGAAGAGGGATTAAAAGCAAGGGCTGAATCAATACAGCTCTGAGGAAAGGACAGGATTACACTGAGTTGATTCTCTAGGGATACCCATGCTCCTCTAAGGGGAAAGCCCTGTGTCTAGTGACTAATGTGAAGCCAACCACATCAGCAGGGACAGGGTAGGGCAGGTGAGTGAGCACCTATGGGAACCAGGTTTATAGGAGTCTCCCAGCTTGACACTAATAGGTTAAGTTGGCCTCAGTACTATCCTGATAGTGGCTAATGCTATGGTCATAACTTGAAACTTGTATAGGCAAAGAAATCCTTCAGACATGGAAGTATGCTTCCCATGTCCCAGATACCCAGCATCTAGCCTATCAGAAATAAGACAGAAGGCTTAAACAATCCTGTTAACAACATTGTCTTCACTAAACATCTCTGATGCAAAAACCGCTGGAGAAATTCCTTTCAGAACTTACAGGCAGAATTTTCTTTCATCCCTTAAGAGTAGAAGAGGTAAAAAAGTGAATTTGGCCCCTTAAAATGATTACAGCTATGGTAATATGCTATGTTGCTCTTTTTGCCTTAACTACTAGGAAGCTCCAATCAGATTTTACGTTAATTAGAATAAAATATTTTCAGCAGTATTTTGGATAAATGTTATGTTACCTTCTTTTTGGCTCAAGTTCTATTTTTCTTTTTATTGCTACTCATACACATCCTCTGTTTAATCTCTTTAAACCACCTTTGAAAAAGGATATTTCTAGAAGGAAACAACAGACTATTTACTGTACATTCGTGGTCACAGCTGGAAAAGCCACATGAAGGGTACATTTTCCTGGCAGGAGCCCACATGACATCAACTGTGCTTTCAGAGATAAAGGGCAGTCTTCTGTGTTCCTCCCCTGCATCTTCCCAAGCCACCATCCTCACAAGGACAAAGTGTCGGGGGCATTCTTTAATCTCCTCTATTTTAATTGGTGAGAGAAAGTGGTGCCACTCATCAGTGCTCTAAGTTGGATGGATTTAATTAGATCTAATGACCAGATAAATGGAGAATTCTGAATAAGGACCTTTGGGGACTGAGTGGTATGAAGAGGATTATGTTGTTATATTTCCCAGCGTTTGTCACCATGATGGGGAGAGAAGCAGAGTGCTAACGAGGGTCACTCATGGATGCTGTTGCATGGAAGGGGTAGAAGAGAAGACCTAGGGTCATCCTCGGGGCCACATCAGAGAAGATACTCAGAGCCAGAATAAAGGAGTGCACACTTGTGGGCATTGAGAGTTTGGAGTCACCCCTACTTCTGGTTGACCCTCCTTCTCAGTTCACCAGTTTCTCAGGAATTTATCTCCCTATGGCCCTGGTATCTTTGTCACATTTGCAGAAAGCCACAGGCTAGTCCTAGAATGGGTAAGGCAGTTGTCAACCTTCCCTGGAGCCAGTGCTGAAGACAATCTGTCCCCCTTTGACAAGTTGCCTTCGTCTAGTACGAGCAAGATCATTTTGAATATCCTTGGGCTGTCACTTAGGGCCAGGAGTGTCACAGACTTCTCTCCCCTCAAAGATCATCTGTCAGAGTTAGTGGGGTATTCTAGTCCCAAAAGCCCCGAGGGAAGAGTGCTGGGGGTGTGGGGGTAGACAGGAATACAGGCAATAAAGTCAGTCAGCAAGTTCTCCAGCTCCAATTCATTCCTAAAGTGGGGGAGGCAGAGTCAACCTGGAGAAAGGTCAGCCAAAGCTGCAAGTCCTGAGAGGAGAGAGACCTTTATTGGGCATCTACCACCTGTCTAGCATTTGGTCAACACTGCAATTCAGCTTAATTCTTACTGTCTTAGATTCTGGTGCATAATGGCTCTTCAGTATGCATTTTTAAAAAGATGAATAATTAATTATTCTGGAAGTTATCATAGCCCTCATTGCACAAAGAAGAAACAAAGATTCAGAGTAAATAAACTGTGTGCCAAAAAGTAGCTAGGATTTGAACCTACATCTTCCTTCCTTCTTTTTTTCCCCTCTCTTTCTTTTTAGTACTAAAGACTTATCTTTTTCCAGTTTGACCTGAGGACCAGACACTGGTCAGTTTCCCCTAGACCTTTTCAGTTTCTTTTTCTAACTAGGCTGGTATTCAGTTTGCTCTCATTGCACCTCAGTTTGCTCACCTGTAAAATGGACTAATTAGAGGAACACTCCATGATGAGGGAAGCAGCTCCTAGTTTTTCTCAGAAAGCATTTATATGGAGATATGTCCCACCTTTTGTCTGCATCCCAGCCCTGCACTGGGTGCATTGGAACATTTATGAGATGATAATTCTGTGTCTCTATCTGTTCCAGGAGATGGATTTACAAAAAAAAAAAAAATGGTTGAAGATGTGTGATGTGCTGTTTCTTCATCTCTGGATGCAGAATAGCAGCTCAGGCCATTAAGAAAGTAACATACACATTTGCACACACATATACACACACACACATGAACACACATGCACTTCAACTACTCTGACGACACAATACAGCGGGAGGCAGGAATGCATGAAGGACCTGTTTCATAAACATAAACGGTCACCAACCATTTGTTCCAACTTTGTGAAGTTCTCATAAGTCCCTCTCATCCACACCTTACTCAAAAGAGTTTACATAAGAGGAGTCAAGGCACAGATGATCTGAAATGCTGTCTGTCTCCTCTGCTTTGGTTTACCAATGAAAGACCTTTGATAGGCTTGAATCAGACAGACACCTTCCTAGTCTGTGAACCCCACTGAAACAGCACATGTAACTCCTAAACACATCACCACTCCTCCTTAGGACAATTATTAACTTCCCATAAATAAATTATTATGCTGCAGCATTAACATGGAAGGCTACCAATTCTTGACTCTACGGGGCTCCCACAACTCTGAATTTTTGCTATGGTTATACCCATTTCACCAATAGAACATTGAAGCTTAAGAGGTTAATAACCTACTCAGATCTACCAAGGCAGTGATAATTAGCAGAAGGGAGATGCAAACCTAAGCCTTCCTGAACTGTGACCTCTAGTCTGGACTGTAGATGTTAATGATATGTGTGTTTCTAAAGATACTAGGCTATTAAGAAAGAAGGAGATGGATAACAGCTGTTTAAAAGAAAGGGGCTTGGCAAATTTTCTTTCACTTTGTACAATGAAGCATGCTGAGTACACAGTCTGCTTCAAGTCTCTTTTCCCTGAGATAAGGACAGATCAAACCACAATCTTCCCTATTCATTCATTAATTAATTAATTCATTCATTCATTCATGACTTAAGGTAGACATATTCCATATCCGGGGCTGTTCAGTGACAATACAAGATTAAATAAGACCTGGTTTCTACACTCACTAAGTTCACCATCTGATGAGGGGGGAAGGACTTAGACTCCATATAATAAATGCTCCCTAGTGGATGGAAATCCTGTGAGTCAAGGGGAAGCTGTGACTCAAGGGGAAGAACATCTTAAAAAAAAAAAAAAGAAAAGAAAAGGAACCTGAAGCAACACAAAGAGCTTGGAACCAACTCTAAAAGACAACGAAACAACTGGATGTGATTCTTATCTCTGTGACCTTGAACCAGTTGAAATGCTTTGAGCTGTACTGTTTTGTGCAGGAAAATAGCATCAATTGGATGGTGTGATCAACCCTGAAAGAACCGCACAAGGGATTAAATGGGTTAACATAAACGAAAACATCGCTATTCATCAGCAAAATGGGCCAAGCTGCAAAATACAGATGAGCCAAGTGTGTAGAGGCAGAAAGGCAATGGAAAGATTTCTATAATATGGGATTATGTACCAGTGTAATAATATAGATGTGGCTGCTACAGAAAATGGGCTGTCTTGGGACTTTGAAATCACCAGCCGTGCTTCAAGGGAACAAATCTCTCCATATGGTTTTGAGGAGAACAAAAAAAAATTTTTTTCAAGCAACTTTCAGATATAATTCCTCCTAAGGTAGGAGGGGGGAATAAAAGGATAACTACCTATCAGATCCCAGCGAAATCAATCAACTTGTGTGTGTCTGCTGATCCATTCATTTGTCCATCACTATGTTTGTTTCTATGCAAAACATCACATGAAGTATCTGGGGAAGAAAGAACCATGTGCACTGAAAAATTAACAGCTAAATGGTTTGTGATCCACTGGTCTTGGGGAGCCAAGGAAAATGCCAGTGAAAGCCTGAGCAAGAGAGATGCCTTCATGGAGGAGGTGGCAAGACCTTAAAGGAAGGCTAAGATTTAAAGGAGAGAGTAAAAAGAAGAATGAAGGGGAAAGGAGGAGCACAGGGAGGGGGTGATGAAGACAATGAAGGGAAGGTGGAAAGTGAGAAGGGAGAAGAGGGACCACACATAGAGTCAGGGTTATAGAGAGAAGGACCCAAGTGGGCCCATGCCTGGAGGGCTACATGGAGGCTAAACATCCGGAGGAAGCCAAATTATTATCTAAATGAAGGAATCTAGGTCTGATGCTTGTGTGAGTTGGTCAGTGACAGGGTATTCTCACAAAAGGAGTGTGGTCTGACTGACAATTGGGGGAACAACAAACAGGAAATAGCTCTGATCAGAATATACCATCTAAATAAGTTGAAGAAGTTGTCGAGAACAATGGGCTTATCCTTGGGAAAATACTAAGACTTGGATGTCAGAAGTAAAGATGGAGAACAAAAAGGGAGAAGTCAAAGATTTACAAGATACTGGACTGGGTTAGGAACCTAGACATAAAAGGAGGCCTTTAAGGAGGAAAAATTATATATCAGAGATAAGGAAGCTAGAGTGTGTGCTCCTTGGGGACAGTGGTATTCCCCTCAAGTGGGAATGTCACAGAATCAGTCAGGATGATCAAGCTGAATAGCAGAGGTAGGATCAAGGCTGGAGAAGTTTCTGTGAAAGCTGTAGTAGAAATCACAGGGAAAGTAGTTGGAGGGATGAAGGGAAGCAAATGCAGAAAGTTCCCTTGAAGGTTCTTGCGAGTAGGATAACAGGAGAGAAGTGATACATTGAAGGAGAAACAGCAGTCTCAGAGGATAGGAAGCAAACCCCAATAATTAGCCACAGAAAGATCAGAGTCAGAGAGAATGTAAGGGATGGGGGCATGGTCCTCAGCATCTCACTGGAGAGATCAGGACCAACAGAATGGGGAACTAAAATGGCTGCTTGTTTTTCAAGATGTGTCAGGGTAATTGGGGAGCAAATGTCAGCTTGTGTGAAAACTGAGATTGGCATGTCAGGAAATGTAGAGAAACGTCAGCAAAAGGAAAGATATGGAACAGGAACTTAGCAGGTTTAGCAGAATCAAACAGAGGATCTTTCTAAGACAGAGAAACTAAAATACATGGAGAGAAGAGGGCTAGAAACACAGAGAAGGAGGAACTAGACGCACATTGTGGGAACAAAATCCCAGAGGAGATAGGGGTCCAGAGTTCATGCGAAGCAGTTATCTTTAAATAAGAGGAAAGAAACCTCTTCCTTTGAAAATAAAGGGGGGGATCCACTTCATAGACATGGCACCTTAAGAGGTGAGAATGAGGGTACTTGAGATGCTCACAAAGATGGCTTTTATCTCCTACTGATCTGAAATGGACACATAGCATGAGTGGAGAGAAGCCTTTGATGGTTTAAGTTCCTGGGATTTTCAGATTGTCACTGCAGCATAACCTGGCCCATCCTGATTGAATACAAGGAAAAAGCTGCCTCCTGGTATTTGGACAGCAGGGATGAATCAAGGTTTAAGGAAAGAAAAGGAATGAAATAATAACATGATAGCATCTGAGTGGTTCAAAAGAGGCTTTTTCTCAAGGCATGTTTTGAAAAGTTTGAAAGCTGCAGAAATGCTGGAAGCCAGGATAATGACCACCCAGAGACCCTTCACCCAGATTCATTAATTGCTGGCATCTTACCGCATTATCTCTGTGTGTAATGTAGAGGGACACACATGCATGCGCGCGCACGCCCGAAAGCAAGCTGCAGAAAGCACTCGCTTCGTAAACGTGAAGTTTCCCTTATGAATTATAACCTTGTCATTACAGACAGACAAATTAATAGTTTGGGTTGTTTAAGATTGTGCAGATCTAAGGTATGTGGCACTAATATCCCGGCACATAGTGAGGTAGCTACTACAGCCAAGAAAATTAACATAGCTGTCATCTCGCATCTCTTTTTGTTGTTAAAAAAAATACTGAAATTTTACCCAGTAAATTCCCAGTGTGCAATGTGATATTCTTAACTATAGTTCTCATGCTGCACATTAGATCTCTAGGCATATTCATCCTACATAAGTGTAAACTTCATATCCAAACTTAGTATTAATGTAATGCTCTTGTCTAGCAAATAGTCTACATGATTCAAAATTTCCTAGTCATTCTTAATACTGAAGTAAACAGTCATTTACTTCAGACTATTCCCCCACCTCCACTTGTGAGACCATAAAGAACTGTATACTGAGTTTTGGAGAGAGGGAGAAAAGAAAGGGAGAGGGGAGGGAGAAAGGGGAAAAGACAGAGAAAAGAGAGACGGTGGTATTAATTGATTAACTAGGAAAAATTTGGTTCCCGAAATCTTCAACAAGCCAGACTTACATTGTGGAGAAAAAGGATTATGAAATGCATGGGAACAGCTTAGTTGGAGAACATAGTCCTTTACCTGAGATGAATGATTAGCATATTCAGAAGAGGAGGAGGAGGGAAGAGGGTGAATGGTATATAACATCAAAGGAAAATGGCAATGTTTGGGTTACAGATGAGCCAAAAGGAAAAAGAGAAATTGGAAATACAATTTGGCAATGTAAAAATTAATACTAATTAGACTCTTTATACCCTCCCCTAAATGTTTAATTACCATGCATTAAATAATCAATCATTAAATCTATGTGACATTAATTTGTTCTGAGATCTTTACACATATATGCTCAATTTGCAAGTGGCATGGTGAACTCCTCCCAACTTTAATTAATTAGAGCTGGCATTGGAGATGGAATATTTATTTATGGATGGACCAGGTGCAAATGAAAAAAAGAAGGCTTTGCTCACTCTAGAGAATGCCAAGAGGACTATGGGATGTGAGTGTTGGAGAAACTTAGGATCTCAGAGCAGGTGTAATCTCAAGCGTCACTTCTTCAGACTATCACAGGGAATCTAGGACAGCTGCAATATCTAGCTATGTGCTTTTCTCAATACTCCCAAGTAGCTAACAGAGACCATAGAGTTCGTCTTGATAAGGCTGCGCGGGCTAGATAAACTATCTGAGTGTTGTTTTGCCTTTGGCTGGGATTATGTTCATTCTTTATGATAATGTTGGTTATCTTCTCCTGACCAGATGCCCCAATTATCAGTCAGCTCTGTCTTTCATGAAAAGAAGAAAATGATTTTATTTTAACCATCGAGTTTATTTGGTTCAAGAGATTTCTCGGAAACAAAGGGAAAGGGTGGGGCGCTGAGGGGATTGATAGTGAAAATCCTCCGCACGGCAAGATGGAAAAGCACAATTCTTGCCCCAAACCTAGCAAAGAGGAGATTGCCCAAGTGATATAGCTAAGTTCATGCCGTGACTTATTAAAAGCAATTAACAGAAGCCTTTCTGGTTCATCAAAGGTTACTTACTTGAGGAATACATTTTGTGAGTTAAAAGTGGAATATCCCTGGAGACACTAAGTCTCAAGCAAGAAAGTCAGTCAGGAGGCTGGTGTGGTGGCTAGTGTCTGTCAGAGATGGATGGAGACATCAGCAGGAGGCACACCTTCATCAAGTCTCAGTGGCTGAGGGATACTGGCTTACTCCCCGCCATGGTAGGCAAGATCAGAAATGACCTTGAGGTTTTTGAGTGACAATTGAAAGGCGCGGTTTGGTGAAGCAAACAGCCGAAGAGAAATAGTGCCGACAGAAATATGAGGAAATCGCCTCAGAGGACCTGGAACTGCTGAGAATCTAAGAGCTACTTCTGCCCCAAGGGTCTCCCGGGTTTTTGTAATGCCAAGGACAGAAAAGGACAAGGGAGTAGTACTCCCGGTCCCAGCCCCAGGCATTGTGCCTGCGGTGGAGGTCTCTGCCCAAGGCGGACGCCAGGGGTCAGTGCAGGCCCAGCTTCCCCAGCTGGAGCGTCGCCGAGGTCTCCCGCCTTCAGCTAGTGTTCATTACGGAAAGAATTTAAGAGAACTCTAATCGGCAGATTCGTTTATGATAGCAGCATTTACAGGCAGTTGTAATTATAGTGTATGGAAAACAATTATTCCCTCCTAAAATTGCTCTTTTAATTTTCTCTTATTTGTCCCACAGTGAATGTTAAATAAGCCTCATTGCCTTGCAGACAGCCTCCGATATGTGCACAGAGAGAAGCTCCTAAGCACACATCACACTGTAACCTGCACACGCATGCACACATTCCTAGTACACATGACAGGCAAGCTCGGAAAAGTACACGAGTCCAGACGATAACTTCCTACCACAGCCCCATCCCAAGCACAGCTCAGAGATGCCATGTGGGAAACTTCTCACCATCTATCAGAACACTCACTGGATGATCCTCAGGAGCCACTACTCAGTGGCCCTTCCTCACCCTCCAGAGTTCCTAGACAAGTCTTGTGGCTCCAAACTGTATTGCACCGTGTTCCTGGGGCCGACATCTTCATTTCACAAACTTTCATCAACTCCTTTGTCTACACACCTCTCTTTACATATAAGATCCTTAGCCACAAAGTCCTTGGCATTTTTTTTCCATCAGTGTACAACGTTTGGCCAGTGGGAAAGCGTGTTCCTGGTCCCTGTCTCTGACTATGGCTCAGTATAGTGCTCCCCCAAGGGAGGTCACAAATTGAATACCTTCCCAAAATGTTAAGTTTGCAAAGAGCTGTGTTTCCACATCCCAACCTCTACCAAGGAGAGTGGAAAGCCAGTGAAGGTCCAGGGCTGAATGCATCTGTGTAGAGACTTCAGCCACGTTCTAGCACCCTGACCGAAATGTGTTGCATCTCAAAGTGTCTAGAATCTTAGTGAGGTTCCAAAGACCTGGGGCTCAACAGAGGTCTCCAATTGTCCTTGATGAGAAAACTAATGTCTTTAGATTCAGATTGTGGGACAGATGGGAGGGAATGGGGGAACAAAACATATTTTCACAGTCCAGGACCAATTGACCCTTAATAAAGGGATCAGGCGGTGACATTACATGGGTTCTCAGGCCATCTTAGAGTGATTAATGTTGGTGGATGGAGGGCAAACTCTATTAAGGAAGAATGTGGAAGTCTGTACCCTTGATTAAAAAGTTTGCATTGGAGGGGGCATGTTTGCAATTTTTGGGGAGTGTTATTGTTAATTGGTTGTCTTGGCCTTGAAATGGCCTTGATTGTTAAGTAGCTCTCTCTTTTCACACTAGGGGAGGAGAGAGAGAGAGAGAGAGAGAGCAGGAAGAAGGAAATTCATGTGAGGGACAGAAAAAAATGAAAATGATACTGATGCCAAGTGAACCGTCTGTTGGATGTTTGATGTTGGCAGGCTGGACTCTTCTCTATTCATCCATGTTCTCTCTGTCTTGGCTCAAATGCTTAAGGGACTTCTGAATCTCTTTGTTTCCTGTTTTTTTTTTTTTTTTTTTTTTTTACCACAATTGTATAAAATAGTCCCACTACATAGCTAAGGCTTTTTTCTTTTTGTTTGTGCTGCTATAACAAAGTGCCATGCACTGAGAAGCTTACACACAATAAAAAGTTTATTTCTCACAGTTCTGGAAGCTGAGACTTCTGAGATCAACTACCACATTAATTGTCTGTCTCCTTAGAGCCAATGCTTTTCCCTTGTTCTCGCAGGCAGAGACCAGCAAGCTTCCTGGCACCTCGTTTAGAAGGGTACTGTCGACTTTCATCAACCTGTGCAAATCTGTCTGTGAGTGCTGGGATTTGAGGACCTTAAACAATGGGGTGTAAACAACTTTACTTCAGTTTCAGAGTATGTCTATACACAAATGCAACAAAGAAAGCAATGATCCAGTGAAGGCGATTTGAGTTTGGAAAAACATGTAAGTAAACGTCAGTAATCCCATGCTAAATATTAACAGAACAGCTCTTCCCAGAACTTTCTCAGCAGAGACCAATTTAAACACAATGCCTGGCATATGCTATAGATTATATCTGGGAAAGCACGAAAGCAAGGCAGAAGGCCATGTCCAGATACAGGATACACTGAGGGCAGCATTCAGCATATCCTTTCACCAGACTGAGTTCTATAGCTAAGTGCCTACAGGTACTAGTCCCATTTATGAGGGCCCCACCCCCATGACACAGTCCTCTCCAGATATTGTTTAATGGGTGATTAGGATTCAACAGGGATGTGTGGACTTGGAGCTGAGGGGACAAGAGTCATTCCCATTACTGTACCCAGTGCTCATAAGGATGTAGAACAGAGGCCTGAGTTTTCATTCTCCATCTGTCTTAAAAATCCTGTACAAAAAACCAAAGGTGTTAGAAGGTAGACACAATGTCTTGTTAAGCATAGATTCTAGGACTTCCATAAGCAGTGTTTCTTAGAAAAGCATGTATGAGAGTTGAAAAAGACTAAAATCATAGAAAGATTGAAAATGTAGTCTTGTATATTCTTAAATTATTTGTATGCAAATATATAAAGTATGTAATTGTATTATATGCATTTACATTTACTACATTATTTGATTATTTAGCAATTAGTATTATTTAATAATTATCTCCATGGCTTTGGAATGAACTGTTCCAGGGAGGGCTCTGATCTGAGATTTCTCCACTGAGGTTAACTCAGATCCATTTGGCCTCCTAGCTCTATTGTTAAAGGAGGGACAGAGAGACGTTTGGATGAAAGCTGAGGCTGTGGTTCCTTCTTCAAGTAGGAAACCGGACCAGATAATCCCACTTTGTCTTCCAAAAGTGTCATTCCATTTGCCTTTTGGCAGGGTTTGTATATGGTTCGTCCCAAGCTCCTGGTGAGATTCGATTGTTAGTCTGGCAATGTTGGGAGGTAGGACTTTTAATAGCTGAGGTCTATAAGAGAGATTCATGACGTTCTCATGGAAGTGAGTTCATTATCAGGAGAACAGGTTATCATAAAGCAAGTCTGCTCCCATAATTTCTTTTTCCTATGTTATACAGCAGCACAAAACCCTCACAGGAAACCAAGTGAGTAATGGAAGTAAGCCTTTGGACTTCTTACTCCCCAAAACTGTGAGCCAAATGTCCTCTCTTTACTCCATCTAAAACAGAAACAGATTTAGACACTTTTTTCTCTAGAGGCAATTTTTTTTTTTTTTTTTGCCTTAATGGTATTTATTCTTCAAACTTTCATTCAGTTGTGAATTCTGCCCAGGTCAGATTCATTGAACAAATTTCTATCACATACCTAAATTGGTAGTGCATAAACAAGAAAGGCTTGGTAAGCACACGTACACCTCTTATACATGGTTAGAGCATGGAGCCAGAGCCCTGGGAGGCTTATTCCACAGAGCCGCTCTCCCTGGGGCTCATGGTGAATACAGAAGTAAATGATAACCATGCTGTCTTACATGTTTTTAACAATTACCATGTATTTGGCTTTTTGCTGGAAATTTGGCATAAAGGACCACATTGAATTCCCCCAATTATCCTTAAAGTAGGTGCTTAACCATTGTGTTCTCGGGTGACAGTGCTGCTGTCCTGAAAGCCACCTAGGGAATAGGAGAGAGGGAA
Organism: Cricetiscus sungorus; assembly: GCA_030556225.1. Taxonomy (NCBI): domain Eukaryota; kingdom Metazoa; phylum Chordata; class Mammalia; order Rodentia; family Cricetidae; genus Cricetiscus; species Cricetiscus sungorus. The sequence goes on along the minus strand of JANBXA010000740.1, from coordinate 30,220,162 downwards.
GTAGAATAACTAAGAATGTCTGCAAATAATTTCCAAACTGCTCAGAATCTGCCCATAAATAGTTTCATTCTTTCAGAGGTGAAATGGATGTTCTACCCCAATGCTGAAGATAAGGTTTTGTTGTTTGAGACCATATCTTGCCCTTTAACCCAGACTGGCCTCTAAATTTCCTACCTCAGGCTGACCTTGAACTTGTGATCCTCCTGACTCAGTTTTCTGGAGGAGAAAACTTTTTAATGGTTGATGTTGCTTACCACCCAGGACAATCAAACAAAACTGCCCTGTGAGAATTTTACCATCATCATTGCTGGTAAATTTTAATAAAGAAAACCATCCTCATCTTTCCCCAGTGAGTCCTGGCCTCCATCCACCCACATTAATCACTTCAAAATAGCCTGAGAATTCATTTAATGTCACTGCTTAATCACTTTATTAAATGCCACTGCTCCTTCCATGTGAGTGTTTGCTCTTAGCTCATCTCTGTCATCTATCGGTGTCTAAGAACTCCAACCCCTTTTTAAAAAGACTGGGAGTTTCATGCTGTGCCTGCCTCTGGTACCCTTTGTCAGAAAGACCAACTGACTTGAAATCCTCTTATAGAAAGTCATTGTTAGAGTTAAGGGTAGCTGTCTCCTAGTCCCTTTCCACAAGGCTATTTTATTCTGTAATCTTATGTTTTTAAATATTATTCTCAAGAGAAAAAAATGCCATAAACATTTTAGAAACTTCAGGAGGGAGAGGTAACTGAGAGAGGGAAAAATGTTAACCGACTGGAAGAAGACTTTTTGTCACCAACAGAAATGATACCAAGATGGTTTTTGCCTCACTGACTAAAACCAAGAGTTTGAGCAATGGAGGGTGGCATGTATCAGTCATTTCAGCACTCAGGAGGGTGAGGCATGGGAATCATGAGGTCAAGGTCAGCCTGGGCTGCATAGCAAGATCTATCAAAAGAAGAAAGGGGGAAAAGTAACAAAAAATTGACCAAGATATTGTGATACTACTGAAATAAGAGTTGTCTTTCCCAACCTCACTGGCAAAAGATGTGGGTCTGGGAGGATGGTGAAGATACAGTTGATGCAGGAAGAACCTTCTCTGGATGGAGACAGTATGTAATTAAATTAATAGCATCTTGGACAGTAAAAATAAAGTTAAGAGCCACTGAGTGCTTTCTGTGTGTTATGAATAAGTTCTCTGGGCCTTTTTAGTTATTTATTTTTACTAACTTTAATTATGTGTATGTGTATTGTTTCTGTGTGTGAGTGCAGGCATCCATGGAGGCTGGAGGCATTAGGTGTCTTGAAGTTAGTTACAGGTAGCTGTGAACTATCCACTGTGCTGGTCCTTGACTGCTAAAGTATGGTCTCTTGACTGCTAAATCATCTCTCCAGTCCCAAAGGGATGTTTGTATTACCTCAGTAATACAAAATTAAGTTGTATTTGCATACAATCACAAAGTGACCCATAATGGTTAGTTGCAACACAGGCCTGAAAATGGTGCCGAGACCTTACCAGCTGGAAGGCAAGCCATGAAGAGTTTATGAAGTCTAGTGTGGACAGAGATGGGATAGGTATGACTGTTAGACTAGTCACTGTTCTACTGCTGTGAAGGTACACTATGACTGAGGCAACTTGCATGAGAGAAAGTATTTAACGAGGGGCTTGCTTCCATTTTCAAGGATTCAGTCCATTATCATTATGGCAGGGAGCACGGCAACAGGCAGGAAGACAGGATCTGGAGCAGTAACTGAGAGCTAGATCCTGATCTGTAGGCAGGTAGGTGGGGGGTGGGGTGGGGTGGAGGGTGGCTTGGGCTTTTGACACACCTTCCCCAACAAGGCCACACCTCCTAACCTTCTCAAACAGTTGCACTCCCTGAAGACTAAGCATTTTAAAAAGTAGCCTATGGGGGTCATTCTTACTCAAACCACCACACATACTAACCCTGCATTGACAGACTGGTTAATCTGCCAGAGGCTGCTATTGAGAACCAGAGAACAAGGTCCTTTTCCATGTCGTTTAAGTCTTCAAATTTTCTTCCTCGCAGGAATCTGGGACTGACACTATTGGTTGCATTTGCTTAAAGATCTTTATTTTCTCTGAATCCTACTTGGTGCTTCATGGAGAAGGAAACTAAAAATAACAGGTCTAGAGTTCCAAAGGCACATTTCTACAAATAGAGTTATTTCACTGTCATATATAGGGCATATATCTGGGAAGGTCACCAGAAAATATGTACTTGAGGTTGTTACACCTTCCTGTGGCATTCATTATATTGGTAAAGGTGGCATTCCATTTGGAAAAAGGTACTGTCTACTGAACAGTCACCCCCAAGCATCAGTAGTTACAAATATAGGGAGGGGAGTTGTCACATTTTAGAAAGCCAAAGATGTGATGCTGGGAATGAGTTAGAAACCTTTTTGCAATGTGATGCAAATAAGACCCTTTAAAGACTAAGAATTTCACTTTTCCCCTTCATGTGATTCCCCATAACAACACTACTAAGATGTACATGAGTTTGCCTCCCTCCTCCCCCATCATGTCTCAATGAAGTAGTCAGTGATTGGTGAGGCTGGGATCTGTATCCAGGCCAGCATGACAGAAGTTTGGAATCTTTTTCAAAAAGACAGGCAGGCTTGTTAGTAGAGGTATAGGTAAACAGACATGGACAAGTAGATATAGATAGGTGAAAGACAGATTGATGATAGATAAAACAAAAGCTGTGTGTGATGGTGCACACCTTTAATCCCAGCACTCAGGAGGCAGAGGCAGGTGGATCTCTGTGAGTTTTGAGGCCAGCCTTGTTCCAGAGCAAGTTCCAGGATAGCCAAGGTTGTTACACAGAGAAACCCTGTGTCAAAAAATAATGAATAGATAGATAAATGGAAGATGATAGATGATAGACTAGATGGGTGGATAGAGATATCTACAAAAGTAGTATTAGAGAATGGCATTTGATTTTTCAGGCCGTGGCTTAAGATACAGAAATGTTGGTCTTCCGGCAGAGAAAGGAGCACACATCCAGGATACACATTCTACACCATGGGTACTTCTTTATTTATCAAGTCCAGTTTATACTAAAAACAGAGGAAGAAGAGATATCCAAAAATGAATCAAGATAGCATCTATGGCAAGAGAAGAAAAATGATGTTGTGAAGAATGTCTAGCAGATTACAGAGAGCAATAGAAAAAAAATCTGAAAAAATACACAGCCATGGACATCCCCACAGATGTTAGGGCTAAGGGGCAGAGGTGGATTCCCTGCAGTAGCTCTCACCCATATGCAAAACACGGTTGTCTCTCCTATTTTAAGAAAATACCCCGATCCCCTATCCCCTTCCCTATTTTATATCTCTGCCCCTCTGTTGATGAAAACAACTTAAAAAAGTCACCAGTTACACCCAGGCAGGCTCACAGCACCATCAGCTCATCAGAACTCGGGCAACTTCCATGTCACAAAAGTCCAGGAGACAGATCTCAACGTGCATGAGCTTAGCATGGAGCAAATATCCAGACACATGCAGGCTACATCCCCACTGCTTGTTTAAAACTTAAAGTGTTTATACATGGTCACATTCCTGAATCCTCTGAGAGCCTTCTCCAGCCACAGCCATTCCTTGAAGTCTGCTTCCCACCTCCACAGAGTGTATAAATTAAAGAATTAATCAAGGCTGCTGCGGGTTGGCAAGGGTATGTCCTCTCTCCAGAAAGCAGGCCAGTTTTCATTCTCATTGGTCACTGATGAATGAGTCCGCCCAATCCACCAGGAAGACACACCGGAAGAGCGTGATCTAGTCTCGGTCAGGCACCACACAGCCCTAAAGATCCTTGTGGTAGCCGCTTTGGAGGCTTCTCTGGTGTCCATGCTCCCAGAATGCCAGCAGACACTTCGGGGCTCCTTTGAGCCAGCCTTGGATCTTCGTTCTAATAGGCCCTAGCCTGTGTAGCCTGGTGATGCTGGTATTCAAGTGACTGGTCCAAAGCTCTAACCTGGCGCTCCTGCGGCTGATCCCAATGTCCACTTCAGTGGCCACATAGGACTGTAACTTCCTTTGACTTTGCCTCTGAGAGGCAGAGAAAATGGATAACAGTAGTCATGAATGGGCCTTTAGAGGCAGTTTGAGATCAGGGATTCCCAGTGTGTGGGTGACTGTCAAATGCCGCCTCCATTTAACTGCATAGGCTCATTAAAAGCTCCAAATATCCACCTTTCACGTGAATTACCAGGAATGTTAATAATAAAAATGAGAACACTCAATATGTATTTTGCTCCCTGTTTGATAAAAGCTAAGTCATTAGAATACTGTAATTAGTGTCCTCCTCATCTTTACAGATAGCAACAATGGGAGACAGCTAAGGAATTTAAAATCTGAGTGTTAGGAATGAGGCTAAAACTCAGTTGGGCTGAAACACAACTAGTGTTCTTGACTACCATGGCACCCCGCCTCTTGCTTGGCCTGAAGCTTTATATCTACCAATTAAACATGGCATTCCAAACATACTTCCCTGATTTAGTTGATAATAAAGATTCTTTAATATACAAAATCTCAGTAATATCAGAGCTCAAAAATTGGGAAAGATAGAACATTTTTAATGTAATTGCTCTGCAACAGAAGCTGAGAGAATTTGGCACCCTGATAAGTACTACTGATGTAAATTTGACACCCCAAGTCATCAGTGACTATGAGTTAGCAGAGAATCTTTGCACATTTGATTTTGTTCTCTTTATCATTGCATAGCTTGGACAGGGCCATCATTTAAATATGGGTAATCCCCTCAGATAAGCAATTTCTAGAGATTAGTGAGTGATTTGACTGTTACTGCAAAGATTAAATGAATCATGTGTGCTAAAGTGATGTCATATGACAGAATTGTGGTATAACCTGTTGAGCACAATTAGAAAATACAGGGGAGCTTGGAGTGTAGCTCAGTGGTAGAACATGTGCTGAGCATGAATGAGGCTTTAGCTTCAATGCAAGCGGCAAGGAGGAAATCCCTTCATGTTTTAGACTTAAACATTTTACTATACCAATGGTCAGTGTGTTGACTACCACTTCATCTTTTTCTAGAACTTGACTTAAAAGGTTTTCAATTAATGTCTATACACCAGTCTCTTGTGCCCTTCCTAATTCACCACTGTACCCTCTCTGTTTTTTGTTTGTTTTATTTTTGTTAGTTACTCTTCCTTTCCCTGGTTTCCAAAGTGCAATGTGTTCCAGACTCAATACTGGGACCTCTTTTCTTCGTTATCTGATCCCCCCCCTTGATCATTACATCCAATACCATGGCTACAGTCCAAGCATACACTGGGTACTAGAAAATGTGTATCTTTGGGCTTGCCTCATTTTGGTCACAAAACTAGTGTTTCCACTTAGTTAATTTAAACCTATATTCAAGTTTTAAAAATGTGTGTGTGTGTGTGTGTGTGTGTGTGTGTGTGTGTGTGTGTATGCACGTGCGCGCACGTGCTTGAATCTATGTATGTGTACCATGTGAGTACAGGAGCCTTTGAAGACCAGAAGAGGTGTCAGATCTCCTGGAACTAAAGTTACAGATAGTTATGGGCCTGTCCTCTGCAAGAGCAGTATGTTCTTTTAACTACTGAGTCATCTCACCAGCTTCTACAACTAAACCTTTGCTTTTCTCCAGACTCACACAATCTTTCTCACCTTGGCAAATGGTATCCTATCCATCTGACTATTCCAACCACAAATCTTTGAGCCATTCTGTGTGCTTCTATCACATCTCATGTCCAATCTGTAAGTGAATCTCCTACGATCTGTTTTCAGACTAGAACTCATCCCTGACCACTCTCACCATCTCATCGTTTTCACAAGGAGAATTTTTAGTGCCTACTTGATGTTCCCCTGCTCTACATCACCAATTCTTAAGCAGTGCTTTCTTAAAAATATGAAGTACACCAATATAATCCGCAAGGCAAGATGCTCCAGTGTCTACCATCAAACAGAGTCATCATGGCACCCTCAGCACCACAGCCCACACACCACCACCACCTGGCTGTGCCACTTCTCTCACCCCCCCAGAAGGTTCTCCCTCCTTCACTTGGCTTCAACCATGCCCACATCTTTTTGCCCCATGTACATGGAAGACGCCCTGCTGTCTCAGGGACTTTCATGTATTTCACCTGGCCAATGCTCCTCTCTCATCTATCCACCTGATCCCCTCCCACACTCCCTTTTAGTTCTTTGCTCAGACCTCACTTCTTCTATTTCCCATTGCTTTTGTAACAAGACAGCCAAAGCTTAGTATCTTAAAATGACGTGTATTCATTATCTTATAGTTTCATAGCTGAGGGATTTCAGAGGTCAAATATTAAAGAGACCATTGCATTCCTTTGGTGGTCACTAATTTGCCTTTCTAGAGGCCACTCATATTGCTTCATCCCAGGTCCTTTGCTGTACTCCGAAAGCTGATAGCATAATATCTTCCAATGTTTTTTCTTTATACGATTCCATAGTCACACTGCAGTTTCTGACTCTGACTCTGTTGTTACCTTATGTAACTACACGGGACTCACCTGATCGGCGGATAATCCCATCTCATGGACTTTAATCTGGTCACTTGTTCAAAGGCTCATTTTCCATGTAAGGTAACATAGTATCTTAGTTAGGGTTTTTATAGCTGTGAAGAGACACCATGACCATGGCCACTCTTATAAAGGAAAACATTTAATTAGGGCTTCTTACAGTTTCTGAGGTTTAGTCCATTATCATCATGGTGGGAAGTATGACAGCAAGCAGACAAACATGGTGCTGGAGAAGGAGCTGAGAGTTCTACATTGGTAAGCAGCAGGAGTGAATGTCACATGAGACCCGCTTGAGAATTTGAGACCTCAAAGCCCCTGGTGACACACTTCCTCCAACAAAGTCACACTTACTCCAACAAGACCACACCTCCTAATAGTGCCACTCCCTATGAGCCTATGGGAACCATTTTCTTTCAAACCACCACACATAGATAATCACAAGTTCTAGGAATAAAGGTATGAGCATTTAGAGGGTTACCATTCTGCATACCACAGTAAACTAGTTATAGGCATTATCAACTGAAATATTCAAGTTTGAGTCCTATACCTTTGCCAGAATCATGTTGTTTCTGCCTTAATTTTCCCCTGTGGCATTTATCACCATCTCACACATTATAGATCTAGAATGTATCTGCTTAAGGTCTTTTTTTTTTTAAATTTACTACTATGTATAATCTGTAGCTTATAGAAGACTAGCTAGAACATAATAAATACTCAATAAATGCCTGTTGAATAAGTAGAAAAGACACTCCATAAATAACAACATATGGTAGACTGAGCCTTACAGCTGGAATCTGCTAATAAAATTTACATGGAGAAGATATTACGAGAACTTGCCAAAATCTTGTCTCCATTATGGTGTGTGAAAGATCATACTTTTAGTACCTTTGCAGTTAGTTGTGATCATATAACTAGTTCTAGACACTGAAATATGACAAAAAGGTGCCTGTGTTAAGTCTAGTCTGCACCAATAAAAAGGCATTTCTTTCTCTTCCAGTCTCTGCCCCATTCTGAAACAACAAAGGATTGGTGATTTCAGGTGACATGGTGGCCGATGGCAACATTTTAAAAATACATATTTATTCATTTTATTTTATGTGTGAGTGCATATGTGTGCATCACGTGTGTCCTTCCTACCTGTGGAAGTCAGAAGAGAGTATAAAGTCCCATGGAACTGGAGTTACAGTTGATTGTGAGTGACCATGTGGGTGCTGAGAATTGAACCTGGGTCACTACAAAAGCAACAAATACTCTTAACCACTGAGCCACCTCTCCAGTCTCAATGGCAACATCTTCAACAGCCTGAGTCACTAAGAGGAGTGTCTGTGTGAAGTAGGGCCTTCACTTCAGTCCCACCACCAGAGCAAGACATGTAATGCAATCAATAAATCAACTTTTTTTTTTGCAGTAAGGTGTCAAAACTGGGATGGAGATATAGCTCAGTCAATAGAGTGCCTGCCTATATTACAGAGTCCGAGTTTGGTACTGAGCACCACATAAACCAGGCAAGACAGTGTTTGCCTATAATCATAGCACTCAAGAGACAGAGGCAGTGCAATGAAGAATGCAATGCCATCCTCAGCTACATAATAAGTTCAAGGCTTATAGCTTGAACATAAGCCAGTTTGACACTTTCTCAGAAACAAAACAGTCAGTTGGCCCTATGAGAGATACAGGTATCAGGATGGACTCAGACAGCTGTACTGAGAGTACAAGTTCCGCCTTTATTGTGAAGATTAAAAAAGAAATTAAAAGACAATTTAAAACAAATGCTGGATTGTTTATTACCAGAACATAATTAGTCTATTTTGATTAATGCAGCTTGCATTGCTAAAAATTGGACACCCTTGCAAAACACAACCCAAAATACATGCTGCTAACTTTGCAGATGGCCATTGGCAAGGAAACTGATATCCAAGGCTAGAAAGGTCATGCATCATAGTGACCCAGTATTTAGCAAAACTGTCACTCATGTAACTTAGGCAGTAGATTGTTGTGTGAGTGAGACAAAAGCTCAAGGGGAAAACAGGGTGTTAGAAGATTTGCTTTGTGGTATTTGTCATGTTTGACTCAGTCTTAGAAGAAATAAGCCCAGGGAAGAATATTGCAATTTGAAAGCAGAAATGAAAGGAGGTGGAGATGTGTAAGGACTCTTTGTGGGACTGAAAAAGGCAATTGCTTCTGTACCCCCAAATAGTAAAATTTAACTCTGAAAGCAATTTTAAGGCTGATGCCAATAAAATCTCTCAGCAGATTATATTACCTAAGGGCAGGGATCAAATTAAGGATATATTGCACAGTAAATCTTTTTCAATTGTATGAAATTACACATGGCAGATATTAAGGGCAAAATTTGTCTGCAGAAGTGTGGTAGCCTGGAGAAAGAAACTGTGAGAGAGAAATGCAAAGAAACTTGCCAGATAGGAGAAATTTGTCTCAAAAAGAGCCACGAGCCTTCTCTTCCTTCCCTTTCCTGAAGAAAATGATCATATGCCACGAGGCAGATAGAAAAAGGGAACCTCTGCACCTAGTGAAAGAGTTGGAAGCCTCTGTGTCCCCAGAGGAGGGAGATAGAATCTGAGCTGAATCAAGAGGGCTTCTGCATTAGACAGCCACCTACATCCTAGCTTAAATACGGTGGTCCATAGGGAGGATGCTGAGGAATCCCTGGGCAAGTGGTGTTAGACCCTTGGGAGGGTGAGGAGAGAATCCTCATGAGTGGTTGAGCTTGTGGATTGTCAGAGAAAATACACATGGAAAGCACAACCTAGGATGGAAAGTCAGAGCTCATGTGTACTGAGAAGAACATCTGTGGTGAAGTGGGATAGGATCTGGGCACAGGCTGACAAAGGCTGGGAAGTGAGCCATGTGCAAAGATGCCTTATCATAGAGTCTAGGAGGTGGACAGCAGTGGTGACAGCAATCAGACAAGTGAGAAACAGGTCCTCCATTTGGGGATCACCGGTCAAAAGAGGAGAGCATCCACAATCCAGGTGCAGACTAGAGGTGAGTCTGCTTAAAAACAGTGAGAAGAGGGGCCAGGATGATGGCAGTTGGTAAAGTGCTTGCCTTGCAAGCATAAGAGCCTAAATTCAATATCTCAGAAACAAAAGGTAGGCATGGTAGAGCACGCCTACAACCCCACAGCTATGGAGGCAGAGGTAAACAGATCCCTGGGGCTTCCAGGCCAACCAGCATAGCCTAGTCGGCAACTTCCTGGCCTGTGGGGGACTGTCTGAAAAAAAAATACCATGGTGGATATGGTTCCTGGGGAACAATACCAAAGACTGACTTCTGGTCTCCACATGCATGCTCAATCATGTATATCTACACACACATGGGATACACAACAAACACACATGGTGGTGAGTAGGGTTTTCATAATGACAGAGCCCTGTGGTGTATCTGTGTGAACTTATGAATATACATACATTCTTTATATATGCATATGTAAACTCCATACACATACACACAATACACACTGTTCTGTGACAAAGCCTGGGAACAGCAGTACTCAAATAGTGGTGGGCATACCAGGCACCTAGATCATAGCTCCTAAATACATAATACTGAAGTTATATTACATGTGTATGCAAAAGTATGTGGGGACTACAGATCCACCTCGGTATTATTCTTGGTGTGTGTGTGTGTGTGTGTGTGTGTGTGTGTGTGTGTGTGTGTTTACATTTTTATTATTTTATGTGTACGGGTGTTGTGCACTACTTGTGTGCCTGGCGCCCCCAGAGACCAGAAGAGGATGTCAAATTACCTGGAACTGGAGTTACAAATTGTGAATTGCTATGAGCTACTGAGAATCGAACCCTGATCCTCTAGAAGAGCAGTCGGTACTCTTAATTGCTGAGCCATCTTCCCAGCCCTTGTTTGTTTTAATTTAAGGTTCCAGGCATCACACTCAGGTCTCCCTGCTTGCACAGCAAGCACTTTACTGACAGAGTCATCTCTCCAGCCCTATTACCTACTTTTCATATCTAATTTTAGAGTTGTCTCTTTCTGTAATATCTAGAGGTCACAGAATTGACATTCTTAATTCATGGTTACAAGATGTGAAGGACTTCCCACAGGACTGTGCAAAAGGAAAAGAAAAAAAAAAAAGAAGAAGCATGGCTTACATGGAACTGCATAATTAAAATTTAAATACATTCTTAAACCTTATTTAATTAAATGTACATAAAATAAATCTATAAATAATTATGGCACAGTAATTTTATTATTCTGCTTTAAATTCTTATGAATATTTATTTGTAGGGAAAGGGTAACTTCCTAAAGTTATCCACCTAACACAATTTCTCTTTGTTTTATGGAAACTGCTCATTTGTACTCATTTATTTAGCTATTTTGAACCTTCAAATTATTTTATGCATCAAGTGAACAGCTTTCATAATAATTGCTGTTCCTTTTTATAATTACAATAATAAATATTCCTTTGCATTTTTAATAGGAGAAGCAAGGTCTGGGAGCACAAGCCTTCAACCCTAGCACTCAGGCTGAGGCAGAAAGATTGTGAGTTGGAGGCAGCTTGAGTTCATAGTGAGTTCCGAGCCAACCTGGACTGGGAGCCTCTGTCTCCCAAGCAAAACAACACAACAGCAACAAAACCATCCAAATGTGCACATGCAAAGGGACCTGGGAACAAAAAGGGAAGCAGAATCCACAGACAGAGAAGTGGGGAGAGGCACCCCTTTTCCTTGTTTTGCTAAACAAGGTTTATGCTTCCTGAATAGAAAATTTGTCTAAAATATTTTCCCATGCAGTGGATTTTTAAAACTAATGAAAGACAGGTGAAGGGTCACCACTGAGACTCTTCTTACATCTGTTACTTATTGATTTCTTCTGCCTCAATCAAGACATGTCACCCACTTGAGCCTCATCCACAAAAGTTGGCAATACTGTGTACATTCATAAATGTATGAAGTGCATGGACATTTTGTAAATTCTTAAGGTCTGCACAGAGCAAATTGATTTAAAATACTCCTCTCAATTAACTTGTTACAATACCCCACCCTATTTTGATCACTTTCTCACCCCTCCAATTTGTTTGATACTATTTTGACCCCAATTACACATAGTATTATAAAAGGCAATGCTAATAGGCATGGTTGCAATCTCTGTTTCACCATCAGAACACTGAAATTCACAGTCAAGAAAGGTCAGGGTTGAGTCTCTGTATCTAAAGTAACATAGTATGCATACTAATAAGATCTAATTTGAGAATCTACAACTTGAGGATTGTCTAGCTGCCCTCCCCACTCTCTAAAGTATCAGACCACGCCCCACCCACCCTTGTTCTCTCTCTTCCATCTTGCAGTTTCAGTCCAGCCTCCAGACCCAAGGTAGATCACACAGTATGGAACTCTCCTCACCCCATTGGAAACCTGTAAGAGCTGTTTCCCCAGAACTGAATGGAACTGAGAATCTTTCTCTCCCTTAGGGACACAATCATAGTTGCCTCTAGATATGTGTAATGATTTTTCTAATAAATCATGGGACCAACAGGTACAATGTCCGTGTTCAGGATTCGTTACACTGAGGTCAACAAGACTGTGGGATGAGACCTTTCGACTGTGGTGCTGTCACAATAGCATCCATTTGATGATTCCATATAGACAAAAGCATCTTTATGAGGAGTGTGGAAGGCTAGGCAAGAGCTCCAGGACACTGTTGGAGCAAAGAATCTGGGAATGAACACACGGAAGAAGCTAGAGGTGGTTTGACTTCTGTCAGCTTCTCCCCAGACGGCACGGCCCCCTGAGCAACATTTTTCTTTCCCCTGGAGGTGTAGGTCAGAGAAGTCCACTTCTCCCTCCCCCCACATTGTCTACTGGAATGGAACACGTATTTGAGACAGGATGAGAGCAGGGGAGAGAGATCACAGAGCTGGGAATCCCAGTCTGCTGCTGCAATACACCACGTTCCCCAGAAAACAGATAATTTCTATCTGTGTAAAAGGCTATGGGTTCCTAAATTACTTAAATCAAGTCTATTCTTTTTTTCTTTCTTTCTTTTTTTCTCATTCAGAGAATGAAAATAGGGTAAAAACTGCTTCCTGGACTGTTTAGCATTAAGACGGGGACCACTCACAGAGTCTTCTACAGAGTATCTCCCCTTTATAACAATCCAAGTGTTGAGGTCTGGGCTAATCCAAGGCTTTCCTATGGCCCTGATACATGAAGAAGAAGTAGCTTCTTCTCAGACCCAGGAACATGCTTGACTGAGCCAGTAACAGCCTGGGGCCAGGGCCTTGGGAGCTTTCCTTTGAGGCTGTGAAGGAGATAGAACACAGCTGCTTCTCAAAACCAGGTATATGCTTGGCTGAGCCAGTAATGACCTGGAGCCAGGGCCTTGGAACTGCGACTTCAGATTCTGAGAACCCAACCCTTCCCACCACATGGGGTAATGGTTATCAGTCCCAAGGCCACTATGTGCTCAGCCTGTAATGCTCTTGAGAAAACTGTGAGTTTCCCCTGTGCAACGTTGTTTTATTAGCTTCTCACTGACATTGTCCCATTGTATGATCGTTTCTTTCTGACCTCATTCCCAATTCTTCCCTGGAAATGGATTATAAGGTGCTGTACTTCTTAGTAAGCTTGCTTGGCATAAGATATGGTTTACACAACACCTCCTGATCCCAAACTTATCTCCTTATCTTTGATCTCCTGGTCCTATTCTTCGAAGACCTTGTTACTGAAGATTGATCTGCTAGTCCAGGTTGCCTAGAAATGTTGCCTAGAATATTTGTAAGTTGTATTTTAAATTAACCTTAATGCCTTATTAAAATTACTTTAATTTTTGCTACAGAAATGTGTTGCAAAGTTTCTTTTTCAGTTTTCTTTAATCAAGAATACCAGTTAACATCAGTCAATATTGAGGAAGACAGGCTTGAGCAGCAGAAGATGCCAGGGAGAAGGGACTGGGGTGTTATTGATATCAGTAGAGATGACTTTGGGGCATTAGCTGATATTAGTACTGAAAGAACTGGTTTAAAAGGAAAACAGAGCACTAAGATTCTAGGGCAAAGATCGAAATTGGACTATTGTCAGGACACAGAAAATAAGAGAAATCCAATTGTATAGAGGAAGAAACAAGTTTTACAGTGTGTGTGTGTGTGTGTGTGTGTGTGTGTGTGTGTGTGTGTGTGTGTTCGTGTTCTAGGAAGGAGTGCAAAAGTCAGAGAAATCAATACCTTGTAAATTGCTAGCATTCAGAGGTTGGCAGGTTATCACTTCCAGATATAGGATCCCAAAGCAGGTTTTAGAAGCCTTCTGTCCGGCAGTACCACAAATTGGACAATGGTGTCCGTGTAGGAATGCTCAACTAAAGTTTCGGTAGATAGAAGCAATGCCACTAAGAAAGGCTTTGGAAAGGGTGTGCTGCCTAACTTCCTCTTCTAGAAGCTCCCAATAAATGCCTGCTAATTGTTTTTCCACTGTGTTGGGTAAAATATTTGCAGTTGTATATAAGAATGATGATGACGATGAGGGTAAGGATGATGACAATGATGAGGACAATAATAAGGGTAGTGATGATCGTGATAAGGAAGAAGTTGATGATGATGGTGGTGTTATAATCAAATTGGTGATGGGTGTTATGATAATCACTGTTATTACTGACATCCTGAGTATCTACTGATCCCCAAGTATCAACCCAAGGCATATACAATTACCTCACTGCAGTCTTGTGTTACTGCTATGAAATGGATACAACCTGAGCCTCCATACTTTGCCACCAAGGAACCCATGCTCAGAGAGGTGATGTGATCTGTCCACAGTCACATAGCTACTAAGTAGGTGTGGGATATGTGAAGTTGACTTATGTGAGGGACAAGCAATTTATCAATAAGATATCAGAAATTCTTCAGCAAAAACATTGGAAGATGAAAACTACTAAGGTGTGGATTTGAGAAGAATCCAACAAGAGAAAATAAGAAGATAAACTTTTTTGCTCTTAGAAATGCAGATCAGATTTGAAGCACGTTCAGAAAAGATTATTTTGATCAAGCTGGAAAAACATTACCCCACATTCAGAAATACTAAGCAAAGGTCTCTAAGCACAAGAAGAGGGGTGCTAGGGACTGCTAGACACATGCTGGTAGGATCAGGTGTTTATTTGTCAGAGAGGCCACCAAACATACTGAATCAGCTTGATCATAAGGATAAAAAAAAAAAAAAAAAAAAAAACCCACAGGACAGCTATAACCAACTCTCTAAGCAAATTAAAGGTTGTGAACTCTTATTATCACCCATTAATGTCTATGGCTTTAAAGGTGAACAGTGTAAAAACTGGAATTTTTAATAGGTAAACAGTGCATGGGAAAGTGAATCATTAACTACACACCTAATGTTGGCAAAGCCTCTAGCTCCCTGCGCCGTAATCAATGAATGGCATTACCAGAGCAAGAGAGGAAGGATGGTGTACTGTTCAATAACAAAACCCAGAGAAGCAGAAAATCCATGCCCCCTAAAATGTCAATTACCTTGTTGAAGTATAACTGGGATTTTAGTTTCTACAAACACTTGAGGCAGGATTGACCCGCTCCTTATCTCTTTATGAGCATTTATGAAAAGTAGACTAAGAAAATTAAAGTAGAATAGAGACATCTTTACATAAAACAAATACATAATTAAGAAACACCTGACACTAAGGGAATTCAATTTAAAGAAAAGGCAGCGCTGAACTCAACAGATTACTTAGAAAAGACTTACATGAAAAAGCAGAGAAATACTGGTCAGATAAGAAATGAGTAAATAATGCGGGCAATGCTGGCTAAAAAGGTCTAACTGATAGACTTCGTGGTCAATGAATTAAACCAAAGTAGCAAGGCTAAGAATTTCTTGAAAGTGTAAAAAGAAAATTAACCGAAAAGGGGAAATTGATCTAGCTACTTAGAAATCTACTTTTAGTTTTGTTGTTGTTTTTCTAACAGACTTAATAGACTTTTCTTGTATAAAAACCCTTACGTGGTGGCCATAGTGGGAGCCTGGGTTCCGTGTACAGAGAGACTCTGGTACAAGTTTTCACAGATAGTCTATGAATTCCCCATAAGGTGACTTGGTGAACACAGTCTCTTTCCAGAGGTAGAGGGTCCAGTAGCTGTGGGTCTTAGAGATAACATCAAAGGTGGCCTTGGTAAAGTTGCCCAGGGTGGCAGTGCATCCCCTAGCTGATGTGTAGCAGTCATCAACACCGGCCAGCAGCAGCTTCTTGGGCACAGGAGCAGAGATGATGCCAGTGCCTCTGGAGGCAGGGATGAGATGCACTGAACCAAACAACCTGTCATTTTGCATGAATAGCATGGGGCTTGCCAATCTTGTTCCCTAGGAACAATGGAAAGCTTGGCCAAGATGATGCCCCCTCGATGGCAGTGGCTACCTTCTTGGAGCACTTAACACCAAGACCAACATGACTATTGTAGTCATGACCCAGTAGCAACAAAAGCTTTGAAGCTGGTCCGCTGGCCAACCTGAGTCTGCTTCTGCACTGGCGTGATCTTTAAGGATGTGCCCAGGAAGGAGTCAATAATCTCAGATTCCTTAATGGGTAGGGAGAACACACAGATCTCCTACAGGGACTTGATCTTCATGTCCTTAACCTGGCAGTCCACTCCTTGTCCTCAGTTTTACTTCCATGAGCCTCACAGCTTTGACCACTGCCAGCCTCAATCACGTCCACAGCCCCTAAGACCACTGTGGAATCCTCCTCAGAGGCCCCAGCCTTCTAATCTTGGGCCTCTGGGTCCTCTGGTCTCTCCTACTGCACCAGCATCATCCATCACTTGGTGTTTTTCCCAAGAAAAATAAGTCCTCTTAGGTTTTTTTCCCATTGACAGAAAGGAAAAACAAAAACAAAACAAAACAAAATGAAAAAACCATTGTAATCATGGGAACAGGTGTCAGAAGAACTTCATGGTAGACAGAAAAGGTCAAGTCTTTAGAACAAGTTGTTAGTTGTACACCTTAGAACCTGTGATGAGTAGGTTCTGGCCAATTCATGAGATATCTGCAAGGCATCTTTCCTATTACCCCAGTGCAAAGTGCTTATCTTATCTTTCTCCCTCTCTCCATCCACCCCTCTCCCTCTCTCTCTCCCTCTCCCTCCCTCCATTCTTCTCCTCCATCTCTCTCTCTCTCTCTCTCTCTCTCTCTCTCTCTCTCTCTCTCTCTCTCTCTCTCTCGATCTTGTTTTGTGTGTGTGTGTGTGTGTGTGTGTGTGTGTGTGTACATGGCATGGCATGTGTATACAAGTTAGGAGACAACCTTGAGTTTGGTCCTTGTTTCAGACAAGATCTTTGCTGTTTGCCACTGCATATGCACAATACGTGGCCTGTGAGCTTCTAGGAATTCTCATGTTTCCACCTCATCTCACCACAGGAGAACCTAGATTACAGACGTGGGTTATAGGGATTTGAACTGGGGTTCTTACCATTTCACAGCATGCTGTCCACTCAGTCATTTCCATAGCCTTTGCCTTATTTTTTTTAATTTTTATTAATAATATAATTTAAAAATTTTACATGTTGATCCCAGTTTCCCCTCCCTCCTTCCTCCCTCCCTTCTTCCCTCCCTCCTTCTCTCCTTTTCTCCCTCCTTTTTACCCTTTTACCTCCCTTTTACCCTCTTTCCCCTGTGACATGCACCCTCCCCTCCCATCCCCCACCCGCATTCCACTTGTAGGGCTATGCTATCCAGATGGGGTCATGTAAATCTGTCAAGTCATTTGAAGTAGGGACACTAGGACTTCTCTCCTGTCTCTAGGTTAAGGGAGTATTTCCTCCATGGGGGATGTGTCCACAAGGTCCTTTTGTGCACCAGGAATACATCCTGTTTCTACTGTCTGAGGTCCCCCAGACTGCTCAGTCCTTCTAGCTGAGACCCATATTCAGGGGGTCTAAGTCAGTCCCATGCTGGATTCCCAGCCCATTAGCTCCTCCGCATTCAGGTCAGCTGTCTTTGTGTGTTTCTGCAACCAGGTCTTGTCCTCTTTCTCTTTGCATCTGGATTCTAGTTCGACTCAGTGTTTAGTTATGGGTGTTTGCTTCTGTGTCCAACAGGTACTAGATGAGGGCTCCATGATGGTGGATAATTTACTTGATGATCTCACTATCAGGGAAGGGCATTTATGATAGCCTTTCCACAGTTGCTCAAATTGTTAGTTGGAGTCACTCTTGTAGGTCTCTAGACCTTTCTTTAGGTTCAGTTTTCTCTTCAAACCAATAATGGCTCCCTCTTTTATGTTCTCTCTCTCTCTCTCTCTCTCTCTCTCTCTCTCTCTCTCTCTCTCTCTCTCTCTCTCTCATCTTCTATTCCTACCCTGACTCAATCTATCTAGTTGCATGTGCTTTCCTCTCCTCCCCTTCCCTTTCTCCTAGTTCCCTCTCCATTCACTGCTCCCCCGCTTCCCATGTGCTCTGGGGGACTTGTACCTTCCCCCTTTTGTGAGGGACCATATATGCATCTCTTAGAATACACCTTGTATCCTAGTTCCTCTGGTGGTGTGAATTATAGGCTGGTGATCCTTTGCTCTAGGTCTAATGACCCACATCCATGCAACAAAGACATGTGCTCAACTATGTTCATAGCAGCATTATTTGTAATAGCAAGAACCTGGAAGCAACTTAGATGCCCCTCAACTGAAGAATGGATAAAGAAGATGTGGCACATCTACACAATGGAATACTTCTCTGCAGAAAAAAATAATGGAATCATGAAATTCGCAGGCAAGTGGATGGAACTTGAAGAAACCATCCTGAATGAGGTAACCCAGTCACAAAAAGAGGAACAGGGTATGTACTGTTCATATATGGCTCATAGGTTTTTAAGAGAATATTTGTATGATAGAATGACTACTATTCAGATTGAGCTGGGACCATAGGTACCATAATCATAGATAGGATAAAAGATGGGATGAATCAAATTTAACACCCTGGGAGTTAGTCAGCTTTCTGTTGCTGTGACAAGACACTGGGGGTAAACAGCTGATAAGGATGAAAGACATATTTTGGCTCACAGTTTCGGAGGTTTTGGCCTGTGGTTTATTGGTCCATCAGTCAAGTATGGAGTGAAATAAATATTATGATTGGAAGTGTGTCCTGGGGAAAGCTGCTAACCTCATAGAAGCTGGGGTGGGGGAGCAACATCCTTACACCTCCTACACCTCCTCTGTAGATGCAAGTTCTCCTACCCACGGCCTCTCTCAAATGAACACACTGAGGCTTATATTAATTATAAATGCTTGGCAGATAACTCAGGTTGGTTACTAGCTAACTCTTACATTTAAAGTAACCCATATTTCTATTTATGCTTTGCCACATGGCTCATAGCTTGTTACCTCATTTTTTTTCCATGTCTTGTTTGCTCGGCAGATGGCTGACATCCTTCTTCTGACTTTGCCCTTCCTCTTCCCATCATTCTCTATGTCAGGCAATCTTGCCCAATCTCTTTTTGCCCTGCTATCAGCCAATCAGTTTTCTATTAGCAATGAGCATAATCCACAGGACTCCTCCAAGGACATACACACCCAGTAACCTAACCTCAGTCCACTAAGCCTTCAGCACAGAGACCTTTGGGAGATACTTAATATCCATATCGTGAAATTAATGTGCTTGAAAATGAACTACAGCACATCAGTGTTGAGGATTAGGTTTCCAAGGTAGCACATTCAGATGTAAGGTTTGCTAAAGGAGGTTTATTGGGAGCTTCTCCTGGAATTGACACCTGTAAGAAAGGAAGAGGGGAACTGGGCAGAAGAGGCTGGTTGTGAAAGACTGCATGGAATCACCATTTGCAAAATTCTAAAGCACATAAAACTACGATACAAAGCTTATTTTTATTGCAAGGCCAGGAACTGAAGCCAGTGGGAAATCCTGATGAATGGTGGGGGGTGTGGCGCTCACATGAAAATTATTGGTAATGCATTTGTCCACATGCATTTAATTATATATTACCTATATGTAAATTGTAACTAAATAAAGTTTGCATGAAAGAGGAACTCTGAAAAATAATAACAGGATAAACATTGACATATCAGTCTAGGAGACTTAGTCAATTAACAAGTGTTTCAGAGAATGAAGTGACCACATTTTTATGTGCCTGGTATAGACCCATCTATCTTTTCACATGGCATTGTGACAAATAATGAAAAGAAACTCCACATATCCCTTTATCTAGTTGTGATAATGTATTTTACTCACAGGATTCTGACAGTCAGACAAAATACTGATCTTAATTCCATATTTGTCCAGTTTTACTTGTACGTGTTTGTGTGTGGGCACATGTGTGTCTTCAGTTTCATATAATTTTATGTGTGATTGTTTGCATCTCTACTAAAACAATCTCTTGTCTCAGGAGTGTTGCATAAATAAAACAATGTGTAAGTTTTTAGATTTTTTTTCCAATTTGTGTCATGCTCTGGAGATTTCCCCAAGTTTCTATATAGTGCTCGCTTGTCTGTTTTTATTACTGAATTGTAACCTCTGGTTTGTATGTATAACAATGTGTTTACCCCTCCACCCACTGAAGAGCATCTGTAATTATTCCAGTTAGGAATTATTACCAATAAAGCTGATATGAACTTTCATATATAGAGTTTTGTGGGAATATAGTTTCCTTCTTCTGAGATGAATACCCTACTATACAATTGCTAGTTTGTATGCTTAACTGAATATTTGTCTGGAGAGATGATTCAGTCAGTATAGTGCTTGCTCCACAACCCTTGAGGAAATGAGTTTGGATCTCAAGAACCTACATAAAAGGTAAAGCATGCTGGCGTGCAAGGAGCAAGAAGCATAGGGAGGAGGGGTCACAAAGAAAATGGATAGCTGAAGCTAATTGGCCAGTCAGCCTAGCCAAATCAATGAGCTTTCTGATCCAATGAGAGACCTGCTTCAAAACTTAAAGGTGGAGAACGATCAAACAAAGACATTAGACACAACATCCGGCTTCCATAAATACACATGTTCATATATCAAGTACTAACAAGTACATACAACACACACAAACAAACACACATGCACAAAAGTAAACATAAAAGAAAACAATAAACTGTTGTTGTATGTTTTTCTGTCTCTTCTGGTCCAACTGGACCAGTTTCTCTCCTTCCCACTGCCCTGAGGTCATTAATGAAATAATCACTCAGATGTTAATATTAAAATTATGATTGTTTGGCCAATGGTTCAGGCTTCTTACTAGCTAGCTCTGTCTGTAAATTAACCCATTTTTAATATTCTATATTTTACCATGAGGCTCGTGACTTGTTACCTCATAACTTGCTTCCCTAGTGATACATGACATCTCCCCGACTCTACCTTCCTTCTCTCTGTATTTTTGTTTGCATTTCCCATATAGCTCTATTCTGTCTGGCCATTGGCTGAAAGAGCTTTATTCATCAAACAATAAAAGCAACACATATTCACAGCACACAGAAAGACGTCTCCCATAAATAAACTACCAAATTATTTTCCAGTTTCCATTAACAGTTTATAAAGCAGTCCTCTCCAGAAGCCATCTTTCTTCTCCCTCCCCCTTCCTCCCACTCTTCCTCTTTCTCAAGGTGTTTCAGCTATTCTTGTCAGCATGCAGTGATGTGTCACTTCTGTTTTAACTTCTGCTTCCCCATTGGCTAATTGAGCATCAATCCATGTGCTTTTCTGCTAGCTGCATACATGTACTTCACCCATATCTTTCCATAGCTCTTGGACGTTTTTAATAGGATTGCTTGTTTTTCCTTCCCTTTTTGTTTTTAGAAACATGAATGATCCAATCCCAAGGAAACAAAGATGTTCACTACAGACAGAGTGATTCTGATATTGAAATGAGTAGATTTATTCTGGATTACATAAAGAAAAAATTATGCTTATAGCACATAAAATAGAAAATACCAACCAGGTGGTGGGGGCACAGACCTTTAATCCCAGCACTCAGGAGGCAGAGGCAAGCAGATCTCTATGAGTTCGAGGCAAGCCTGATCTACAAAGCTATACAGAGAAACCCTGTCTCAGAAGAAGAAGGAGAAGGAGAAGGGGGAGAAGGGAGAGAAGGAGGAGAAGGAGGAGGAGAAGGAGATGTGTTTCAAATAGAAAATGTAGAGATTAGTTGGACATGGGTGCTATTGAGATGACTCAGCAGGTAAAGGTGTTTGCCACCAAGCCAGACTACCTGAGTTCAAGCCCTATAGCCTACAGGAACTGATTCCTGAAAATTGTCCTCTTAGTGCTACACACACGCAATGCTTGTGCGAGCACACACACACACACACACACACACACACACACACACACACACACACACACAATGTCTTATTTTGTTTTGTTCTTTGTATGATATAAAAGTTTTATTATAAAGGTAATAGTATTTTAATACATTCTAATTAAAGTATAATTACATAATTTCTCCCCTTCCCTCTCCTCCCTCCTAGCCTACCATGTCCCTTCTCTTCAATCTATACAATGTGCCCTCCACTCTCAAATATATACCCTCTTTTTCCTTTTTTTTTTATAATTTTTGCATGTATTTAACACTTTGTCTAAAACAAAAACAAAACAAAACAAAAAAAAAAAAACCAAGCATGGAGACTGATGAAGAAAAGAGCAGTACACAGTATATAAATACAACTTGCTAGTTCTGTTTTTGGTGTGTATGTGTAGCTCTGGTTCAGGACTGACCACTCTGCTTTGGATAACCAGGCAGGGCGCTCATCCCTGGGAGAAGCTAATTATCCTTCTCTCAGCCATCATTAGTTGACTGTAGTTCTTTGTCTAGAAGTGAGGCCCTATGAGATTTTCCCCTTCCATGTCAGTGTGTCTGTTGATATTCCCATTCTTCTGGTCTTGTTTATACAGATATTTCTAGGAGAGACTGTTTGACTAACAGCAGGCTTCCTGGTCCTCTGGTTCTTACAATATTTCTGCTTCTTTTTTCTCGATGTTCCTTGAGCCATATTCAGGAGCTGCAATATAGATGTTTCTATTAGGGTTGGACTCCATAAGATATGTTGATCTCTGCATTGTGTGGTTCTCCTCAAAGGTCTTCATTGATTGAAAGAGGTTTTTGGATGAGATAGTCACAGATGTCTGTGTGTTCAAGTATGAGATTCAGGATTTAGTAGGGTGTTGTGCAAAGTGACAGTAGAGGTTCTCTTCTAAGATTCATGACCTTACTAGCCCCCAAACAGCTGGCTAGACTTCTAATGCCAGACATAATTTCTCTCTTGTTCAATGTGCAATGTGCAAAGTGCAATGATAAGATGAGGATAATGGAGATTTTTTGAACTTAAAGATAAACTAATAGACTAGTAAAAAGAGCTTCAGAAGAGGAATAGAGAGTAAAGGAAAAAAATAATCAAAAGCACAGCTTATTGAGATGGCTCAGTGGTTAAGAGCACTCAGTGCTCCTGCAGAGGACCACATTTCAGTTCCTAACACCCACATCAGACAATTCACAACTGCCAGCAACTCCTGCTCCAGAGGACCCAATAGTCCCTCTAGCATCCGTGGGCATCCTATGCACATGCACTAACCTCCATAGAGACATGCATGTATGCAGATGGTTAATGATAAATGCATATCATAAATATCCTAGACACAGAGAAACTTCTACATGAATAGATTTTGGAGCTTTGACAGAGACTCAGGGAGGATATATTTCCAGTAAACTTCTCGTGTACAGGGTAGTACCCCCTGAAAATGAGAAGGTGCTGGAAGCACTCAGAGACGACAGATAAAGGGTGTAGCATGTGAGCATTGATTCAAATGCCAACTGACGTCTTCAAATAAGGGAACTGGAAAGTAGAATAACAAGCAGTATCTTTCAAAATGTTCTTTTAAAAAAAAAATCTATTTCTTCCGAAAAGGTATCTGTGAATAGAGCTCTGTTCGCAGCTAAATCGCCTGTCGATGGAGGCAAAGAATTTTCAGATAAAAGCAGCTAGGGATTTGCTGTCAGTGGACCAGCCTTGCAAGAAACACTTGGTTGTAATTTTTATTGTTGCTTACTTTCTAATCTGATCTTGAGGTCTCTGTATCCAGACTGACCATAACTCAAATATCGACTCATTTGGAGAGCCTGCTGGGGCAGGAGGAGGTACCTGTGAGTCTCAGGCGAGACCTAAGGAGGAGTTAAATGAAGAATTCATACAACTGGCTTGCTCACAGGTCACAGAGAGGGACCAGGTGCTGCTACACAGGTCACAGAGAGGGACCAGGTGCTGGTAGGAGACTGTAGGAAAGCATGGAGGCAACAGGAAGTTCCATCAGACAATAGGAAATGACAGGAGGCTGGAGGGAGAACATGTAGGACTATGGCTTTAAGGGCCACACATGTTACCCCTTGGGTCTCCTGTTAAGGGTGTGAGTTTGTTGCTTTAAATAAAACGTTTGTGACTGGAGAATCTCCTTATGTGACCATAATGTTGAGCTTTTTCTCTCTTTCTCTCTCTCTCTCAATCTCTTTATTATTATTATTATTATTATTATTATTATTATTATTATTATTATTATTTCTTATTTTACATGTCTATCCCAGTCCCCTCTCCCTCCCATCCCATTCCCCACCCATTCCACAGGGAAGGTGAGGCCTTCAAGGACAGATCATTAAAATCTGTAAAGTCATTTGGAGTAGGGTCTAGGCCCTCTCTCCTGTTTGTAGGTTAAGGGAGTATCCCTCCATGGGGAATGTGCTCCCAAAGTCTTTTGTGCACCAGGAATACATCCTGGTTCCACTGTGTGAGATCCTGTAGACTGCCCAACCTTCTAACTGAGACCCGTGTTCAGGGTTTTGTTTCATAATGGTCAACAGTTGTGTGGTATGCTTGGTTTGGGATTAGTGAGATAAGGAACAAATAGGGAAATCATAACCCTACTGAAGGTGATGGAATATGACTGAGGTTTTCAACATCTTATGTCAGGTTAAAAATGAATGCTGGGGTGATACACTTGTTGGAAAGCATTCTATATGATTATAAAGTATGCTCAAGTTTGAAAATAATGATTACCAAGAAACATAGTACCATATTACAAAGTTAAAATAGATGTTTTGCGGTCCATTCTAACCCCAAATTCTACAATTGCATGAATGCATTGACTGCAATAAGCAAATCTAGCTGTCTGAGACAGATCTCAAATATAGTTAGTGCATACAGTATCCGTCTATGAATCATGGGTTCAAGAGGTGTGCTACTCTGTTAAAATACAATAAAATAGAACTGCAGGACTAATGCTTCCAGCTTCTCCATGGAATTTAGCACTGCCATGGAACCCTGAGGGCCATTAGCTTTGAGAGCACCAGGAAGGAAGAATTTCAGAAGACAATATTACTCAAAGGATACAGTAAAGCTGTAGAAGCCACAGCAGTACTCCTCCAAACTGCTCTACGACCATCATTTGTCAGTAACCATTAACCAAAAGACAAGGGTGGGAGAGACAGAGGGACATATATGCACTCACTGGGGACAATCACAGACAACTTTTATTTAAGATCAGGTGCAATGTTAGATGGAAGGTTTCTGACTAACACACTTGTGTTTGCTTAAAATATGGCAATGAGAGAAAAAGAAAAAAAAATCATGTCTTCATTTGATATGGTCCAATGAGAGCTGGGCCTCTGTGCATGGCAAGGAATTGCTCAAGTGAAGGGGGCAAAAGGTGGTGGAAAAAATAATGGAAATCTAACAATGGGAAACAAATACCGATAACATGGGCCAGGTGCATGGCTCAGTGGGTACAGGTACTTGCCACCAAGCCTAAGAACCCATGTTCCAACCCAGGCCCTGCATGGTGGAAGGAGAACTGACTCTTACAAATGATGTGACATAGTGTTGTGCAGGCAGATACGGTGCAGGAGAAGCAGCCAAATGTCCTACATCTTGACTTGTAGGCATCAGGAAGTGGTCTAAGACACTAGGCACTGTCTTGAACATATATGAGACCTCAAAGCCCATCTACACAATGACACACTTCCTCCAACAAGAATACACTTACTCCAACAAGGCCACACCTCCTAATAGTACTACTTCCTTTGGGGGCTATTTTTTTTTCTAAACCACCATACCATCTAAGGATTATACAGGTAACAGAGGTGCAAAACATAATAACATAACGTAATGAGAAGTTGTGTGATGGAGACACCTCATGTTTCTCAAAAGCCACTCAGTGAGTCCCTTCAGTGTCAGTATAATCAATAAGTAGATTGAGACATGGGCTTGAATTTAAAAATAAAACAGGAACAATTAACTCTTTGGAATGATGGGACAGGACAAAGTATACCCTGAACAGTACCATTCTATTGTGTTGGAGCTTACTTTTGTGACGAGGATATATCATTTATTTTAAAATAGAAACAATTTGTGACTTTTTTTCGAGTCATGAATTCATAAAACCTTAACATACTGCTAAGCATCTGCCCCTGTTATCTATTACAGTTCTGTTGGGGATTCCTCCAGTGCCCCTCTGTGTTTGTTCATTTCTGACCTATAAGAAAGCAGCAAAGGTAGGAAGTGAATTTACCAATTTTCTTTCTTTCCTTCCTTCCTTCCTTCCTTCCTTCCTTCTTTTTTTCATTTTTTTTTGAGGGGTATTTTTTGTCTTATTGGCCTTTTGCTTGTTTGCAGTGATTTTCCTTTTTGTCTTTTTGTGGGGTGTTTATTTATTTGTTTGTTAGGTTTTATTGTGGTTGTTTATTTAATTTGAGAGAGAGACCATGCAATTAGGTGGTCAGGGAGGTTGAAAGGATCTAGGAGAAATTTGAAGAGGGGAAATCATGATCAAAATATATCATGAAA
This sequence comes from Cricetiscus sungorus, assembly GCA_030556225.1. Classification (NCBI taxonomy): domain Eukaryota; kingdom Metazoa; phylum Chordata; class Mammalia; order Rodentia; family Cricetidae; genus Cricetiscus; species Cricetiscus sungorus. The sequence goes on along the minus strand of JANBXA010000740.1, from coordinate 30,193,830 downwards.
AAATTTCATACAATACCACACACACACACACACACACACACACACACACATTTATTTATATTATTCAGGTTTTTCCAATTTTCGTCAAAACATCTTTTTCAAGTTCAAAGCAGGCCTTAATCCAGTAACTGGAAATAATATCTCAAGTACCTGTTTTTACAACTTTATTGGATTATAACTTACATATATTTGCAAACCTGTCCATACTTAATGTGTACAATGATGAATTTGGATGACCCATCACCACAGTTACAAGTACATCGCTCACCTCCAGAGGTTTCCTTGTGTGAGGCTGTTGTTCTTCAGACTATCCCACAACCTTGGTTTTTCTTATTCCTTTATGGTATTGTACAGTGTTTTCCTTTACATTCTAAGTATCCTGTAAAACAGATATGAAAGTGGTCATATTCTCATTCAAAAGTTTGGATGAAAGTACTTTACTCCAGAAGGTACACAGAGGCAAGATGGACCCATTTCAGAGATGCCAAGAGGATCTATTAATAAGTGGTAGCAGCCTGACTTCCTTGTTATGTAGATGCAGTTTTTTTCTCATGGCCAGGAAGTAATCTGTAGTTAACAGCACCCTGTGGAATGCATAATTACTTCAGCATCTATTAATGATGATTATGTTGGATTGACAGCTCTGAGTTAAGGAGTTAAGAAATATACTGTGCTTTTCCCCATTCTTTCCATGTTTGTTGACTGTGATGTTGCTGTTAGAAGAGTTTACCTCCACTAGCAAAGTTTCATATTCCTGAGAAGCAATTAAAGAGAATGTTTCAGCCACATACATATCTCTGTCCAGTGTCAATCCTAGGGGTCTGCAATGATGGTCGTAATAGCTCTTGCTGCTGCTCAGTGCTTTTTGGGAGTCTCAATTTTAAGGGAGTCTCTTGGTTCTTAACCCATTATCTCCCTTCACAAGAGAGGATTAAGCATTACACATAAAAGCACCCACAGCTTACTGAAAGCTGGAAAACAATCAGGATGGCAGAAAACTAAGTGCTGCCTTGCAGGGGGAAAAAAAGAAAAAAATGTTTATGACATTATGGACAGGAAAGGAGTAAAAGACTGCAATAAATGTCAACAAGGCACTGCAGGGATGGGGAGAAAATAAGGAAATCAAAAGCAAGCATAAAACAGCATCAGGACCATTTTTACAGTGTGCATATAACTTAGGAGCAAGGGTGTGTGCTGCATTTGGACACTTACAACTATTCCATATACTCTTTAAAAGAAAAGGGAGAAAAAAACAGACAAACTGAAGAGGCGAATAGAGGTAGGGAAAGAGGAAGAGGGATGAAGGAAAAAGAGGGGGAAACAAAGGAAG